>JBBMOL010000259.1:0-600000 GCA_037954665.1 Laguncularia racemosa | reverse complement strand
AGTTAATCTCTTTGTGACTCAGCAAATTGTCAAAGTAGGAGGACAAGTTGAACCAAGATAGAGATGCATTGTACAACAAAATTCACTAAGAGTGATTTCAACTGAACAGAGACAGAAATGAAAATATTACAAAAGTTATTTAAAAAGGACAGGAGCTTTATTTCGGTGTTTAAATGCCATTCTTCATTCAAATATAGAACATGTTCAGAAATTGTATGTGTGACTGCTTGAAAATGTTCTTATTAACACAACCGAAATGAGCCTCTTAAAAGATCATTTCTCAGCCACTATAAGAAGCTCTGAAAGATAGCCACTCGATAGGGAAAAGATCTAGCAAAAAAAGAATCAGAACCAACTCATATCAAATTGTTTTCGGAAATAACACAACCAAATAATCACCAAGGAGTCAAAAGATAGCGACTCAACAGGGAAAAGAAGAAAAGGAATGCAGTGCTGTAACTACTAATTCTTAGAAAGTGTCAAAAATGACAGGAACATAAATTTCATAGATTTTTCTTTTTACTCTACTAAACTTATCAAATTACTCAAGACTTGATGGATAAAGATCCTGTGTTTCCCTTATATGTCCGCATCGATGTGGCCCATGCATTCTTCTTCATCTCTTTTTCATACGTGATAACAATGATAGGGGTGGACATGGACAAAGACGGTAAACGAAGATAAGGAAATCTCCACTGACAAAGCTTAAAATGACATGTAATGGCAAATGGCAAGCGAAGTCCAACATGACCCAAGGACATACGATTGCCAATTTCAGAACATTTTACCACTACAAAAGTCCGACATAAACCAAAATAAAATTTAAGTATGACCACTATACGATGCCGTGAATCGCCCATCCTATTTCAAATTAGCCCATGCAAACTCAAGTGACACCAAAATTGAAATAGAACACAAAGTGAAAAATTTTCCTCGAATTCTCTGAAGAAAGAAAGATTAAGCATCTGAACTCAAAAAACAAACAAATGAAGGAATGTAAACACGAACAAAGAAACCATGATCCAATAACATTACATAACAGGCAGAAATGAATTTGATAATAGTATAGCAATAATCAAAGTTAATGCAAATGTATTTACTATACGACATTTTAAGTCAAAAAGAACAAAACCCATTACTAATAATACAATTTAAAACTTAATCTCGCATCAACAGACAAAACCAAGAATGCAAATTTTACTCAGATAAACTATACATCGAATCATATAACAAAACAAAGATTCATTAACATCCATATATGAATACAGAATAACTAACAATTAGTCAAAGAACAAAACCCCTTATCAGTTTGACTAAAAAACACACCAAGTTCAATACTTTACATCAGATTAGCTATTAATGGATACAAATCTCAAAACCCATTTGAGGAATAACACATAAAGTTACAATTTTTTTTTTTCTTTTGAGTAGAAGAGATAGATATGCATTACTTGTGATTGTGCGGATGGAGGAGGATGGTGAAGAGGTGTCTGCTTGGGGGGAATGGAAGCCATTGGAGGGAGTGGGGGTGGCATATATTGGAAAGAGATTTTATTTATTATTTATATATACTTCGATTTTATTAATGAAAATGCCAATGAGTGTTGAGGTTTTTTTTGTGACGCCTTGCTCCTTACCCTTGTAGTTTTTACATGTTTTCTTGCCTTTTTACTTGTTTTGATTTTCTTTTCCTTTTTAAATAATGCACAAGATGGAAAGACAATTATTGTATGTAAAATATTTGACCGTTGTGAATCATCTTTAAATTTATATTTGCTTAGACCTAACCCGAAAGTGGATACTTTTCATTTTCATCATTTAATTTATATCAATCTACAAATTAATAATTAGGATAATTTAGGATTTTTAATTATTTTATAATACTATTATGATATAATGTTATTTTTTATATTTTTAACTATTAATTACATATAGTAATATATAAATAAATTATTTCTATAATTTTATAATAAATATCAAATGCTAAAGTGAGATTTTTCTTTTTTCTTTTAATCAGAACCTATCAAACTCTTATAGTACCATAATATAAATACTAATCTTTTAAATTCCAATGGAATGGATTACATTTAATTCCTCATTCTTTAATAATTGTAATAATAGTTTTAAAAAAATAAGGACTCATTTTTTATTTTTTTCGATGATTACAATAGAGGATGAGAATTTTTTTTTTTTAAAAAAAAAAAACTTTTAAAGAGGATAAGTTATGTAGAATCTTCATCATGCAAACATCTTGAGTAATCTAAATACAAACCTAAACCCTACCTAAACCTCACATCATCTTAAACCTTAGAATCAAATTTTGCCCACTTTTCAATTTTCACTAGTAAGTAACCTAATAAGAATTGTTGAATTTGGCTAGGACTAGTATTTCCTAGTATTTATGCCACTTTCACTAAATAAAATTATATAATTAGTAACTTTTGTTTTGGTTGTCATCATTTTATGATATTGAATTGGACAAAATTTTTAATATTTTATTTGATTTATATACTAAATATGTCATTGAACAAAAATAACCTCAAGATAACCAAACTCAAAAAAATTTTACAATATATCTTATAGTATAAAAATTTATTTTATTAGATAAAATAAATACATTCTCAATATCCAAAAAAATAAACATATACCATCATTGTTATTTTTGTTATTATGTCCACATCAAAGTTCTTCCGATGAATTTTTATTTTAATATTAAAAACAATTCTATATTATTATAAAAATATATATTTTATATTATACAAATTAAATATGATATAATTATACTATATTATTATTTTTAATACTATTTAGTTTTGTTAACTAAACACTAGTGTTATTTTTAGTATTTATGTATTTGATGGATGGGCTTTGTAGGCTCTAGAAACTAAGTGTGGAAAGAACAATATCTATAAACCACATATATTAAACCTATAAATTTTTCTTCAATAAAACACTAATGATTTGGGAAAAAGAAAATGCCCGAACAAGATGGCTATATTGTCTCCTTCCAATTTTGGATTAGAACAATATTATAAACTCAATAGAAAAAGGCCAGTACTGCTTTCGGCTCTTCAGATGGATTGATAAAGTGTATAGCTTTCTTTTTCTCTCTCTTTGGTGGCAAAAAAAAAAAAAAAAAACAAAAGGTTTCAATACTATGGGATTGGTAGCTTTTTCATGCCCACAACCCAAAGGAATATATATATATATATATATATATATATATAGAGGAAAAGTTGGAAACTTCTAACTTGGTTCAAGGAAAACTTCGAGACTAAAGGTTTATGGTCCTAAGGTTGCTACAAATTTATTCTTTTCTCTTTATGTCTATTCGAAGAGAATCCATGGATTGTTATAAGTACATGACATAATATTCTTCCAATAATTGATTACTTTTAATACAAGTCATATGACTTTTAAGGAAAAAAATATTTCTACTATGATCAATTCAGTTCCTTTGATTTCATTGAAGACCGACTATTTTTGGCTGATTTAATATCGAAAGTTTAGCTATAGTTTTGGTTATTGTTTTTCTTGAAAAAATTAGTATCACTACATAATTTAAAAGGTTAAATAAATCAGCTTATAATAGTAATTTAATATGAAATGCTACAAAGTAATAAGCATTATTTTCTTTTTATTATTTACTAATGTTGTAGAACACAATATTAAATATAAATTTATATAATTTTATTATTTTACTCATGATATATGATTTTTTTAATTTTTTACATTTTGATTATAGTAGGTTTCATTTCAAAATATAGACTTTTTAAAAATATATGTATATATATTTGTATCTTATCTATTCTTATCAATCTTTACTATGGACCTCAATAAAGGACCTCACAGTAATAAATGCAATCATTTAATAGATTAGCTTTGAACTTGAGAAAGACTAAAGGCATATTTAGTTTACTTGATAAGATTTTGATAAAATAGTAATTCTTTTCTTATAAATCTACCCTTATGTTTTATTGACAAAAAAATAATAATAATAAACTCTGGAAATATGTACCAAGCACCAATTCTTGTTCAAACACCCAAATGCTTTTAAGTACCTTAGAATACTTAAGATTTATCAATAGTATGAGAATATGTGTCAAGCATCCTGATAAACATACTTTCATGTCTAAGGGCTCATTTACTTAGATGTAGTAAAAAGGGAACAAAATAATTATTCTCAAAGTATTTTTTTATTACTTTATTTACTTGTAAATTAGTTCGAAAATTTTTTATTCTAAATAATTTTTCTATTTCCTCTCTACAAAGAAGTTGCTATCTTTTGTGAAAGATAATATTTTTACTCCATCTTTACAAGGAGTAAATAGTTTAAGTAACAAGATAATCATACTCCTAATAAATAACTATAGGCTATATTGGATAATGACCAAATAGAAACTTATTAATATTTTTTGTTATATTTCTAATTTATTACAACAAATGATATGGATTAAATACTAGAATAAATATTTCTTACAATAAAAATTTATATGAGATAAACATTAGGATATTAATTTCGAACCTATTACTAGTAAGAGTTATTTCTAAGAAATAACAGTTAAATTCAAGCATCCAACTTAATCCAAAACAACCCGAAAAAAAAAAAAAAAAAGCTCAATACATTTTGTGTTAATTTCTTATTCAAAATGGTTCATATGCAAATAATTAAACGAATGCTATGATAAATAAGGAGGGAGACAAAATCCAAGAGCTTTTCAAAAGATTTTCTGCATTTAATAAGGGTTGTCAAACCCTAAAAGAATGGTAAACCACTCATTAAGGAAGGAATCTGGGGTGTAAATTTTCTAGCTAAATCGACAAGATCTAGTTTCTTTTCACAAACATAATGTTAATTGATGTTTGTACGATCACGTTGAATGACGTTATTACAATACAAGATAGGACAATGACTGATGGACCTTAATAATTAGTTAGCTCACAAATTCAAATAATCTTCGCTATTATAAGCAAGAGCTATGTATTTAGATTTATAAGAACTAGAAACACAATGGATTTGTATCATGAAATGCTTGAAAATGAGGTTACACCTAGAAATGACAGCAACATTCGATGAATCGAAAGAAGGTGACACTTAATGTCCTCTGTGTTGTTGATGGGAACGTATACAACTTATATCATGTATTCCTAAGACTAAGTTACAGGCATAAATGGTGTTAGGGGCTACTGCATGTCAACAAGAAGTTTGATATGGTTGGTAAATTTTTCATTTATTATTTAGGATTACTTAGACGTAATTGTAGTTTTTTCCCCCCTTTTTCTTCCTTCTTTCTTTTAAATGGGTGGGCAAATTGTTATGATCATGTGTTAGGGCAAGTTAATAAATAGTGATAATTAGTATGATTAGTTGGGAAATTAGTGATTATAGGGAATATTATAAAAAGGATTTTGTAGAAGCTAAATGTATCAATTCATTTCATTATTAACAAGTTAAGAATGGTAAAATTCTTGTTTTTAGAGACTACCCCATCTTGAATAGAACTAGCAGCCTTTCATGCCTATCCCAAAAAAAAAAGAAGGGAAGAGGAAAAGTTGGAAACTTCTAAAGAAGGTTCAAGGAAAACTTCAAGACCTAGGTTTGTGATCCTATGGTTGCTACAAATCTACTCTTTTCTCTTCATGTCTATTTGAAGACAATCCATCCACGGACTGTTAAAAGTATAAAACATATTATTCTTCCAATAATTGATTACTTCTAATCCAAGTCATGTGATTTTTAAGGAAAAAAGTGATCGATTGAACCACCATTTTCAACTATGATGAATTCAGCTCCTTCACTTCATTGAAGACTAATTAATTTTGGCTAATTCAATATCGAAAGTTCGGCTATAGTTATGGTTGTTATTTTTTCAAGACGAATTAGTATGACTACATGGGATATACAAGGTAGAGATTTCAAGGTGCTCTGAACTCATAGTATGAAAAGATTATTCAATAATATTAATAAATAATAACATTATATTTTTAGCTAATAAATGTTTTAGTAAAAAGAAAATAAAACAGACTAAACTCATAAGTTAATAACTTAAACGACTAATCTAATACTACCTCTCACTTTAAGTTTTTTAATTTGTCCCTTGTTCTTTCCGATTTTCCTCTCTAAATTTATATATTCTTTTCTTTCTCCTTATTTTTTTTCCTATTTGTTAATTAATAAAATCACATAAACTGGAAATAATGAAGAGAAAAAAATTTACTCTTTTTTTTTTTTATAAATTTTAGTACAGGTTTCATAAATTTTACATATAAAAAACTTGTAATATTATATATAAATTACTTTTTCAATATCACATAAACTTGACATTTATAATGTATAGGTTTCATAAAACATCTCGTAAATTTTACAAGGTACAAGTTGATTCTAAAGTAGGTTTCAGTTAAAAATTTTAGAAATATATACCTTATAGGATATGATACAAATAGGTTTTATATGTTATCCACCATGTATTGCTAAATAAGGAGGGAGATAAAATCTAAGAGTTAATGCTGTTTAATTATTTTTATATAATTTTATGCATTAAATAAGGGTTGTTAGATCCAAAATGCATGATGCATCTCTCATTAAGGAAGGAATTTGGGATGTAAATTTTCTAGCTAAATTAACAGGATCTAGCTCCTTTTTACAAACATAATGATAATTAGTGTTTGTACGATCACGCCGAATGACGTTATTACAATACAAGATAGGACGATGAATGATAGATCCTATTAATTAATTAGCTCACAAATCCAAGTAATCTTTGCCATTATATAAGCAAGAGCAATGTATTCAACTTTACAAGAACTACAAACACAATGGATTTGTATCATAAATTGCTAAAAAATAAGGTTACACCTAGAAAAGACAGCAACATTCGATAAATCGAAAGAAGGTGACACTTGATGTCCTCTGTGTTGTTGATGGGAACATATATAGCTACTATCATGTACTCCTATAATTAAGTTATGGGCATAAATGGTGTTAGGGGCTACTGCATGTCAACAAGAGGTTTGATATAGTTGATAAATTTTTCATTTATTATTTAGGATTATGTAGTTTTTTTTTTTTCCCCTTCTTCTTCCTTCTTTCCCTAAGGTTTTTAAATGGGTGGGCAAATTGTTATGATCATGTGTTAGAGCAAATTAATAAATAGTGATAATTAGTGTGATTAGTTGGGAAATTAGTGATTATAAGGAATATTATAAAAAAACATTTTGTAGAACCTAAATGTATCAATTCATTTCATTATTAACAAAATTAAGAATGGTAAAATTCTTTTCTTTTTTTTTTTGGGACTACTCCATCTTGAATAGAACTAGCAGCATTACATGCCTAACCCAAAAAAAAAAAGTCAATAGGAAAAGCTGGAAACTTCTAAAGTAGGTTCAAGGAAAACTTCAAGACTTAGGTTTATGATCCTATGGCTGATGCGAATCTACTCTTTTCTCTTCATGTCTAGTTGAAGAGAATCCATTATTCCAATAATTGATTACTTCTAATCCAAGTCGTGTGATTTTTAAGGAAAAAAGTGTTCAATTGAAACTTCATTTTGGACTTTGATGAATTCAATTCCTTAACTTCATTGAAGACTGGCTAATTCAATTTCGAAAGTTTAGCTATACTTTTTATTATTATTTTTCTTAGATGAATTAATATGATTACACAGTTTGAAAGGTTAAATAAACCGGCTCATAACAATGATTCAATTTGAAAACACTATTGCAAGTTTGAATCACAATGAAGTAACAAGTTTTTTTTTTTTTCTTCTTTTTATTATTTACTAATGATATAGAGCACGGTGGTAAATATAAATTTATTATTTTACTCATGGTCTATAACTACTTAAATTTTTTTACATTTTAATCATAGTAGATTTTGTTTCAAAGTATAGGCTAATATTTTTATATTTGTATCTTATCTAATCTACTATTCTCAACCTTTACTATGTACCTTAATAAAGGACCTCACACTATCCGATTCTGGGAGCAGAGTTTAGTAAATGTGATCGTTTAATAGATCAGCTTTTTACTTGTGAAAGGCTAAATGTAGTATTTAATTAATAGAGTTTGGTTCATCGAGTCATAAAATTCCTCTATACAATCTACCGGAAAAAAAAAAAACAACTCTATTTCATCTTAATATTTTAGTTATTACATAACATGAACCAAATTATAAATAGTTTAACTTGACAAACAATACCTGTCATTGTGATGTTTAAGTAATAAAAGGTAAATAAAATAATTATTCCATAATATTTTTTATTAGTTTATTTACTTCTAAATTGGTTTTGAAATTTTTATTTCAAATAACTTTTCCATTCCTTTTCCATAGGAAATGATTGTTATTTTTTATGAAAGGTAGTATTTTTTAATCATCTCTCTATAAGGAATAAATAATTTAAATAATGAGACAATCATATCCTAATAAATAATTACAAGCTATATTTGATATAATGACCAAATAGGAATATATTAATATTTTTTATTGTAAACACCACATTTTTCCCTAAGGATCAATAATAATTAACAATAGTTAATTTTCAATTTTTTCCATTTTTTTCTCTAATTTGGCAAAAATAGGAAAAATATTCAAAAAATAAAAATAAATAGGAAAATACATCAACTTTGGAAAATAATTTCAGAAACGAAAATAATAAGGATTAAATGATTTTTACAAATTTTTAAAATTTCAAAAAATACAAAAAAATAAATAAATCGCATTGCATATATGCAATTCGCGAAATAAATAAAATCGCGAAAGTGGGCTAGCTCAGCTGGTCCGGACCAGGGTCAGGTGCACGCGGGGGGTGCGAGGTCAGGGGTTCGAAACGTGGGGGAAGCAGAATCCGCGTTTTGCGAAATTTTACTCTACCTGGGACACGGGTCAGCATCCGATTGGCTGGAGCGAACGCACGCGCCGGGCGCGTGATCGTCTTCAACCTTTCTCCGATATCATCGCGAGGAGAAAAATTCGAATTTCGACCGTTTTGATTCGATTTTTTGCACAAATCCAACGGATTTTCAACAGAAATAAGATAAACATTATCCAATTAAAATCAAATCGCAACAAATCGATGGAGTTACACAAATCGGAGTTGTTTTTTTTAACCGCAAATCGATTTGCTTCGATCGGTGGAAATTCGAGCTTATCCAGCTCGATTTTGAACACCTATAAATAGAGGATGAAGTGGAGAGGCAGGATCACATATCAAAAGTGAGAAAAAAGAGAGAATCAAAGCCTCGCCGGAGTTCTTCAAACCACAACCACCGAGCAAGCGTCGAGCAGCCACCATGAGGCATTTCTAAAGCAAACCACCACCACAGTTGAGTTCCTCACCCTCGAAAACCTAGGAATCGACACCTCAATCGCTTCGAAAGGCCACCGGAACGCCGTCAACGAGCGTCCCCAACCACCGCGTCCAATCGACTCGACCCGACCCGCGCACCGACCCGGATCTAGGTAAGTCGGATTTTTCGATTTTTTGTATTTATTTTATTTATTTCGAATTTATTTATTTACTTATTTGTTATTTATAATTCGAAAAAAATAGAAAAATGTTAGAAATTAGATTTTTTTTTTTAGGATTTGATTTAGTATGAATAATAAAAATAAGAATAATAATTATAATGATAAATAATAAAAATGTGAAAATTTATAAAGAAAATAACAAAAATATTAGAAAAATAATAATAATAATTTGGATTTTAAAAATAGGATAGATAAAAATCTAGGGGAAAATTTTTCAATAAAAATAAAAATTATGAAAAAAAAAATTAATAAATAACTAATAAATAACTAAAAATTTATAAAAATTATAAAAAATAATAAAAAATCAATAAAAATTTATAATAGTAGAAATGAGTTGAAAAATAGAAAAAAATGAAATTTTATCACTTAGAAAAATCATTTTCTTAAATAAATCTAAAATTGGTGTTTTTCTTTAAAAGTATTATTTTATAAAAAAATCGAGTCTCAAGCTTAGGCTTAGATCTTTTTAAAATCCTAAAATGGTAAAAAAACATAAATCAAAAGAGATTTCATAATTAAAATTCACAAACACATTAAAATTTTTTAGAAAAAGCGAATTACGACATGTTTATCCAGAATAGTAGGTACGTAGGCACCCATTTGGGGCAACCCTAAAAAAGGAATAAAAATCATTTTCCTAGCATAATTTACTCAAAAACACAATAAAAGACAACAAAAATAAAATAAAAGACATTTCGAGATAGATCAAATTTTAGGAGATTAAGTGGTAACCTTAGGGTTTTAATAGGTTAGCCTTCGAACTTAGAAACTCTGGTTTTCCCTTTTCCTCTTTTCACAAAAACGAGAAGAGGAAATCACGACGACTAGTGGTCCAAATTAGGACTAATCCGCTCCATTAGTCTTAATTCAATCTTTCCCAACAACAGTTGGGTGGCGAATCCAAAATAAAACGAAGTTCCTAACTCAAGTCGAGGATATACATTAGATGAGCATATGGTCTAGTATAGATCGGATTAGGAATGGGAAATCAAAAATTAGACTCGATAGGATGGCGACTCCACTGGGGATGAAATTCCAGTAGGTTAGCCACATGAGTCTCCTCAAATTGCTCTTTTTTAAGAAATGTCTTTTGATTATTGTTCTGTTGTTAACCTTTCAGGAATTAGCTAAATTTATGATTTAGTTTTTACTTTTGGGTCTACATGCATACATTTGTATGAATAGATACGGTCGAACCCGGACTGTCTTAGGATCCTAAGACGGGGAGCCATTGTGTAGGTTTCGGGTGAAGTGATGTGATCACCGTTCGGGATCGATTAGGCTACCCCACCCAATGCTTCGATATGGCCTGAGATCCATTTCTCCAAGAATGCGGGAGGCTATAGAGCTTGGGGACCTATTAGAACCTACCTATTTGCATACATAACGTCATGGGCTGACAATAGATTGATGATGTAATATTTTTGTTCTGTTCATGGAGTTCAGATATATTTCCCTGTAATGTTATCATAGTTCTGGTTGTAATTAGGAAATTTCTGTTGTGATAAATGGCTAGTACCACAGTTAATCGCCTCTTCGCAAAAAAATCCAAGTGTGCAAACCTCTGGATCCGAAATTGGTACTGGACCACTGGTTCACCCTATACAACCCAGAGGAGCAGGTCTTCATCCAGCAAAAAATAGGGCCCATCCTCTCACTGATGAAGATGGAGATGAACTCGCCCTTGGTACGGGCCATCCTCCATCTATGGGAAATAGAGCCCGCAACTTTCTTCATTAGGCCACACAAGATCATTCCCACTCAAGACCCAAGCCAGAGTCAAGGGAATTGGAAGCTATCATCCATGGGAAACCAGCGCCTACGCAGTAGAAGACCAAGAGAATTAGGAAATAGATCCCTATTGTACTTTTTCGTATCGAACTCCAAGTTTCCAGTATTAATAAAAATAAAGTTTCAGTGTTATATCATCAATCAATTGTTGGCCCCTTTATTTTAGCATCCGTATGACACATGCATCACATTTATATACCCGCATCATACTAAGAAAAAATGCGCGCCAGGTATCAAAGATAGCTCCCAAACAACCAAACCCTCTAAGAGCCCAATCTGCAACCAAAATGGCAAATAGTGGCAACAATGGCGACACCCCGATGCGCATTCCACTCCTCCAGCAATCTTTCAGAAAAGCAACTGTCATTCAAGAGCCGCGGATAAGCAAAGATGACATCAGCAATGGGAGCTCAACCCCTCACACGTCCAATCAGCATCCAGCTCTCAATAATTGGTTATGTTATCCTATTGATAGCTCTAGGTCAGCTTAAGGATAGAGAACGATTGTTAAACAAATTTTTATTGAGACTTCTTTATAAATTATAGTTTGTCTTACTTATATATATGCTTTCATTTTACTTCACCCAGATCTCCTACCATCGAACATCAGGGATATTTCACGTAGGTAGAAAATAAAAACGCTGATATCGTTTCTAACGCTGTTGGGTCAGTTGTTGAAGGCGATATCCTTGATCACGAAATAATACAAGAAAATTGGCAAAAACATGAACAAAGAGGAATTTCAATTGACGAGCCGGTGGAGACAGTAAATCTAGGAAGCATAGAAAAACCTAAAAACCTCAAAATCGGGACCAGTTTAAATGCCGAGCAAAAGTGTGAGATAACCGAGCTGTTAACTGAATATGCAGATGTGTTTGCCTGGTCGTATGGTGACATGCCAAGACTAGACCAATCAATAGTGGTTCATAGGCTTCCCACGAGGGAAGATGTCAAACCTAAAAAATAGAAATTGAGAAGATTTAGGCCTGACATATTACTAAAGATTAAGGAATAAGTCAAGAAACTGCTAGAAGTAGGGTTCATCGAAGTATCCGATTACCCAGAATAGGTAGCGAATATAGTCCTTGTTATGAAAAAGAATGAAAAAGTACGCGTATGCGTAGACTTCCGGGACTTAAACCAAGTTATGCCAAAGGATAACTTCCCCCTACCTCACATTGATGTTCTAGTGGATAACACTGTAGGAAACCATCTTTTCTCATTTATGGACGGTTTCTCAAGATATAATTAAATAAAAATGGCTGAAGAAGATAAAACTAAAACGACTTTCATCACAACATGGGGAACTTTTTGTTACAAAGTCATGCTCTTTGGTTTGAAAAACGCCAAGGCAACGTATCAAAGAGCCATGGTCGCGATACTTCACGACATGATGCATCGAGAAGTCAAAGTATACGTCGACGACATGATAGCTAAATCTAAAGAAGAAGAAAGCCATATAGATATCCTGAGGAAATTGTTTAAACGACTGAGAAAATTCCAGCTCAAGTTAAACCTAGAGAAATGCACTTTCGGGGTCACAACGAGCAAGTTGTTAGGGTTTGTCATAAGCCGGGAAGGCATTAAAATCGACCCTGACAAAGTAAAGTCTATATTAAAGCTACCTTCCCCACGCACTGTCAAAGAGGTAAGAAGCTTGTTGGGAAGATTAAATTACATAGCTCGTTTCATCTCACAGCTCACAGATAAGTGCCGACCGCTATTCCGTCTGTTGAAAAAGAATGTCGTAGTAGAATGGGACGACGAATGCGAAGAAGCATTCAGGATGATCAAAGACTATCTCATAAAACCTCCAGTCTTGATAGTCCCGAAGCAAGGGAAGCCCTTATTCTTATACCTCATGATACTCCCTGAATCCATGGGATGCGTGTTAGGGCAAAAAGATGAAGAGGGAAGAGAGCGTTCCATATATTATTTTAGCAAGAAATTCACAGACAGGGAACAGAGGTATTCAGAGGTAGAGAGGACTTGCTGTGCTCTGATTTGGGTCATGCATCGGTTAAGGCAATACACCCTTTACTATCATATTGAGCTGCTGACAAGACATGATCCCTTAAAATACTTGGCGGAGAAACCCGTTTTGATAGGGAGAATCTCTAAATGGCAAATGCTCTTATCAGAATTTGACATCACATACATAAATCAAAACTCGATGAAAGGGCAAGCCTTAGCCGACCAATTGGCAGAATACCCTGTCGAGACAAATTCCCAAGAGCTGCAAGCCCAATTCCCGGACGAAAATATATTAACAGTGGAAGGTATACCGGTAGAAGACCGTGGGATAGAGCAGAATCCTAAGTGGAAAATGTTCTTCGACAGATCCGCCAACGTATTCGGTTGCGGGATCGAGGCAATGTTGATATCCCCAAACGGCACACAATTCCCTGTATTGACAAGACTCACATTTCCAAATACTAATAATATCGCGGAATATGAGGCGTGCATTCTCGGCCTCAAAATGGCTTGCCAAATGGAAATCCGCGAATTAGAAGTATACGGGGATTCATCGCTCATCATACTACAGACAAGAGGGGAATAAAAGACTAAAGACCCCAAAATGGTACCATACCATCAACATTTGACAAAGCTAATCGAAGAATTTAAGGCAATCACTTTCACATACGTCTCGAGAACTCAAAATTAGTTTGCAGATGCACTCGCCACACTAGCATCTATGATCCAGATAACAGGGGGAGCCGAAGTCCAACCGATGAAAATAGACATCGAAAATCGGCCCACCTACTGTTTAACAATTGAAAAAGCATAAGATGACAAGCCCTGGTATCACGACATCAAAACCTTTCTCCAAGAAAGCAAATACCGTGAAATGGCTAGCAAGAATGACCAAAGAACACTCAGAAGGTTAGCAAGCCATTTCTTATTAAGTGGGTCTATACTTTACAAAAGATCGTCTGATACCACCTTGTTAAGATGTGTGGATAAAAATGAAGCATGTGAACTGATGAAAGAGGTACATGAAGAAGTATGTGGACCTCATATGAACGGCTACATGTTGGCCCGAAAAATCATGAGGTTAGGTTACTATTGGTTAACTATGGAATCAGATTGCATAAAATATGTGAAGCACTGTCATTTGTGTCAAGTGTACGCAAACCAAATAAATGCTCCACCCAACGAGCTACACTTGTTGTCAGCACCATGGCCTTTCTCCATGTGGGGAATCGACATAATTGGCTCAATCACTCTGACAGCATCCAATGGCCACAGGTTCATATTGGTGGCAATTGATTATTTCACCAAATGGGTAGAAGCTTCGTCATATGCCAATGTCACCAAATGGGTTATAGTCTGTTTCTTAAAAAGGAACATAATAACTCGATATGGAGTTCCTGAGTCCATCATCATCGACAATGGTACCAATCTTAATAACAAGTCGATGACAGGTTTATGTCAAAAATTCCACATAAACCATAGAAATTCAACTCCCTACCAACCTCAAATGAACGGAGCAGTAGAAGCAGCCAACAAGAATATCAAAAAGATTATCAAAAAAATGACAACTACTTACAAAGATTGGCACGAAATGTTACCATTTTCTCTCATGGCTTATAGGACTTCAATAAGAACATCTATTAGAGCTACCCCATATTCATTAGTATATGGTATCGAGGCAGTGCTACCAGTCGAGGTCGAAATACCGTCATTCAGAATTCTGTCAGAAACTCAGTTAACTGAATCAGAATGGGTAAAGAAGAGGCTTGATCAGCTGAATCTGATTGATGAAAAAAGACTCACTGCACTATGTCACGGCCAGTGTTACCAACAAAGGATGACCCGAGCATTTAACAAGAAAATGAGGCATCGATACTTCAAAGAAGGGGATCTGGTGCTAAGGAAGGTTCTCTTGAATGCTCAAGACTCCAGAGGAAAATTTACCCCAAATTATGAGGGTCCATATGTGGTAAAGAAGGTGTTGACAGGAGGAGCTCTCATATTAACTCAAATGGATGGTCCAAAATTGAGAGACCCCATTAATGCAGATGCTGTAAATATGTACTATCCTTAGGCAAGGGAATTGAAATTTTGCCAATGTTTATGAAAGCCAATATTTAATACAAGTTTCGTTGAGTCTAGTTTTCATTTTTTACAAGAAAAATTAATGTCTCTGAATGGTCGATAATTCCAACCAATTACTAATTACAACAAACATTCCTAAACACATTACCCATCACTTCACCAATGAAAGATAAACACTAAAATGATACTGAATCTCAATAAATTCTATCTACTCTTGAGCATTAAAACTAGTGCATTAGTAAGATAATACTACCGTCAAAAGAGGCATGCGCACAAGAAAGGAAGCACATCAAGATTTTCAACCCCGTGTCAAGATAAGAAGAAGCGAAGCAGGAACAAACCAGCACGAAGGTTCGATTGTTTGGTTGCTATTCACGATAAATTGGCAAGCATATTAAAATAAATAACTATCATCCATATATCATGAAAACATCAAATCATTTAACCCAGTCAGTAGAAGCATTTTCAAAAGCATAAGATTAGTTAACCCACGATAGGGCACTGGTCTAAACATCCCCTTGAAAAGGTTAGTCAGCTCGTAATGGGGCACTTTCCTGAATATCCCTTCCTAAGGTCAGCCTGTAAGGGCATCTTTCAAGACATTTTTTTCCTGTCATAGGTTAGTTAGCCCACAGAGGGGCACTTTCCTAAACTTCATCTTTTAGGGTTAGCCCATAGGGGTACCCTTTCGAGACGTTTTTTCATAGGTTAGTTAGCCCACATTAGGTCACTTCCCTGCACATTCTCTCTTAGGGTCAGCCCACAAGAGCACCTTTTTGAGACGTTTCTCTATGCCATGGGTTAGTCAGCCCACAATGGGGCACTTTCCTAAATATCTCGTGGGGTCAGCACATTGGGGCACCTTCTGGAACATGTATTCCTACCATAGATTAGTCAGCCCATAGAGGGGCATATTCCTAGATATCCTCTCTTAGGGTCAGCCCACAAGGGCATCTTTTCGAGACATTTCTCTATGCTATAGGTTAATCAACCCACAATGGGGCACTCTCCTAAATATCTTGTCTCAAGGTCAGCCTATAAGGGCACCTTTCGAGACATTTCTTCCCCAGGGTCGTGAGTCTAAGAAGACACTTCCCACTAGGGTTAGTCAATCCGTAATAGGGCACTTTCCCAAATACACCTTCTAAATGTCAGCCTACAGGGGCACCTTTTGAGGCAGGTCCTCTCGCTATAGGTCAGTTAGCCTACAAAGGGGCACTCTCCTAAACACCTTTTCCTAAAGTTAGCTCAGAGGAGCACTTTTCAAATCTATTGATCAGTTAGCTCAAGAAAAGCACTTTTCGAATCTATCGATCAGTTAGCTTAGAGGAGCACTCTTCGAATCCATCAATTAGTCAGCTCGTAGGAGCACTTTTGATGACCGATCAGTCGGCTTATAGGAGCACTCTTCGAAGGTATTTTTCCAAACAGTCGCTAGTCTAGTCAGACGCTTCTGTTGGCGGGTGGCCAGCTCATAAGAGCGCTTCCTAAGATAATCTTCTCTTCAAGGTTGCCAGTCCGATAAAATGCTTCCTATCATAAGCTATTCTACACTCCTAAACAATGTTTGAGATATTTCCTATCGCCAATTAGTCAGCCTATAGAGCACTTTTTGGGATGATACATTACTCTAGATTGTTAGGACCATTTCCTAAGCAATACCAACCATCACAAAATACTCGTGAGATTATTAGCTCATGGAGCATTTTCTTACCAGAAACCAGCCAGATAACTAGCCAAACTAAGGCATTATCCATTCAATCAGGAGGTCAAAAATGGTGTCTTTCTTGTCTTTGTAGTTAAGTTTTTCAAACTTTACTACAAAGAGGGATAGTTGTAAACACCCCATTTTTGCCCTAAGGATCAATAATAATCAACAATAGTTAATTTTCAATTTTTTCCAAATTTTTTTTCATTTTTTTCTCTAATTAGGCAAAAATAGGAAAAATATTCAAAAAATAAAAATAAATAGGAAAATACATCAACTTTGGAAAATAATTTCAAAAACAACAATAATAAGGATTAAATATTTTTTACAATTTTTTGAAATTTCAAAAAATACAAAAAAAAAAAATAAATCGCATTGCATATATGCAATTTGCGAAATAAATAAAATCGCGAAAGTGGGCTAGCTCAACTGGTCCGGACCAGGGTCAGGCACACGCGAGGGGTGTGAGGTTAGGGGTTCGAAACGTAGGGAAAGCAGAATCCGCGTTTTGCGAAATTTTACTCTGCTTGGGACACGTGTCAGCATCCGATTAGCTGGAGCGAACGCACGCGCCGGGCGCGTGATCGTCTTCAACCTCTGTTCGAGATCGCCGGCGAGGAGAAAAATTCGAATTTTGGCTATTTTGATTCGATTTTTTGCACAAATCCAACGGATTTTCAACAGAAATAAGATAAACATCATCCAATTGGAATCAAATTGCAACAAATCGATAGATTTACACAAATCGGAGTTGTTTTTTTTAACCGCAAATCCGATTTTCTTCGATCAGTGGAAATCCGAGCTTATCCAGCTCGATTTTGAATGCTTATAAATAGAGGATGAAGTGGAGAGGCAGGATTACGAATCAAAAGTAAGAAAAAGAGAGGAAAAAGAGAGAATCGAAGCCTTGCCGGAGTTCTTCAAACCGCAACCACCGAGCAAGCATCGAGCAGCCACCAGAAGGCGTTTCTGAAGCAAACCACCGCCATAGTTGAGTTCCTCACTCCCGAAAACCTAGGAATCGACACCTCAATCGCTTCGAAAGGCCACCGGAATGCCGTCAACGAGCGTCCCCAGCCGCCGCGTCCGATTGACCCAACCCAACCTGCACATTGACCCGGATCCAGGTAAGTCGGATTTTCTGATTTTTTGTATTTATTTTATTTATTTCTAATTTATTTATTTACTTATTTGTTATTTATAATTCGAAAAAATAGAAAAATGTTAGAAATTAAATTATTTTTTAGGATTTGATTTAGTATGAATAATAAAAATAAGAATAATAATTATAATGATAAATAATAAAAATGTGAAAATTTATAAAGAAAATAATAAAAATATTAGAAAAATAATAGTAATTTAGATTTTAAAAATAGGATAGATAAAAATCTAGGGGAAAATTTTTCAATAAAAATAAAAATTATGAAAAAAATTTAATAAAAACTAATAAATAACTAAAAATTTATAAAAATTATAAAAAAGTAATAAAAAATTATAATAGTAGAAATGAGTTGAAAAATAGAAAAAAAAAATGAAATTTTATCACTTAGAAAAATCATTTTCTTAAATAAATCTAAAATTGGTGTTTTTCCTTAAAAGTATTATTTTCAAAAAAATCAAGTATCAAGCTTAGGCTTAGATCTTTTTAAAATCCTAAAATGGTAAAAAACATAAATCAAAAGAGATTTCATAATTAAAATTCACATACACATTAAAATTTTTCAGGAAAAGTGAACTACGGCATGTTTGATCCAGAATAGCAGGTACGTAGGCACCCATTTGGGGCAACCCTAAAAAAGGAATAAAAATCATTTTCCTAGCATAATTCACTCAAAAACACAATAAAAGACAACAAAAATAAAATAAAAGACATTTCGAGATAGAGCAAATTTTAGGAGATTAGGTGGTAACCTTAGGGTTTTAATAGGTTAGCCTCCGAACTTAGAAACTTCGATTTTCCCTTTTCCTCTTTTCACAAAAACGAGAAGAGAAAATCACGACGACTAGTGATCCAAATTAGGACTAATCCGCTCCATTAGTCTTAATTCAATCTTTCCCAACAACAATTAGGTGGCGAATCCAAAATAAAACGAAATTCCTAACTCAAGTCAAGGATCTACATTATATGAGCATAGGGTCTAGTATAGATCAGATTAGGAATAGGAAATCAAAAATTAGACTCGACATTTATCATATTCCCAATTTATTGAACAAATGAAATAGAGTAAACACTGAAATACGTATTTTCTATAAAAGAAAATGTATATAAAGTAAACTGTGGAAAATTAATTTATAACCTATTACCAATTAGAGTTATTCCCAAAAAATAAATTTTCTATTTCTTATCTACTTCGATCAAAAAAGTAAACAGACCATAAGATTCATTCTTTTATGTAAACTCTATGTCAATATATAGCAAAAGAAAAAATAGAATGACAGATTTTTTATGCTACAATATAACTAATATCAATTAAATTCATGTATCCACCTTAATCCAAAATAACAAATTAAAAGAAAAAAAGGAAACTTACAAATTTTGTATTTTAACTTCATTAAGGAGGGAGAGAAAATCCAAGCGTTAATGTTTTTTTTTTTAATAATCTTCTGCATTAAATACGGGTTGTTAGATCTTAAAAGCATGATGCACCAATCATTAAGGAATGGATTTGGGATGTAAATTCTCTAGCTAAATTGACAGGAATTAGCTAAGCAAGAGCATAGCAAGAGTTATGTATTGGCTTTACAAGAACTACGAAACACGATGGGATTTGTCTCATATACGGCTAGAAAACGAGGTTGGACAGCACTGTTCGATAAATCGAGAGAAGGTGACACTTGATGTTCAAAATTATAAGATTACAAATTTCTAGCCATTACACTAAGACTTAGATGGTGAGTTTCAATTGATCGGAACATAGCTTATATCATGTACTCCTATAATTAAGCAATAGTGACAATTAGTAGATTAGTTGGGAAATTAGTGATCATAGGGAATATTATAAGTAGCATATTGTAGAAGCCAAATGTATTAATTCATTTTATTATCGCCCATGAATGTGATGTTTGGTCTAGTAATGGTAAAGCAATGCATCTCCCCTACAATGTTGCAGTGGTAGAAGGGTTAGATATAGTAGAAGGATGAGCATCTTAGAGCCTCAAGAATAGACAAATATGAAGATGCTGGCTTCTTGGCTTAAAGCCTATGAGCTTAGGGAAGCTGCTGATATGGAGAATCCAGGAGCGAGGAGGGGCCTGTTTCAGCCCATAGGAAGACTTTTGCAATTTAAAGACATAACGAGGGTAGCAAGAATGAGCAAACTCTAAAGGTTGTTTAATAAAGGCATACTTCTGTGAGTTTATTAAGAAGAATGCATCTTGTGACATCTAATTGACTGATACCCTGATGAGATAAGATGACACGAGAGGAGACGAAACAATGGCAGTGGATTTGACAATTAGACTAAATGTGTTAGTGTAGTCGATGCCTTCCCGTTGCATGAACCCCTGAGCAACTAGGTAGGCTTTACTTTTGCCTTATCGGCATATTTGACATGATACTTTCATGCGGTAGTCAGAGTAGGGTTGTAATCTTAGTAAATGGTAAATGGCTAATGTCCCCCTACTATACATTAACTACATGATGAGACGTGGCAATAAGGGACCCAAATGGGGTTTAAGAAAAACAGTGGCAAAAATATTTGTGGATTTAGGCTCTATAGTGACACTAGGATACTTTAACAGCTGCATGTGCATATCACGGACGTCGTTCGGTTTTTCCTAGTTTAGCAATGCATAGAATGTTTATTGCCTAAACCCAACACTCATGGACCATATTCTAGGCCTGAAGATTCTATTGGACTCATCATTTTTCTATGCCGGTCCCATAATGGTTCAAAGCACATTGTCCACAAACCATGCTAAAATTTTCAATTAAATAGAAATATTTGTTTTTTGCTTTTCTTCTTATATGATTTCTCTGGGTTTCTTTACCATTTACCTAAACTTGCTATTCACACATTACGTGCAAGTGTAATGTGCATATAGTGCTAATGCGCTTCTTGTGCTATGCTTAACCTCAAGCCCATAACTTGTGTGCAGTCCATACTCCATGCATTAAGTGTGAGCATGTGCAAACAGTAAAAGGAAGATTGGTGTTGCTTGTGTTGTGAAACTAATCTTTGTTAGACTAGATGCATGAGCACACTTTGTGTGCAAATCAAAGGCTAACCTGCGTATGACATGAATAAGACACTAGTTCTACTTGAGCAATTTCATCAATCACCCTTCTTACTGCTTGAACTTGAAGCAGTCATGCCAGGCTAACTCAAAATGTTGCTGGTTTAGCCATTGCTCCTTTTTCCATGATTTATATAATTAGGCTTAAGATTAATGTTCTAAGTCTCTTACACTGATTTCTTGGCTAATTGTCATAGCAGAATCTGGTATCAAGATAAATCACCTACGTCCTAGACATATGTACACTCATTGTGAATTATGAGTTATATGACCTTATGCTCCAGCTCCACAAGGCAGGATGTGTCCGGCTCTTCTGGAAGTGGAAACTTGTTTGGACAGGCAATGTTATTCACTTTCCAATAATACTTTGAGCTCAGGCTTGAAAAACCACTCCATAAGCAAGATCAAGTCATTGTCTGCCGCAGAGAAAAGAAGCAGAAAGAGACTAAGATTAGCATGTAGGTGATATTTTAAATAAAACCCGTCAAGTGGACCACTTAATTCAATAGAAGTGTGATGAATGTGATTAGGGGTTTGAACTTGGACTTACTGCTCTGGTATGATAATAGATTTAAGTCCAAAGCCATCAGATTGATAAGTTTAAAAGAGACTAAGATTAGCATGTAGGTGATATTTTAAATAAAGCCCATCAAGTGGACCACTTAATTCAATAGAAGTGTGATGAATGTGATTAGGGGTTTGAACTCGGACTTACTGCTCTGGTATGATAATAGATTTAAGTCCACAGCCATCAGATTGATAAGCTTAAACTTTTAAATTAGTTGGCAATAGATTTGATTTCAACAATAATGGATTTTTCCTTACTAAAGAAACTAAGGATTTTCCCATTTGTGATATGTTAATATCAAATTTCAAATATCAAGCTCGACTTAGAAGCACTATACTTTTCATCAAGATTAACATCTTTTTACCTACACCATGAAATTGAAGCCCAAAATCTTTTCAGCTCAATGTGATCAACACCTTGAGAAACTAGTTATAAGCACTCCAAAGCTATTTCCTTTAGAGCTTTCACAAGGCCACATTGACCAACACTAACAAGGAAAAATGTGTTGTGGAATTTACCTCGCAACCTACTCATTCACTTCTCAAGGATGGAAACACCGCAGGCAGCAGGAGCATGCTTTCCCTCCTTGTAGACGAGGTTCCCTCCAACAAACGTGGCAAATACCTTCCCAGCTAATCTTTTTCCCATATAAGCTGAGATAGACTGTGAAAAGACAAACAGGCAAATGTAAGTAGAAATTTTCAAAAGTTCCATTGACATGTTAACAAATTCAAACAAAATTCAATAGTTTGTGAAAACACAAAATATGTGCTTTGAAGGGGAAACAGCTACATTCAGCTGAAGCTGGTAAGGAATGTTTGCAGTGTTTTGTGTTTTCAACTAAGAGGTATCCAGAAACATATTGGCCACATGCATTTCTCGGAGTTCTTTTCTCTTATGATTAGGGCTGTAAAAGGCTCGAATCAAGATGATATAGTGCTAAGCTCGAACTTGGGTTTGACTCGAAACTTTAAAGTTCAAGCTTGATCAAACTCGATCAAACCTAGAATTTTGAGCTCGAGCTTGACTCAAAGTAATGCCTCAATGAGCTCAAATTCAACTCGATTAAACTCATTTAAACTCGATTTTTTATTTAAAAATATTTTTCTTTAAATTAAAATAATATTGCTTAATTCAAACTCAACCAACTTCAATGCTTGATTCTAGTCCGATTAGTTTCATAAGCTAGTTAAGCCAAATATTATAAAGCTCCAGTTCGACTCGATGATCAACTCAAGTAGTTGGAGCTCAAGCTTGATTCAACTATTACAGAGTCGAACTCAAGTAACTTGTAAGTAGGTTTGCCTCATTTACATCCCTACTTGTGATCCTACTTTTATGAGAGAAGACAGGGTCAATAATTGGGCTGTTACAAGCCAAGGGGCATACCGGATGCTTAACATACATAGGGTGAGCATCATTGAGGTCAAACTCTATGTTGGGATCCCATACAACAATGTCTGCGTGATTTCCGCTTACAATGGCCCCCTGCAAGATTTTTTGCCTTTAAGTAAGGATCACTAAACCATCTATAACTGTGATCAATGTGCCATCACCCTGATCAATATTCAAGGGCAATGTGGACTCAAAAGAGAAGCAACACAGATCATGTACACTTCTTTTCACGTAAAGAAATAAATATTATCAGTTAATGGAAATTGTAGCACGAAAGCTGACATCATATCTGTAGGCTGAAGCTTTTGAATCATTATGTTATGGAGCTAAAGT
The DNA here is from genome assembly GCA_037954665.1 of Laguncularia racemosa. NCBI lineage: Eukaryota > Viridiplantae > Streptophyta > Magnoliopsida > Myrtales > Combretaceae > Laguncularia > Laguncularia racemosa. The sequence goes on along the minus strand of JBBMOL010000259.1, from coordinate 576,381 downwards.
CCATAGCTTATACATCTTCTGCTACAATAAAAGTAAGTGTTCAGCAACGTCCAGGATAGAGGTAAATTTCAATACAAACCATTTCAAAGGAAATGTACTAATGGCAGCATCAATAGTTTGACAGAAGAATCACCCGTCAAAGTGAAAAGAGACAGTAAATAAATTTCACCTTCAGTTTTTGTCCAGCAAGTTGTGCAGGTCTCTCACTCCACCATAAAGCTAGCTGTTCCAGAGTTACCCCATACTTCTGGCCATATGACCAAGTCACAGGAAGTACAAACTGTAGATGCAAACACATGACTAAATTTATTAGGAACTTATCTTCATAAAAAACCGATTCACATATGGGATTCTATTGATGCTCATTAAGGAACTGAAATATCTGATATTTCCACAACTCTCCTTTTTTTTTTTTCTCCCTAGGCCATTTCATTGATGTGTGGCCCTCTTCTAAGTTTATGGACCAGATGCATACTGCTTGTTCTGATAGGATAAGGAGATATTAATGAAAAAAACATGTTAGCACTTAAAACTGGGTATTGTTTGACTGACAATGAAATAGTGAGAAACTCTCTAGCATGATTTTAGCCACTAATTTCGAATCAGCTCTTAGGATGTCAGGATGAAACCAACCTGCAAGTACCCGAAATAGTAGATATAGCTCAATTTGATTAAGCTCATGAGGCTAACAACATCTCAAATTGAGCCATTTTTCTTCATATCAGATAGAAAGAAAAAATGATGTTGAATGCTGATTGTCAGCGGACTTACCTGCAAAGAAGAAATGCCACCCCATGCCTTCAAAAAGTTACCATCATTTAGCAATTTAAGCTTTGGTTGTGTTGGTGAATGATCAGAGCTAAGCATGTCAATGTGCCCACCCTAGTTTGAAAGAATGTGAAATCGAGTTAGAGAAGAAAGATCATGCGATAATATGAGCATCATGAGTATAATTATTAGCATACCATTAAAGCCTCCCATAATTTCTCTTTGTTAGCTGAATCACGGATTGGTGGAGCACATTTAAAGCGTGTATCTCCATCCGGGATTCCTTCAGCTGAGAAAGCTAGGTAATGGGGACAAGTCTCAACAGTAATGCTGTCACCCCTACTTTTTGCTTCCTGCAAATGTTATGACTTGAAACAGCACGTACACCACAGGAAAAATATGGCATTGCGTATGCACATTTGCCTTAAGCTGTTTTATGAATTTAATAGGAAAACATAAATACACCGTATGCATAGAAGCTGAGTGATTGGCAAAAGAGAATCTTGGATATTCTTAAAACATATTTCCTGTGTGTAATTGTCCTTTTGAGTAGTGCAATTATAGAGGTCTTGCGATCTACAGTAGGTTTACCAATGAAATCCAATGCCATATCTAAGATACCTTTATGAGATCTAATGATGAACTTGCATCAGATAGATGGACAATGTGAAGATGAGAACCCTCCACATGACCACCAACTCCAGTGTCTTTAGTTACTGCCAAAAGCTCCTGATGGCTGCCTCCTCCCTGGTTGAGAGATTCAACAAATGCAGCTTATATTAGAATATGTTATATGTCCATTTACAATATGTTTTAGGTATAATATAAGCTGGATACATTCAATAAATATAAAATCACTCTAGTATACTTAACTTTTAAACGAAATGTTTAGAAATCTAAAATTTATCATGGTTTTAAAGCAGAATGTCCTGAGTTCAACCTCTATGCACACATTTCACGCCTATTTGATTAAATGTTCTACTTAGTGGACTTCAATTAAAGTCACACATCACAAGTGAGGAGAATGTTTAGTAATAAATATAAAAGCACACCTCATATGAAATATCTTACCATGCAGGTGGTCTTGTCTTAAGATAGGTAGAATAAGACCTAGCATCATCTCCATTTACTTCCTGATAGCTATCAGAATCGAGTTGAACCTCAGCATGAACAAGCAATGGTCTCTTGTATTTAGCCAAAACAGACAATCCCGCCTGCAAAACCATTTTTAACTGATTATTGACTAATAGCATCAGAAAACAGACATAAGGTAGCACCATTTGAGACTGAAACCAGTCATAACACTACCAAAGAAATTTACAATTCACCTTGCAATTTGTATATCATGGAGTAGTAGTCAGAGTAGATAAAGTTTGAGAGTTGAAACTTTAAATAATATGAGAAAAACATTTGACGTCTCTTGATACAAACCTTAATATGACTGGCATTTGTCATGGGAAAGTCATTGATCCCTGAGGGACACATAAAAGACTACAGAAGGAAAACAGAAATAGTCAGATCATACTTTTTAAAATTAAACCGGAATGACAACAGAAAGCATGCATGTTAAATTTCCAATCAATTATTGGCAACTGCATATGAGAGGAGCAGCAGTAATTAAACGAGAACACCTTCCAAGGCTTAATTCTTAAGCAAGAAATGACTCAGCAAACTAATGATTTTGACGACCTGGTAATTATTTACCTTCAAACCAAGGGCACCAGCTTCAAGGAGAGCTTCCAGTGCACTTGAATTGAATGCATTTTCAGGAACTAGACCTCCCCAGAAACCTGCAAAAACCGAAAGCGATTCTCACAACCCCTTTGCTTCAAGGGTGAAAGGAATATTCAGCATCGGAATGTCAGGATTAGATGGCATACCTACATCTACATAGATATTCTTCTCTGCTGCTTTAAGCTGCAAGGAATAACAGGTAATTTCAATTTTTTTTTTTTTCAAACAAAAAATTATGTCTAAAATTATAAGTTAACCTACAAAGTGCTAACATTATGGAAAAAAAAGTGTTGCCTGATTGTGGAGGAAATTTTTCCGGTATCATACAGAAAAATTACTGTGTGATTCAATGAACGTGAAAATCATCTCCCAGGAAAGGTGCATTAACAGGTGCTTTATCTCTCATACCTTCAACTCCAGAGTTTCAGGAGAAACAGTTGAAGGAAAGCTATTGAGGGGCATATCTATAAGTGTCGTTATACCACCTGTAACAGCACAGAAGTGGAGAAGAATCGTTCAACAGACATTTCACCGCCTGTATATGGCAATATCATATCTAGAAACTGAAGAGAAATTTTGAAAGCTAAGCATAATTTTCCAGTATTTTCCAACCTAGCATAGAATATCTGCATTCACAGTATTTCCACATTCAGTAGAACTTTGAAAGAGTGCATAGCATTCAATGTTGAGACGTCCAGGAAATTTGCTATTAAGATTTCTTATTCAATAAATAATCCTTCAGCCCTTTTAAAGTAACAAGGGCATAGCATAGCATACCAGCAGCTGCTGCTTTAGTCCCCGAGGGGAATCCTTCCCATTCAATTCTTCCAGGATCATCAAGATGTGCATGCCTGCCAATCACAAAACCTAAAAGTTACAAATCACAGTTCATCCTCGACACAAGTCAGGGAAACCAGTTTTGGTGATTTGATTACCTAATTTCCACAAAATTTGGAGCTAATCACCAAAGAAAAAGAAACACCTGAATTAGAAATATTAGGGTGAAACTTTCTGCAAAATTATTCATAACTTACACATCGATCAAGCCCGGCATGACAACAGCCTCTCCATAATCAAGTACTTCCACCCCTTTGGAAATCCCCTGCCACTCGTTTTCACTTATCACCGATGCAATCAATCTTCCTCTTACCTCAACTGTTTATAAAGAGAAACATTAGACACGACCCGGAATTTTCTCCTTGATACATAAAAATTACAATTATCCATAAAACTAATACAGAATATGATCATTCCTGCAATTGGACCATGGAAACTTGAGATTGTGCACATGCAAATAATGACTAATATTGAACATAACACTTCTAAATTCTATGCTAAACTTCCAGGCCATCGGCCAGAACACAACACTTGATTTTGTAAAGTATGCTCTGTCAAAATTAGAGCAAAAATAAATAAAACAAGAAACAATTTATTACTAAAAAATCAAAATTTCCCTACCTGCACCAGAAATAATCCCTCGCAGTGTTACGATGCGCTTGCTTTTAATCCAATAATGATTTTGCTTTAGAAGACTGCACTCACAATCAGATGACTGCAGAAATCCAAAATTTATAAATTAAATGAGCAAACCATTCCTTACCCAACATGCAAAAACTTGGAAGATTTTATATTCCCTCTGGACCATCCAATTCATCATCTAACCATTGAACTCTCGTAATCATTCCATCAGTCATGCCATAAACTAGATGGTTCCTTGGGACTGTAAAAGTTCCAAAAACCCTCGTGCCCCGGATTTCATTGCATAAATACAGAACCACTTCCATTAATTAACATGAAACTGACTACACTAATATACGTCAATCAGTGCCTGATTTGTCCCATAAGAACTGTATACCGTGCAGTGATAGACCTCGTTTTTCTAAGTTCGACTCCCATTCTTGCGTTTGGATAAGTTTTTTGAAAGCTGGAATCGCGTCGAGACCCGATTCCAACTTATAGAAATTTATAAGAAATATGCAAAGGAAAACTTGTCATGTGAATCAAACTGACCTTGGAAGAGTGTTGTACGTAAAAATAAAGCAAAAAGGAAGCCAGGAGAATTAACACTGGAAATATTTTCCATCGAAAGGACTCCATATCTCTGTGCTCAAGACTTTCCTATACACACAACACAAGGCGCACACTCGAAAGAGAAGACATAAATTACATGTTCCATATATTAAATACTATCATTGGCTGTTGGGACAGGGCATTAGGAAATAATACTGCAAATGTATTAATTTAAAAAAATATTTTCAAAAAGAAGTAACGATTTCGTTTTTCATTGAAATCGACATTCACAAATAATAAAAATAAAAAAGATCGAAAGTGAAATCGGTATTTCAAGTATTGATTTTAATAAAATTATTTACAATATTTAAAACTTGAACATGTGAGTTAAATTTTTGGGGTTAGCTGCATATTCGTCTAAAGGTCATCGTGAGTACTAGTTATGTGTCGGACCAATTAGGGCATGAAACGTGGATGTTACAGCAACGGAATCTTGGTATCTTTAGCTACTGCCTAGGTAAGCGGGTCGAGATTCCTATTCCCTCGCGCCGTCCTACTTCTAACACTTTTGCTGTAAAAATGAACATTAGCTCTCATAGATTCTCTATTTTAAATATATTATAACTAATTTTACGTATATATTTTTAATGGTAATATTATTTTTTTATTTATATATTTGAACGTGATCATAACAATACATTCGAGTCAGTGAGCATTTATCCTTGAGATGGGGACCTTGTTTGTATTATTTAGGCAAGTGCGGTCCTTTTTTTATTTTTTCCAAAATGGCGACTCTGCTGGAATTCTACTTCCATCGTACAGTGTGCAGCGTCATTGCCCAACTGGGTTTTGGACGTTTTGCTATTTTCGTCATCGGCAGTGCCATTTTCAAGAAAAGTGTAAGAGGAAAGCATCTTGTTACTTTTTATGGCTTGGGAAAAAACCCTCCCAATGTGCACAATAGGGTAATGCCTTGATTGTTTAAGAAATGGAAATTCCAACCTCATGAGAAATGGGAAAAGGGAAAAACTCTCCCCTTGTGCATTACCAAGTCGAGCATATCTATTGCCTTTCATTGATTGGGATATGTTTTTATATATTACTATCTCTATAATTTTGAAATAGATGATATCACAAACAATCATTAGTTAAATATATATATATATAGTAAATTTAACCGATAAAATTTTGATTGGATATAATAATTAATAACTTTAAATTATATATATATAATTGAGAAAAATAAAATAAAATCAATTTCAAGTGGTGATTTTAATATTAATATATATCTATTTAATATGTATATGTTATCTATTTTTGAAAATTGATGTCTTTAGTTTAAATTGGTTTTAGGATTATTACTGTAACTTAACCCAAGATAAAAGGTAAGAAAAAAAACAAAGGTGGAGACTTTTCTTAGATGTAAATATGGAGCATACAAATATATTATGCTAACATGAGGTCATGTGACTACTCGCATTAGCTAAGTTATTCCACCATGTTTGTCTAAATTGGGTTTCATTGTCATTTCACTTTTGTTTTTTTTTTTTTAAATAACCAATGCAATTTTAATTTTATTCATTGAAAGATTATAGTTAATTGAATAAAATCTCCCAAGATACATTTATTTATTAGTAATTATACCATAGAAGATAATTACATTAAAAATAATATATAAATTGCTATATGGACATATCCGGTAAGTGTATGTCGAATTCCATAAATACATGCACCCTACAAAATGTTGACAAATCCTTTTTAAATTTTTTGCACCAAATGTCTTTCGACTTTCATTTGTTATGTTTTTGGAGAATTAGGGATTGCCAGATAGATTCATTGGATTTAGTTATATCATGAGGCCCTCATACACATAATAAACTCAATGTGAAGGCATAAAATTCTTTTTCCATTGTGTGTCCAAAGCCGTCTCTTTTCTTCTTCGTTGTATTGCTCTCTCTCTCGCTTTTTGGCAATCAAAGTACCTAAGTTTATAACAAGGTCTACATTGCAATCAACCTAATACCCTACTCAAGTATACATGCTCATTTTCAACCACAAAACATAGGAATTAAATAAATAAATAAATAAAATTGTTTTATTGGACCCATTTGTCAAAGTTGTTTGAAGCAGACATGGACAATTTCCTTTAAAAAAAATTTAAAAATTGAGATAGTATGATAGCTGTTACATGGATTGTCTTGTTGATCTCTAACCATCACACCATTGGCACGTACGCTATGTTTAGATATATAGAAACCAATGTGAATGAAAAGAAATGGGAGAAAATGATAAAAAGTTTGATATTAGAATAAAAAAAGGGAAATGAAAAGAGGAGAAGAATGAGGGGAAATATGTTCACTTCAAAACAGGTTTCTTTCAGTGAAAATGGATTGAAGTAAAAGTAATTTACTAAAAACCCTTTCTAGCAATCTTTATGGAAATAAGATAATAATTTTTTCAATTACATATTTCATTTCTCTTCATTACCTTCTCCTCATACCAACTAAATAAGGAAAGGGAAACCTTTCTTCCCATATTTATTACCAAACAGAAGATTGAAATTTACACTTACTTTTCATTTCCACTAATTTCCAAAAACAAAAATGAGCTAGAACAATAGCAAATTATTAAAAGAAAAAATCCTAGATTAAAAAGAGGAGATTGATGCAGCTCTTATTCAGAGATGGAGGAGCAAGTAGCAACTATAGATCTTCGAACTCAATCAAGACAGCCTTTTATGGTAGTTGTCATGAAACAAATGGCAGTGGCAGCGGTTGAGTATAGGGACAGGCAGCCACAATGCGATGGTTGTGGCCCCTATGCTTTGTTAGGGGCATACCGAGCAAGAAATAAAGAGAAGGCAAGTGTTGATCTGGTTCAAAACTTCAAAGGCCAAATTTGATGCATTTTAGTCCATGTTGACATGATCCTAACAGTGAATAACGTTCACAGTATTATCTGGCTGAATGGTGTCAATAACTAGTATTCTTGACTCCACCAAAAGTGCGCTTCACTACCTTGTGACTCCAATACATCAGAATAAAAAGAAGAGGATGCATCAGAATATAAATAAGCAAGCATTACCCTAACATGTAGATGAAGTCGTTGGAGTTTAGCTGCATCCAAAAGGTTGGAGACATACTGGATCTTTTTGTGGGTAATTCAGACTATCAATCTGAGCAGAAAGTGTAGTCTCATTTTTCATCACGTCACCTGTCCAAAACATTTGAGATAGGAAGTTAAGATATGAAGTGACAAAACGCATTCACTGAAGAATGAAGTTGCTGAGAAAGGAATCATCATAGGATTGGATCAGCTCATCCCTTTGAACAATTTGTAATGCGCGTCAGAGACTGTTACTCAAATTCCAGGATCTGTTGAAAGACCTTTGCAAAGGAGAAAAAACTGTACGCTCCCACAACTAAGTTATTCTAAAGAATTTTTATCATTGTTGACCAAGTAACATCACGAACTATATATCCACAATGATCCACTCAGTTAATAACATTTTCAGAAGATCATTCTATGAATTATCCCAGATCTCTTTGAACAAAGGAATGGCCCTTGCTTCATTAATTTTATTCTTCCCTTGGTATATAAAGCAGCGAAGTCATGACACTTATAGTATGATTTGGGTTTGGGGGAGTGGTGTTGGAAGACATTGCCACATAAAATTGTAGCACATAAAAGAGTTATATGTTTCTGATAAAATGTATCAATATACGCAGAAGATAAATCCCTTTGATTTATTCAGTAACTGTAGCAAAAAATAACTTCTACATATCATAAAATCCTGCTTAACAGACTAGTCAACAATTGAAATCTTCTCATACCTCTTTCCACAGTTGCATCCATCAAAGATAAGAATGAGACGAATCAGTCACATTTTCATAACATCCTATTACCTAAATTAAATATTGAATACATCTCTCTTTGTAAAGTTTTAATTAAAATACTTTATATGTCATAGTACCAAAACAAAAGCACATTACTGGTCTAGAAAAACTTACCCATCTGCACTTTCATCAATTGCCACAGAAAAAGGCCAACAAGCTTTTTCCACATTAAGCAGCATCCTTACTAACATCATGGATCTCTGTTGCCACCTTATTCAAAACCAATGACGAGAAGGTCATGATGATCTCCTGGTTCAAGGAAAGTGCTTTTGCTCTAAGCGATATTGAGATGAACTGGATGCAGTGTAAGCATGTATGATTGAAAGCAAACATTTGATATGTATTCAAAAGGACAGAGGAATCTTTTGCTTCAGCAATGTCAGCACAAGCCTTAATAATCTCATTCCTTGTAGAGAACTCTTCATTATCCATGATCAGTTCAGCTCCATTGCACCATATGTAACTCCAAAATCTGCTCACGCGATGATAATTACAAGACAATACTGGAGTCATCTAACTCTAGTTTCAGATAAAATAATGTCAAAATAAAACACAACTGAAGTTCCACAAAAGCAGATTCCTCGAAACATTCTTTTATGAAAGGCAAGCAACGTATTTCCTTGACCTTTCATTTCTAGTAAAGAATATGCAGAAATGAGATTGCAAAAATAATGAAATGACTCCAAGCAGGCAAATTGATTAAAGAGAAAACCCCATATAATTGCCAGATGAGATGCATTTTTCAAATAGTTCATAAACAAATGTTCCAAATTAGATGTGTTTTTCCATTAAGGTCAGTTGTGTTCTTTCTTCAATTTACTATATTCTTCCTCTTATCTTATTAATCCATGTATCATATCCTTATCTATTTCCAAAAAGTACTATGAAAAATTATCTCATACAGTGCATAGATTATTGGTACCTTACCGAAGGGAGCTACCAGATTGACTGGCTCAGCTTGAAAATTTTGCAGCTGTTAGCTAGTAAAAGATGCCTGTGAAGCCATTGGATGATTCCAAGGTTCAATTTCAGTGTAGTTGCACTTTGGCAAAGCCAGAGGATAATTGCAGCTGCCTTTTAGCAATAGCAAGGAAAAAAGCTTCTCAATGTACTCCACAAATGACATCCTTTATTTCAGTATGACCATCCTCTTTCATCAAAGCTGTTATATCTTTTAAAACTTGACGCATTTCGAGTGCACAAGAATGGGACTCATCACCTGCAACAAATAATTCAGTATTCTGTCCCACTGAAATCCAGCTACATCCAGGTAACTTCTTCACCCCCTTCTCCCTCATTTCCCTTCTTAATGAGTTTACTCCATGCCAGTTTCCTGATGCAGCATATATATTTGAAAGAAGAACATAGGATGCAGAATTTTGGGGATCCAATGCAATGAGATTCTCGGCAGCCTGTTTCCCCCTTGTTTCATCTCCATATAATCTGCAAGCACCTAGTAGCGTGGCCCAAATCATAGCATCCTCAAAATCTAGACCATCAATAAACTCTTCTGCTTCTCTAAGAAATCCCCAACGCCCAAGAAGATCAACCATGCAGGCACAGTGATCTACTCTTGGTTGAATATTGTAGCGATGCACCATTTCATCATAAATATGTTGCCCTTCTTCCACCTTTCCTGCATGGCTACATGCAGTCAGAGCACCAAGGAACGTGACATCATCAGGGGTAACATTTGCATGCTTCATCTCATGATAGAGTTCCAGTGCATCTTCTGCAAAACCATTTTTTGCAAAACCAACAATCATAGAGTTCCATGAAATTACATCATGTCTATAAGTCATCTCATTGAAAACATAAAAAGAACTTTTTACATCCCCACATTTAGAATACATGTCCACAAGAGAACTGCTGGTCAACTCATCCAAGTCATAACCTAAATGAAAAACAATGGCATGGATTTGTCTACCATCTCGCAATGAAGATAAGACAGAACATGCTTTGAGGACACTAGCAAATGTGGCTTGGTCTGGTATAGCATTGTCAGTTCGCATCTCTTTAAAAGACTGCAAAGCCTCCTCATTGCATTCATTTTGATTATAGCCAGAAATTAAGGCCGTCCATACTGTAGTGGTTCTTGGAATAGGGAACTCCAAGAAAAGATTAGTGAAATCCCCCTTGCTCTGAGAGCTCATGTACATACCTAAGAGTGACACACCCAGGAAATCATCATAATAGCAAAGGCCATATTTAACTATGAGACAGTGTACCTGCTTTCCCAAACTTATCTCCCGATTTTCATTGCATGCATCTAAAAGGCTCACACAAGTAATTGAAGATGGTTTTAATCCTAAAGACTTCATTTGCCGAAACACATCAATGGCCCCTTCCAAGTCCTTTTTTGCATATGCAGCAATCATAGCATTCATGGAGGCCACACTTTGGTTAGGCATAAGAGAGAAAACAACACTTGCAGCTCTGATGTCCCCACATTTAGCATACATGTCAATAAGAGAGCTTCCAGAATAAAGGCCTGCTTCAAGCCCAATTTTAACTATGATACAGTGCATTTGTTGTCCCTTTTTGAGAGCCAGAACATTAGCACATGCACTTAGTATGCTGGCCAGAGCCACCTCATCAGGCATGGCATTAGACAAATTCATCTGCCTGAACATGCTAAAAGCCTCATTTTCATCTTCTTCCTGCACATAACCAACAATAATTGCATTCCAAGAGACACTGTCCCGATTTGTTAAACATTCAAATTGTCTCCTGGACTCAACCAGAGCCCCAGACTTAGCATACATATCAACCAGTGCATTTCCAACATATAAATTTGATGCAAGCTTGTGCTTAACTATGGTGCCATGCAACTGACGACCCACTTCTAGGCATTCCAAGCAAGCACATGCACTCAAAATGCTAGTATAAGTGTATTCATCAGGTTGAAAACCGGTTTCCTTCATCTTAAAGAACAATTCCATGACGTCACTAGCATATCCATTTTGTGCATGACCCCCAAGCATTGAATTCCACAAGACCACATTTCTCTCATCTAAAGTGTTAAAAACCGTTTTTGCAGCCTCTATTTTCTCACATTTTGTATACATACTGATCAAAGAACTTCCAACGTAAACATTAGAGCTCAGCCCCAGCTTAATAGCTATAGCATGAACCAACGAGCCATGATCAAGGGCTCCTAAGCCAGCAATGGCACTCAACACGCTGCCCAATGTCGATCTTGTTGGTTTAATACCAGCTTCTCTCATTCTGTGGAATAATATCAGAGCCTCATCTTCATATCCCTTCTTTGCATGACCTGAGATTAGGACATTCCAAGCCACAACATGAGGACTTGGCATCATAGAAAGCACTTTGTGTGCCTCATCAAGCCTTCCTAAACTAACGTATGCATTGATGACTGTCACATATGCAACCTGATCTGGAACACGGCCATCTTTCACCATGTTTTCAAACACCTTGACCGCCTCCTCCGGCGAATTAACCTGGACATACCCTGCAATCATTGCTGTCCAAGAAACCACATCATGTTCTACTGCCTGATCAAATACTCTTCTTGCATCAAAGACACATCCACACTTCGCATACATATCGATAAGAGCTCCCCCACAATATGAACTCTCTTCCAACCCAACCTTAACGACATCACAATGCACTTGCCTCCCAAACTCCACATCCACCATCCTAGCACAAGCAGACAAAACAATCGAATACGTATACTCATTACACCCAACCCCACCACATTTAACCAAACAAAACATCCTCCCAACATGTTGAAGCGAAACCCGTCTGGAATACATAGAAAGAATCGAGTTCCAAGCCACAATATTATCTCTTTCCTCAAGCCGAGAAAAGGCCTTCTCAGCCAAGTCCGCATCATCACACTTGGCATAAAGATCAACAATGGCATTTCCTAACAACCCTTTAGAGAAAAACCCAAGAATCAAGCTTTTTCCATGAATGATCTTACCGAAGGTTAAAGCTTGACTTACTCTTTGGGGCATTTCGTCGAACAGGCGGTGGGACTTTAGTTTTTTGCATTGTTGAAGACACGATCGAAGAAGATACGTATATGGGTCTTGATGGGAATCTGTAACCGGATTGGATACTGAAACTGGGTCAGTAAGTTTTAGTGCTAGAGTTGTCGTCAAGTTCTTGTTGACGTTGTAGAAGAAGCAAAACGAGTTTACATGAGAAGACTTCCGGGTCAAGTGTGAGAGGCGCATTGACAGTTGGTAGTTGGTCCTGTAGGCTATCCGATCTACGTATCCTACGTAATAATATTAGATCACTGGTATGACCATAATTGTAGTAATGCTCGTAACTGTTTCTAAGTGTTTTTTTTTTTTATGAGTGTATTTGATAAAACACTTCTGGGAAATTTAATTTTACATTTGCTAAGTGAATAATTGGATTTAATTTAACCTTTTATTGAACTCAGTTAGTGTTAAACTATAACTATCATTTTTTACTCGTCATAATTCAAATAAAAATCAATATGGATGATCAAACCACAAATTGCATTAGGAATTTCAAATTTATAACACAAACTCATAGGAAAAAAAAATGATAACTTTAAATCCAAGATTTAGCTACGTAAGCTCAAAGAAGAATATAACGACCGGTGAAAGTAAGAACAATAACAAAAAAAAAAAGAGCTAAAGAACACTAAAAGGACTCATAAGTATGTAAGAAAAGTGTTTAGATAGGGAAAGATTTGAGTACTTAATTGGATACAAGATTAAACAAGCATAGAACTCACCAAATCTCTTTAATTTCTCTAATCATACTCAACTATAACAAATGATTGAGCATAAATAAAACCCTATTAGAGTTAATAAAGGTGAGTGGAGTATTTATAGCGGTTTTTAATTTTATTTTTAGCTACCTTAAGGTCGATTTTACGCTAAAACCTATTAAAGTAAATAAGGCTCGTAATTCATCAATGATGGTGGATGGTTATTTACAACTCTTAAATTAAAAAAGAACTAATAATAAAACTTAATAAATTGTCAATGGGTCACACAACCTAACTTGGACCCATTGAGTTTTTTTCTTATATTTCTTTTCTTTTAACTTAAAGGTGGTGGATCACAAGACACACGTATTATCATGTATCACGATTGAAGGCAAAATAGCCTAGTATGATTTTTTACTTTTGCAAATTTTTCTCAATTTTTTACGATTTCTTTAATTATTTTTAATATATTATCTAGTTAAATTTATTTCACAATATTACTCTATCACAATAATTAATTTGGACCGATTAAACATTGGTATCAATAGGTAAACTCGCGCATAATATCAATTGAAAAACATGTGCTAAATCAGTTTCTACATATGCCATAATCTAGACTCGAGTCCTTTTGTTTATTGCACCTTTTAATCTACACAACCTTCAACACATGAGTCAAGCCAAATTTGAGTGTGGCTTGTAAATTAAAATTAAATGCAAAAACAAAGCTTTTTCTTTTAATCTCATAACAAGTAACCCATTCACTTGTTATCTTTTTTTTTTTAATTTTTCTAATTAAAATTCTCAATTATTGTCTTAATAAACAAAGTCGGTGGGTATCCGCGCAAGTGATGATAATAATAGAAGTACTCTTTCTTTCTTTTTCTTTTTAAGATTCTGTATGGGAATTAAGTATTGCTATTTGGCTAATGCTATTACTTCAACCACCAGCTACCACTGAAAATTGTTATGCACCATAATCTCAATAAACACATTGCAAGTTGGCATTAATTAGGTTACAACATGTTTGTTTTCATGTGCTTATTAATATCAAAAACAAAATGTAAACAAGTCTTGATAAATATCACATATAGTATTCAAACTTTATTTATTTTTGTAATTAAATATCTAAAATTTAAAAGTAATAATTTACTACTTATAATTTTTTTGATATCATTTATAATAGCTTGATAAGGTTATTACTTGTAAAAATAAATAAAGTTTAAATTATTAATTACAAAATTAGGTAAAAATTAAATATATAATTATAAAAAAATAAAATTTAAATAATAAATTGATATTCTAAAACTTTAAATAGTTAATTATAAAAATATACATAATTCGAGTATGACATTTACGAAATAATCACCTTTAGTTTTGGTTTGAAAACAATGTGCTTAGTGTGGCTGAATATTATTTAAAAAAAAAAAAAAACGAAAACTCAAATGGGCTTCTAGTCGTAACAGTCAACATGAACATCTTATCCTCCAAACATGCACAGTTTCCGCCGTCTGCAGACGATCTAAACAAGGGCCTAACGAAACAGAGATGACCTAAAGGAAGGCTGCCTGTGTTACGACGAAACTTGCGGCCGCGCACCTCAGGTTATAGCCAAAGCAGTGTTTCCTGCAGCGAGATGTCTCAGCTTTGCCAAATTTAACAAGTAATTGACCACAACTATTCTTTGCTTTGCTCCATGCAAGTAATTGATATATCAAACAAAACCTTCCGGGAAAGCGAGACTTGTCTATTGTTCCACTATGAAGTAGCCATCCTCGTAAAAGATTTTTATCGTCTCTGCTAGTGGAAACTAAAATCACATGGTTATAATGAAAAAACACTCCATTGTTAGACATATAGAACAATTTCAGGTAGAGAAAGGGACCAAAATACAAAATCTTCCCCTATCTTCCATATAAATGTGTTCTCCGTAAAAGCAGAAATACTTGTGCACAGCCTTATTCACAATTACAGGATAAAAAGGAAGAGGGCATCCTTAGAACTCAAGGATACAGAGGTACAACCTATGGAACAGATACTGTTCAAGTAAGATTGTGGAAAAGGGAATACTTCTCTAGCAGTAAAATTCAAAATGGCCAATCTGAGAAGATTACAAGGTGGGCCAGGGTATATTTCTAATCTTTAGCAAGCATTAAAAAAAATCTAGAATTTCCTATAGTTGAGCTCAAAAATGCAAGAAGATAAGGCATCTCTTACTCTCGGATTATCATTGTCCATATGGAGTGCATCTTCATATAGTCTCTTTGCTTGTTGCAGCAACTTCATTTTCTCTTTACTATTCCTAGGCTGTAAGCGTGATCTCTGCTGCAATGTTATGCCCCATCTCAGTAAAGCTGCGAATTTGTTTTTGTTCATTAGAAACTGAATGGAGCCATGATATAGAGTTTTGAACATAATTAGCCAGAAACATTAACAAAAGCAAGGAAATTGTATTTAGAGAGACAAAAGGCCATGTAGTTATATACTAGGCGAGGAGATGCACATACCATCAGGGGCATAATCATTGCCTTTGGACATCATAGCATCGAATTTGTCAATTGCAGCTAAGAACACCTTGTCAGCATCAAAAGCTGCTTCCTGAAATTGGAGAAAAGGCACCATTTGAGTATGACAAAAAGTAACAGAGCATACTTGTCGGAAAATATAATTTGCAATTTAGTTACAAGTGTTGAGCAGTAAAAATATTTGTCATGTGATGGGTGATCTAACAGATTAACTCAAATTCTATCTCCTTTAGAGCATATCTAAACCGAGATTTAAATATTCAAATAGCTTATTGAGTCCAATTCAACTTCGATTATCTCCAAAACTCAAGCCCAAGGCACACTTGAACTCATCCCAAATTTAAAAGGAAAATTACGTTGAATTTAATCATAACTGAGCTTAAGCAAAGTTTGGATTCCAAAGTAATCCAAAATATTAATGCTAAAGTGAGCTTGATTCAAGTTTTAAATTCAAATTTGTTAACCTAGTCAGACAATGGATTAATATTGTACCATATTTATTCCATTTCATCACATCCTTAAGCAAGACTCAAAGGGCCAGGTCAATTGTGGATCAAACAGAACATTAGGATGTTTATAAGTAAATGAAGACAAATAAAGCTTTCTGAAAATATATCAAAACAAATCCATCTAGTTAACATTCAGAACAAACATGTTTCTGCATAGAAACTGTGACTAATCACCAATAGACAATAAGACTTTCCTGAGAACAAAAAATATTCACTCTGAACAATACTTACAGGTCCTATATCAGCAATCAACTGCGCACGATAAGAGAGGGCAAGACCCCAGTTGTACAGTGCTCTAATGTCGTTTGCATCAATCGATAGTGCCAACCTATACTTTCTGCCTGCTTCCACAAGCAGTTCTTCGCACTCTTCACACACATCAACAAGAACAGAAGTGATTTCATCTTTACTGCCTCCAACATTGCCCAAGCTACTTGATACCCTTCTCTTCTTCTCAATATAGAAAGGGTCCATGGTTGATAGTAAAATTCTCAAATCACGACTAATCTTCAATTTCAGTTCACCGTGAAGAAGATAGGTATTACCCAATTGACCAACTGCCAATAAACTCATAGGTTTCATGGCTATAGCTTGGGAGAGTAGCTTAGCAGACTTATACAGGATAGCCTCGGCATACTCTTCCTTATGAGTACCTCTTACTAACTCCATGGCTTCTTTCCAAAGATTATTCGCTTCTGCAAGATACCTATCAAACAGAACATCATTTGAAACAGAAGATGAAAATGAAGAATCAGCAGCTTCCTCAGCTCTGGAATCTGGAACACTAGAAAAAAAATCTCCCCCAGAGTTCACTTTTTCTTCTCTCATTTGAGATCGATAAGTTTCACCATCGATCAGATCACCATCCACGGAAGACCCATAAATTTCCCTTGAACTTCTGTGCATCTGCTTTTTCACAAAGGAAGATTTAGTTTCAACATGCCCCATGCTAACACTGAAGTCCACAAGATCAGGTATGTTGCCATGGGATTCCCATTTCCGTTGTTCATAATCACGGCTCTTCTTTAAATATGCCTGCCGACTATTTACAAACTGGAGTCTACTGTTAAGGTAACCGAACATTTCTTCATCAGCAAATCTTCCAGTGCTACTTTCACCAAAATCATTCAAACTGCTTCTTCCATTTCTCAATACTCTATTTGCACTTCTATACTCATCTTGATGATGGGCTTGCTTATTTTGAGTACCTTGAAAAGCATCAAAGTCCAAAATATCTCCTTTAACACCTTGGGCAGAACGCAGCACACTATCATCTCCACATGCATGTGATGAGACCCTTTCACCACCTACCCCACCCTCTATAATCTCCTGCTTAACATTTTTAGCCTTCAAAGCACCCGATTTTGCTCCAAATAATCCTCCAACAGATTCGAATAACTTAAAACTCGACCCAACTTCAGCATTCTCGTTCTTTTTCTTATTTCGTCTCTGATCATTCTCTATCGACACACCATTGAAACCTCCCACATCAACAAATGAAGCCTTAACAGTCTCTCTAGTATCCTGAACCAATGAACTGATCGACTCCATTTCTGTAACATAATTATCTAAATCACTCACTGTAAGAACATTACAATCAATACCTTTCCTCATCTCATTCTTTAAATCATTAAACCTGCTATCAAATTCACCAAAAAATTCCAAAAATTCCCTCAATTTCTCACCGTAAACCCTCCAAATTTCCTCTTTTACCCTCTTCTTATCCCCACCCCAATCACTTCCAATTCCACCACCTTTAAGAAACCCAATTGAAAACCCAATACCAAAAACCAACACACTAGCTGGAAACAAAACAAATGAAGAAACCCTTACCCTGGAAATAGCCAAAGCACAAACAATTCCCAGGACAAACATAAAGACATGTTTTTTATCATCAATTCCAAGAGAAACCAAGAACTTACGCAATTGAGCTGACTCAGCTGATTGGACCGAGTCATCATTAAGGCCTAAATCGTCCCACCCCCCAAATGAAACTGAAGATGCATTACAATAGGGTCTGATGGAAGCAAAGCTTGGAGCTTTAGGTTTCGGGGTAGATTTTGGAAAAGGAAAATAGTGGGGTTTGGGTTTTTCTCGGGAAAGTGATGGAAAATGGAAGAGAGAGATTGAAGAGGAGTAATGAGGATGGTGAATTCGAATTGGGTTGCTGAGAATACGAGGCTTCATGGTGTTTGAGAATGGATAGAGATTGGAAGTTCAGTTCTTGTAAGGTGACGGCGTCAGCACCTTAGTGTTTCGTCACAGAACGTTAGTTGATAGCTGGTTGGAGGTCTGCCGGAGAAAGAAGGGTTTTTTTGGTCAATTCATAATTTCATTTATCAAATATTATACAAAATATTTACTTGCAAAATTTGACACTAGCACTGTGTTTGAATTTTTTTTTTTTTAGTGATGAAATAAATGAAAATAAGTAGAAATTAAAAAAATAAAAAATATATATAATTTTTATTTTGTATTTAGCTATTAAAAAGAAAATAAAGAGAAATTTTTCTATTTTTAATATTTGATTTACATTACATAAAAAAAAATTAAAAAATAAATTATTAAATAAAATGTTATGCTTTACTTCTATTTTGTAAGTTTAGATAAGAGTGTTTCTATAATTTTAAAAATAATTCCACTTACTTCTATCATTTTTTTTCTCAAATTTTAGAGAGGAACAAAGAAGAGTTAATTTTTTTTTCTTCAAATTTCCACCTATTTTCATTTATTTTCTTAGATTTTCATTATTATCTTATATTACCAAACATAATATATTTATTTATTTATTTATTTATTTTTTATTCATTTCTATCATATCATGAAATTAAATTTTTATTTATTAAATTTACTATTTTTTATCTCCAAGGAATAATGTCGCAAACACTCATCATCAAAAAAGTACACGTGCAGATAGAATAATAAATTTACAATATAAATATTTAATTAAATATATCATACAATATCTAACCATTTTAAATTTTACATATAAAATTTAAAAAACACTTAAAAGTTCGGATAAGGTTGCCCAAAGCCCCATCCTCATTCAATTATCTATCCAAAAGGTGACAAAACATTGGAAGGACGTACTTTGGATGTCTAGTAAGGTTTTTAGAATTATTTACATAATTTTAAAAATTATATAAAAATATTACTGTAGGAAAGAAGAGTAATATAAAGGTAAGGCATACTTTGGATGCTTAGGATTTGTTTGTATCTAATAAATAATTTAGTCGGCAGATATGCAGTTATTACTAAAAATAATTAACATAAAATTCATATATATATATATATATATATATATATATATATATATGTACATACGCACATATAATTTTATATAGATAAAGTTAAAGTTATTAAAAGCTATATCTAATTGAATTTTACTTAGCCAAAAATTCTACCTCACTTGCACTTTAACTAATGAATATTGGTTGTACTATCCTTTTCAAAGATGATTAAGATAAAAAATTTGGTAAGTAAAAATTTTATTGAATATTTAATAACTTCAAATTTAGATATCAAATCTAAAAACAAAAATTTGATTAGATATAATATTTAATAATTTAAAATTTTAAGTGTTAAATTAGAAGAATAAAAAAAAGGCAAAATTTATATAGAGATTTACTTTATATATATATAATCGGCTTCACAAATTATTTGTTGAACCTCTTTTATGCCATGTCTCATCCTTGTTTTCTCTTGTTCACATGAACATATTCTACCTTGTTAGCCAGTTGACAGTAATGGCACATTTAATTTGTAAAAAGTTAAATCACAAATAATATTAATTTTATATAATATTTAATAGGGAAGATTCTTTTCCTTTTATCAAAAGATTTGTTATTTCTTAAAAAAATTATTCTAAAGATACCCCTAATTATCAAACAAAATAACATAAAAAAAATTATTATATTTTTTCAACTTTATTACATTTCAATAATTCAAACGTGATTGTATTTAACATTACCCTAAAAACATTCCCCATTAATTAAAGCCGAAATGAATTATGGGTTGAATTTTTCTTTAGGCCCTTATGTATCCGATTCATCATCATTCTCTCGCTCCAAAGTCCACATGCAATTCACTCTTCTTTCAATGACTTCTTTCATTTCCCAATTTGAAAAACTATGATGACCAATCCAATTGTCACAAAGCCAATCACCACAAAGATTGATGAAACTGGCTGCTTTCACTTATTCACTTTATTTAAAAGCATGTTTTCAAGAAAAAAAATTATCAATATTAATATATCATGTATTTCTATAAATAATATATAATTATTAATAATTTTTAAATTTATAATAATCTTAACAAGTTTTTTTTTTAAAAAAAAAAACTGCTATTATATTTTTACATATTAAAATTTTATCGATAACTACGCACCATTAATTAATTCACATGGCGTTTCCGTGCATTATAACATTTCTTTGTTTTTAGAAAAAAATCAAATTAGATATATTCATTACTACAATTAACTTAAGGAGATAAATATTTATTATCTTTAGTTTTTTATTTTAAGTATATTTTGATTATTACAAGTACATACTTAAATAACTAACAGATATTTAATCATTAAGATGAAAAATTTGAGACAATAAACACCTATCTAATTCCACAAAGTAAATGCCAGTATCGCTATTGTCTTAAGAGCAATGCTAGACGACGAGTTGACACTCATATTTATCATCCCACCGGCATACCATGGTACATTTTCTCATAAGTCCTCTTCATTTTAAATAATACCAAATTTAATAAAAAAAATTGTCCAAAATTTTTCAAATTTTGCAAAGTCCATAATGATGAATCTCGAAAAGCATTCAATAACCGTTATTAAAAGATACAATCTAAATATTATCTTCAATACAAAACATTATACTAAAATTGAGACAATTTTATAATATAATCATTTAAATGTTACTATATAATATGTTAATATCAATTATGAATGGGTCTTATTTATTTTAATTTAAAATTATTTAAAAAATTATTATTAACAATTCCACAACTACTATCAATGTTATCAACAGGCGTAATTGAAAGATTTTATTCAATTAAGTATTAACTTTTAAACATTAACTTCTTTCAAATGGAAGCACAATAATACTGATATTTATTATGAAAAGCTTGTAAGGTAAACTGATACATCAAACATCTTGAACTAAGAGCTACATTCAAAATTAAAAAATAAAAACACAAGAAAATTAAGAGGAACCAAACACAACCCAAGCTATAAGGAACTTTCCAAGTAGGGTAAAAACAAAAAACTTAAAATTAAAAACTATGGAGAAAAAAAATAACGTCTTTCTCATCCAACCTAAAGAAGAGACCAATGAAGCATAGCTTAATATTTGACACAAACAAGTCAAATATAGCTTATTAGAATAGACTACATAGTACAAAAAAGATTTATCGATACTATAATATTATGTAGATTAATTATAGTATATAAATATTTATGATATTTAAAAAAATTTATTATTAATGATTTTACATATTAAAATTTTATTGATACTTATACATTATTAATCGATTCAATTCATATTGTATATTAATACATTGAAGCTTTTCTCACATATTAAGACATATCAAACATGGCACTTGGTACCGATTCTTCTTATCTAGATGTCATGTCACAAGGCTCACAACACTATAGAATTGTCTTGGCAATTGGCATGTTGAACCACCAATTAATCTTAATTTGAATTTTTAATTGGAAGAAATGGCTCAACGAGCCTTTTTCCAAGTTTACTTCTTACATGTGTAACCATTAAACATGGTCGAGAGTAGAAAAACCAATTTGATATTCCTTTTTTGAATTCTACCAATCCAGATCCTTCTAAGACATCTTTTATTAGCCAATTTTCTGACTCTATTACTAGCCCAAGAAACCTACTTATGACATTTAATTAAACTAATAGCTCAATTATTGAAATAACTTTCAACAATTATACTACAAATGAATCGGACATGCTTAAATTTTTGTGCTTTTTAGTGATTTAGTAAGTTCAAGCCATCAAATCAATGCATCATTGTGCTCTTATCGACCTCCAATATTTTGATAGTTGGCTATTTTAATGTCTAATGATTTGTTTGGTTATTTTAGAAGCTACTTTTGCTAGATTTGATAAAGATAAAAGTGGAAAAATAGATGAAGGAGAAACTGTAAGAAAGATGCTCTTTAAAGTTTAGGAAATGCAGTCCTAATCCTACTCCTACCTTTCATGTTTAGATTTCCAAAACATGATGATGGAAGAGGAAGGAGATGCAAGCTAGTTTTTGACAATTTTGCTTAGTTTGTTTTCTTCCTCTTTCCCTGTAACATGTTTTTGTCAATGTACCTACCAAGTTCCCATATTGAGTTTTCCATTTGTAATCAAATAAAGTTCTGTAGATCGATAAAGTTGCCCTTATACCCAGAAAGCTCAATTTACTATTAGTTTGATAGTTTAATAAAAGGGTTAAAAAGTTAAATGGATGATTATGGTTCAAATTGTGGATTGAATCCAATTAAATCATTTTTTTATATATATTAGAAATGATTTCACTTTAAGTCCTTAAAAAAGGGAATAGTAAGATGCAACTCAGCTTGACTCAAAGGGTTGAATTAATTAAATCAAATCGTACCTAATCCTATCAAAAGGTAACATTCTTAAATCTTCAATTTCATTTCATTGGTGAGTTAGTTCAATATTTTCCTTAACTTACCAAGTACAAGTGCTCTTTTTTAAAAAAAAATAAAAAATCGAGTTTGAATACACATCGATCTACTCCATAATGATATTGATTGATTTTCTTGCACATGTTAAAATATCCTATAAAATCAAATTGCATCTCTTTCTCCTGCCAACCTTATTTTCCCCTTTACCTATGTCTTACCAAATAAATATTTGTCCCCACTTTGCATTAACTTTTCCAATTTCTCACAACTTCACCCTTTATCAAACAAGGTGTGATTACTAATTGCTATTGCTGATGTGGTGAGTGGTTAGATGGATAGGAATCCTTTTCACCCTCCACTGCATCCGACCAACCGCCCCAACCCAAACTTTAAATATGTAGTGAGTCCCACCATGTTTGTCTTTTGCTTATGCCATACCTAACTCTCATTCCATACTTAATTTTAGTTCAATTGTTTTATGCAGATTGTTTTCCTTTGTTAATTACTGGCTCCATGTAACTTGCCAGATGTATTATTGTTTACGTCTGAAGTGTTTGGATTAGTGGATATCCCTGTTACATGTCTCACGTTTTCCGTTTGATATATAATTTAGTTTTTTTTTTTTCATTACTAATTATATCTAATACTTTAACTTTTATCGAGTATAAAAATTATAGACTCAAACTCGACTCATTTAAGTGAATGAGCTCTATTTTGAGCTTAAAGTTGGCTAATTACAAATCGAGTTTGAATAGTTTGTAAATAGCTTAATTCGTCGTGTAGACTTATTTGTATGACAAAAAAAATATCATCCAAATGATTACATATACAAAAATAAAAAATTTTCTCTCTCTCTATATGTATATATCATATTGATAATATATAACAAGCTCTAGTTTAATGAGCTCAACCTTACCTCATTTATAGATCAAGTTTTAGTGAAACAAAGCTTGAATATCTTCCAAACGACTTGGCTTGTTTATAACCATAACTCGTAATATAATCACCAAGTGGTGTGATGGAAGCACGAGTATTGCATTTGATTCACTTGAATAGAGTAGCCATTTTGTGTTTATTACTTTTGAAACAAATGTTTTTTTTATTTGGTTTGTAAAAAATTATAATTTAATTAATATCTATTTCATGTAATATGAAAAGATAAAAAATTTATATTTCTTTCCTTTTTTAAAAGGAATTAAAATAAAACTTTTTCAAACAAGGAGGATCATATGACACAAATAATATTCTTACAACGCATTCAATTTACTAAAGGGTATAAAGAGTATTAAATTACAATTCGATGGAAAGTGAATAAATATATAATAACATATTTATTACTTTTTTTAATCAACATGAAAATGAATAATCAATAGAATAAAAAATAAATTATTCGTTATATCTTTAAAATCCTTACTCTTCTCCGTTTTTTTATAACTTAACTTACCATGATGAGATATTTATAATAAATATGATAGATAACTAAACATTATAATCATAACTCTATATAGAAAAAAGGGAAAATAAAATATCTATTTCCCCAAGCAAGTATGTGGTTAGTTTCGAATTTTGCTGGATTGGAAAAGAGCTTAGTATGCTCATACATATTGTAACACCTAAAAAATTATGCTTATTTATTGAACATTGATGTTAAGGCTGAACAAGTATTTATGTTTTATGTAATTTCATGTGTAAAAATGTTAACAAGTGTACCAACATAAGATTTTTTACTTTAAATAAAAATATTAGTAGATATTTCATTAAGGTATCATAAAAAGAAATTAAATTTGGATCTTTGAATTTAATTTCTTTTAAATATCTTAAATTCATCCTCTTAAAATGTTTTTATATGTAATTAATTGTTGATATTTAAAAATATATATATATTATAATAATATTATAAGATATTTTAAAATTTCAAATAATCTTAATTATTAATTTATAAATTTAAAAAAATAACTTTAAAAATCCATTTCTGAAGAAACTTTTTTATTTTCTATATTTTTATTTATTTATCAAAAATTTAGTTGGATAAGTTAAAAAGGAAAAAAGAAAAAGATTTTTAACAAATTCTACAAAGATGCCCGAATTGATTTTATATAATAGAGTGCTCCGTTCGGTTCTAGGAATCGAAAGCGGTGCATGATGGTGCAGGGCTCCACCACACACGTGGCGGTTCCGGCTGTGTTTTTGCTCTCTTCTGCCACGGTCATTAGTCATAGCTAGCCACACGATTCCCCAGGAGTCACTTTCACTCCCCAGTCCCCGCTCTAAAGCAGCAGAGATATAAGACTTTGCACGGATCACGAGCAGCTTTATCAACTTGTCTTCCTATCCAATGATCTCTTACTAATACTCCCAATGCCATCTTCAGCTTCGTGTTTTTTAGCCAAGTTTGTTCTAAGTTGTTAGATTCCGTACTATCAAAATACAGTGGAATTGAAAAAAAAAAAATTACAAAATTTATCACATTACTGTAGAGTAATTTTTTCATTCACCACAAGAACATCAAGTATTGTTTCTCTACCAATGTCCACACGTATACATTTTATTGTCTACATTGCTAAGTAACTTGAATTAAAATTTTAGTTCTTCAAGATTGTTATTTCCTTTTTCTTGTCATTAAGTAAAAGGAAATATTATATTTTATATGTTTTCTTTTCTCTCCTTTTATATAAATATACAAAAGAAAAATATTTTTTTCTTATAAGATTAAATCTTCTCTTATAACGACTAGATAAGATTTAATAATCAAAATTTTTAAAATAGATACCCATATTTTATAAAATAAGATTTAGATTACATAAATATTCATTAACAATTAAATACCTTTGCACAATTCCATTGTTTCATAACAAATTAATCATGCAATTAATTCAAACTTTGAAATAAATAATGATATGATTTTAGTATCCACTAAAATTCTTAGCTAACAAAACTTGTTCTTATTAGTCATGCTATCCTCTAGGTATACATAAAGATAATATCAATCCGAATATAAATCATAATAATTGTCTAGTGACAATTATTAACCACCTAATGCGATCGAAAGGTTGTCGACTATAAACTACTATAAATCGATTATGGTGTAATTAAATCTTTTCATCAAATAATATCACGATTAAACTATTGCATATCATGTCATCAATATTTGATCATTTACTTAGTTTCCAAGATAAATTAAACTCAATAAAACTTATCATGACCAGCGGCTTATAAGTCACTATTATCTTAACCAAGTGGCCATGGATATTATCTTCCTAATCCAAGAGAGCAATGGATTATACATTAACTCATCATTATCCTCTTTATATTTTATGTCATACCAAATAACCATATCATTTATAATCTTAAATAAGACTATGTTTAATGGTACTAAAGTGCAACATTTCATATATAGGATACATGAAGATCTCAAGTCTAGAAATTTTTTATGCTCGTTTATATAGAAGAGAAATCAATGACATTAAACATATGGTATACTCTATTGGCATATTATATTCAATATACTCACTTAACTTTGCTTAGATATATTTTTCCTAGTCCGGTGAGAATGATCTTAATTATACAACGTATTAGTCTAAATATTTATATCTCCTCTAGATATTTATCCGACCAAAGACAATTTTAGATAATAAGATATTATGAAATTCTCATTAAAAATATACTTTTATTATTATTTCAAATATATTCTATTTACCTTTGAGATTTTGTTATAAAGTATATGCAAGCAAAAAAGTACACTTAAACGATAAATACTTGCTTTCATTAATAATGTTCATAAATACATTAAAATATGTCTTAGCACATTTTGCACATTTTACAACATAAGTATCCTTTTTATAATCATTCGCACATTTTACAACATAAGTATCCTTTTATAATCATTCTTAGGGTATCTTCAATCTCAAGAACCTCATTTGAGGTTCATAGGTACTACATTAGTACCTTAAGAATCTTTTCACCTCAAGAACCTTCTTATTTTATCCTTAAGTTCTTAAGGAGAGTTTCTACGTGTTAACTAATATCCTAGATCATTGAGAAGAGTTTCTATATGACAATTGTCAAACAAAGTTATAATAGTAGTAAATTTGGGCTAAAGGACCCCAAAAATATAAGGAACTCTATCAATACCTCATGAACCTAAAAAAAGAGGTCATTAGTCTTGAATTCGATATAAAAAATTAGAAATGGAGATGACATTGGGTCATTTTTATCGATAGATACCTCTCTATATGACACTTGTCAAAAAAGTTATAATAGTAATAAATTTGGACTGAAGGACCCCAAAAAACATAAGGACCTCTCTTAATACCTCATGAACCTAAAAAAAAAGGTCATTAGTCTTGAATTTGGTATAAAAAATCAAAGATAGAGATGACAAGGTCATTTTTATCACTAGATACCTAAAGGAGGTGCTTAAGTGTCACATGAGCATCCTAAGTATGTTTCCTCTCTAAGGTCATCTTTAATGGGGACTTATTTAGGGAATTACTTTAGGTGTCATGTTAGCTATTTAAGCAATTCTCCACTTTATCAATGATTATTTAAAAAAAAGTTACTTAACAATTTTTAAAAAAATTTATAGGTTCTACATTATCATTACATCTCAAACTAATATAAAAAGTATTTATTTAAGATTATTGAAGTATAAATAGTTAATTTATTTTACATATTAAAATAAAAAATCTTTTATTTGATATATTTTGTGGAAAAAATGTTGAATGAAAAATTCTACATAATTGAGCAAATTTGGTCATTTTAAGACGGTCATAAATTTTGAAGCTATAGAATAAACAATAGTTACATTGCTTGATTCTTTGGATTAAAAAGGAAGAAGAAGAAGAAAAGAAATGGCCAAGCACCATTTTTTTGTAATATAATTTTCTAAGGTTAAAGCAACTCTTCTATTTGCCTTTTGTAATAATTAGATTTTTATTTATTTTTTAATATATATATTGTCACAAAAAGTTAAGGACAAGGACACGGATTTTATAAAAATCAAGGAACAATGTGGACATTCCACGAAATGAGTATTTAACCTCGGATGACCTAAAGTCTCTCTCTTTTTTACTTCCTCACAATAACAACACAAACACTCTAAAGGGAAAAAGGTAGCCTATCGAATCACAGGGACAATTATGAGTAAAATCAGGTAAGAAAGGTAATGAATTGGTGATTCTTAAGTGTGGAATGGATAGTTTAATCACTTTTCAATTCTTGTGAAAATCAAAACTTGAAATTTAAGAAATGACAAAATGAGAACATAAATCAACGGTTCAAGGATACGACTTGTGGAATTATTGAAGTAAGTAATCTAATTCGTATGATGTGTTTGTAATTACATGTTTTAGAGATTAAATTAAGTCTAGGGATAGAGAGAATCAAGTTTAGGAGAAGTTGGAATGAAGAAATTAAGGTTCATGGAAATTGTCGAGAGATACACGACCTCTTAACAAGATCATATTTCAACCATGTTGAATACGAATCTTATACTAAGAGATACACGACTGTTTGTTGCTTGTGTTAAACCGAAAGATATACGACTTACCTACACAGTCGTGTTTCGACCATGTTGAGTACAAAGCTTACTAAAAGATATACGACTTGTCTACACGACCGTGTTCCAACTATGTTGAAGTCAAAACTCATTGAAAGATACACGGCTCTTAATACGGTTGTGTACTAGCTCGTGTTGAGCTACGCGACCTCTAACATGGCCATGTTGAATAAACATAAGTTAGTTATATTTATTCATTTAACTTTTAATTAAGCTAATTTCCATGCGACATAGATAGCTAGTAAGGCGTAAGAAAATTTAAATGAATAGAATTAAGAAAGTTAAAAATTGATAATAATCTTAGCTTAAGTACTAAGAAGAGCTTGTTGATAGTGTACATATTTTAATTTAGCTTAAATCCAAGACCAAAAGTGCTTAAGGCTAGGATTTAAGGTATGTGTAACTCGTGTACTGTTCTGTGCTTGTTTAAGATAATATTTGTATTAAAATTGATATAATTAAATGAATTAATCTAAGTGTTTAAATTGTATGTTGTATGTGCTTAGCTTGGCTTAAGAGCTCGTAGTAACAAATCCCTAGGAAGCACCATAATGATCTTTGTGTAACATTGTCCCTATTGGAGTTGTACTTGGAAATGATTTAGGTTAAATGTTGATTTAAGAGGATCAAATGGACATGGGTATGGAGCTCGTAGTGGTAATTTCCATCACCAGGATTAAGTGGTTTAAGTAAACATTGGTGTAAAGCCCGTAGTGGTAGTTCTCATCACCAAATTTAATGATTAACGGATCATGGGTGTAGGGTCCATAGTTGCGGTTCCTATTACTAATACATGTTCCAATGTGTTAAGCGTGTTAAATAAGTCATAAATACCCTATTATTGCTTATAGGCTTAAATTGTATTGTGAAACAATTTAGGTATTGCATAATGCATGTGATATTTATTCATACATGTGTGTTTGTGTTATACATACTAAGTATTAGCTTACCTTTTAGGGAATTTTTTTTTAGGTTTAGGTGTTGAGAGAGATGGTAACCCATAATATAACTTGGGTTTAGGTGAACCTTAGAGAAAAGAAAAAGATGATTATCATTACTATTACGGTAATTAGAATTTGGAAGAATTACGTTAATTGAATGTAAAAGATATTGTCATTGGAGATTGTTAATTTGGAAATTATAGATCTCCTTTGCGTTAAGTTTTGAATATGGATTTATGAAATTTGTTTTGAAGTTGTAAGATGTATTATATATCTTTATATTGAAAATTTTAGAATGAAAATGTATCATAGTGATTTGGAGTCTTACCGTGTTCTTGTGAGACAAAAACACATGACAAGTAATAGTGCAGCTTGGGTTTCGGGACGTTATAGCTTTATTTGTTAATTATCGCAGTTTCTTTTGAATTTTAGGCCAAGCAATGCCAATATGAATGCTTTAAACAACTCTCAACTTTGTTGAGGGTTAATTTTCCCAAGTTCCATACTAGTTTTTTAAATCTTTTGTAAGTCGTATATTATCACTACTTTTCAAATAATACACTAAATATATGTTGAAGATTTTTAAAGTGTGAGAAATTATTTTATTAATATTATATAATATAGTAGTAATGTCATATATACTATTAAAGAAAAAATACATTTGACACCTACTTATACAAAAAAAATAATCCAAATAATAAAATAAAATAAAAATAAAAATAAATAAATAAATTGCCATTGTTCACAGCATGAAATGGAGGAGCCGTTGCTCAACGATGCAAAATACACAAAGTTTAATGGGTAGAATAAGAGTATAATTGTTGCTCACCAGCATTTGAAATTTAAAAAATAAAAAATAGCTGTATCAAACAAAATTAATGAGATCTAAGGATAAGTATAAGTATTTAGCTATAGACTCTTTCAATTTTAAGTATCTAGTGGTGTTTCAATTTTATAAAGAAAAGTGAGAAACTTAGAATGGAAATGTATGTCAAACACCCCTTATAAACATGTCCTTACAACTCATTCACTTCATCATATGGAATTAACAGAAAATTAAATTGTAATTAAATAGAAATATAATAGAGTTGTAATAACATTAATAAATATCTATTGTTCCTATTACATTGTTTAGTTAATATTGATAAAAAGTAGGAAATTAATTAATGATAAAAGTAAAATATCCGTTATGTCCTTAGTAAAAATAAATATTTATTAGATTATATAATAGATATAGTAGTGGTGGTGTTTCTAACATAGGGACATTCATAACAAGATAATAAAAAAGTATTAAATAGCAATTCATGGGGTAAAGATATGAATTGCTATTTATTTATAATTTGACATTAGAAGTTTTTCATCATTTTTTTTAAGTATACACTTATAATTAAAAAGATAATTATTTTTCCATTTGTCTCATTTAAATCAAAACTTTCATTTCTTCACATGTTGATGTTTTGATTGCAAATCTCTTATAATATATATTTTTTTCAAATACACGCATTGTAGGTGCATAGTTTTGTTAATAGTATTAAAACCAATGACATATATTTGATATATGTTTTTTATTATTCAAATAACATTTGATAATATCATACACAATCAACATCATATCTCTTTCCAATTATCTATATCTATTTATTAAAAGAGACCATTGTTTTTGTATTTTTTATGTTTCGCAACATTGTTTATTCTACATTTTACTATACAGTCCTTATCTTCAAAGTGTAAAGTTTTGATAATGGGAGTGTTATTGATAAAACTAAAATTACCCATTTATTTTCCTATTTTTTCTAATTTTATACAAATTGTTACAATAATATCTTTATCCATTTTCTACTTTTATAGGCAATATAACTAGCATATATTTTCATACGAATGGTTATTAAATGTATGTAGATATATTCTCTAAATGCATAATGGATGTATCAACTGTTACTATTATTTTAATCCTTTTAATAATATCTGACACATTATTATTGGTTGAAATGATAAATAAGGTATTAGGAAGTGGCATGGGATTTTGGAGTTTTTATTTATTTGATAATGTGCCATACTCTTGTTGGATAAATATTAAATATAAGATGTCGGAATATAAGAGAGTTATAAAATATGATAAAAGTTAAGATAGTATGCCTCACAATATTATTACTTATGTAGAAAGGAGATACAATTTAGGCATAGAATACTTTATTCAAGAATTCTAAATACTTCTACGGCATCTTAAATAAACAACTCCGAGATAGCTTTCCATTATTATAGTAATATCATTATCTTGAGTTGACATTTCAATATCCAAAACTTTAAAAAATCACATAATCCTTACTTTCTTATCATTTTTGAGTTACCCCACGACACCCTTCCTCTTCAACGTGTCCCCTTTTTCTTTTCACTCTCTCTCTCTCTCTCTCTCTACTTTCAAGAACCCATTGGAAGCTACACGAACCAACACCAAGACAGATTTTCCAATCCTCCTCCATTTTTTATCCTTTTTTTTTCTACTGCCCATCATGCTACAAGACCCAATCCTTTTCTCTTCCACAACATGATCCACCATTTCTTATCGAATATCCGGTTCGTGTTTTGTTCGGTTTCACACGTTGCTTTGAGTGTTTGTGGAAAGGAGAAATATTTAAGAAACAGCTAAAGGAAAAACGTTCCTTTACCCATTTAACAAGCTAAAGATCCAAACTTTTGGCATAATTCAGTGTTTCCTTATAATACCCAGTTCGTGTTTTGTTCAGTTCTACATGTTAGTGTGGATTTTTGTTCTCAATTTTAGTGCCTAGAGGGAGAAAAAGTGTGATAGAAGGCCAAAAGTCCCATCTTTTCATTTTTGATTCAAAATTTAGGGTCTTTGATCGATACCCATTTATCATTTTTAGTTATCTTAAGTTTTATTTATTTATTTATTTTTTTGGAATTTTAATAATTTAGTGCTTAATCTCCTGTGCGAGTGTGTGAGGGACATATGTACATAGGTTCAATGGGAAAGTCATTTAAGGACTCACTCAAGGTGCTGGAAGCAGATATTCAGCATGCCAATACCTTGTAAGACTTCTTATTGATTTTTTTTTTAAATTATCGGATTATATATATATATATATATTATGTGTAATAATAATTATTTTAGTAAGGACAAAAATGTGTTGGTTTGGTGTTCCTGTAGAGTTGACTTTGAAATATGCTTGTTCTTCCAGGTCCTTTATCATCTATGATTATTGTCTTTTCTTAATTATGTTTATCTTAACTTCTCACTGTGTCAGTAATAATCATCAGTGAAATGTTTAATGGTTGAGAATTTATGGAGGGTTTGTTATGCTGATCTGTCTGCAAATGCCTTTGTTTTGGAGTGGTATTTGGGTTTCAAAGTGATCAAGTTACTTTGGGGTAAAATGCATTGACATCCATGTAATCTTTTCTGATGGACTCTTTTGATCCATTGATTTTTGGTATGTGTCTAAAAATATGGCTTAGCAGATCCTTGTGTTCAAGTGCTGAGCGTACGATAAAAGAAATTGGGATGTTCCTGTCAAGTGTCAATGCGATTTATCCAATAATTCTCGAAGAGGGTTTGGTCTTATAGGAGTGCGTGACCATAAAAATGTAACTTCATGGCTCTCTCTTCCGAGGACTTACAGCTATGAGCTAATATTTTTATCTTGACATCTACATTTTCATGGTTTCACCAAGCTCCTACTTAAACAATCAGAAATTAGACTTCATGGAATTCTAATTTTAACAATGATTTTTCTTTTGGGGTTAAGTTCGTGTATTTAAATTTTGATATATACAATAGATGGCTTTTCTTTTGGTTGGACCTGTCCTAGACTGAGATGGGTTTCGATTGTACTGCTGAAACTATATAGGTTTCTGTTTATTTGCTTTTGTTTGCTTTTCTTCTTTCCCTGTCTTTCGATACAGTGGAAGGAAAATGGCTGCTGATTGTGGACGACCAATTCTTGTGATTTTTTTTCCCCAGCAAAAATCCACTATTTAAATCATTGCATTTTTTTCGTGAGTTTTTCCCCTTCTCCATCCTAATATTATAAATAGATTAGGGAGTATTGACATTATTTTTTTTTTGTTGAGATGCAAATTCTAATGTGGCGTGTAGGGCATCTGATTTTCCGAGGGAGTACGATGGTGCTTGTCTTCAAATGAGAATGTCATACAGTCCCTGTGCTCATTTATTCCTTTTCTTAGTGCAATGGGCAGATTGCCACCTTGCTGGTGCACTTGGATTGCTAAGAATTTTAATTTATAAGGTGCACTTTTGCCTCTTTGGTGAATATAAACTTCTCTAGTCATGGAGCTGTAAACCATATGAACATGTTTTGTGTAATAGGTCTATGTGGATGGCACTACAACTATGTCAACTCATGAAAGAAAAGCTAGCATTAGAGAGTTCTATGGTAAGCAGAAAGTTGTCATGTCAGCTAAGATTGTTTCTCTTGATATTGTTGTTACGTTTTCACCAGGGGTAATATATCCATCACTGCTGCAACTTCAAAAAGGTGTGACTGATGCTGAAGATAAGAGACAGAAAGCAGTGTGCATAGAGAGGTACAGAAGGAGAGAAGAGCAGGAATGTAGGCAATTCTCAGATATAGATTTCGACAGAGAAGATGAATGTGAGATATGCATGGAGGCAAATAGTAAGGTTGTGCTCCCTAACTGCAATCATGCCATGTGCATGAAATGCTACCGGGAATGGTACGTTTCTCCCCCTCTTTGAAGTCACTGTTGCCTTATTTTTTGTTGAAGGTATGGGTTGTACATGCTGGACCTGAATGGTGCTCTGTCTTCTTCTGGTGTTTAGTGCATTCCTCTGAAGTTTGTTCCTAGAGAATTTGTTGCAATTTATTTTTATTTTCGATATTTTCATGCTCTAATAGCTGGTATTATAATTAGGGTAATTTGTAAATATATCCCTTTACTTCAAAAAAGTGTTTTTCCGGTCCCCACGACTCTTTTTCCCTTTTCAAAACAACAGAAAAGTACTTTGAAATTTTTTTAATTATTTTATCCAAGTTCAAAATAGTAAAATAAGGTCTCCAAGCACTCTTTTTTTATATACACCATGCGAGTCCAACTTATGCTTTGTAGGTAGCCCTAAAGAAGTGACCTTGCTATGATTGGAATTCTTGGGATCCTGTTAGTCTTTATACTTGTCTCAGCTAAATGGCCTCTAAAAGCTTTTCTATACTAAGTATCCAAGAATGGGATTTATCTTTCACCCAGAAAAATGATATTTTTCACCCAAAAAGGAATGTGATCTATGACATCTAACAAAATAGTTGAAACTATTAAGCAAATTAAAATTTTGGGAGTTGCAAGTTCATTAAGAATGAGTGAATGATATCTAGTAAAATGGTTGAAATTTTAGCAAAATGGAAATTTTGTAATTAATGCAACCATGTATAAATCCTGCTGAGAGCAGGGGAAAGAAAATTATGTCTGAAGAAGCCTAAATTGTGAATTATGGGACCGTGGTAGCAGCCAAGGAGTAGTTTATGTGAGAAATTAATTGGATACGCCATTGATAAATTAAATACGCTACACCTGCATGTGATACTGATACAGTTCCTGGCCTCTTATATCTAACTTCCAATCATTCTCTGTACTCATTTTGGCTTGGAGGCATCAAATCTCCCTTTCATTGGACCTATAAACCAATGTCCCCATTTTAGTTGAGGAAAAGGGGCATTATAGAAATTGTGAGCTTTATTGCAGTGGTTGATGCTACTGTGATCTCTTTTGGTCATGTATTTGTGTCATGTTATGTAATTGTGTCTTTTTTTTTTTTCCTGGCATGCATTATTAGTTTCAGTATTCATCCCTTTTTAGATGGCTGTAGTCCACTTATGTCTTGTGTTTAAATTTTATGTTGTCACCCCTCTCCTGGGTTGTGGGCACCCCATGAGATTTTGAGAAGGAGTGTCTTCCATTAATCCGAGAAATTGGTTGGGGCTACTGAGAACTTGTCATATGCTTTTTCTTTGGCTTATCCTCAAGCATTTCTAGTTTGCATTTATCATTTGCCCCAAATATTGTTAATCATATTGATAACTGAATCCAAAATCAAAGTCAAAGCATTGAAGTGCAACCACTTCAAAACATGACAGTTCTATGAGATGGGGGTATGTATAAATACTTGTGAGATGTGAGATTGGCTTTTCCCACTTTTTAATCAGGATGGTATAGCAAACACTTTTGGATGTTGATGCTATTGATTTAATAAATGGATATCAGATTGCAGGATGGCATGTTATTCCATTGTCATTTGTGCATGTGTAGAATGATACCTAGCTTGATTGTAATTTCTTATCCATTTTAATTTTTTTCGGTGGAAGCTTGACTTCATCTCGTGGGAATAATGCTCAAGTAGTTTTGTTGTTTAACTTATTGGAATTTGGATAGAGCTGCCCGACATGTGCCTGGACATTGCTGTACTATGATTGATAGTTGAGCTCATTGGCATATCAGTTCCTGCATTTTCTTCTTCTGACACCTCTTGTTGTCTCTGTTTCAGCCGGACAAGATATCAGTCATGCCCATTTTGCCGTGACAGTCTGAAGAGAGTGAACTCGGGGGATCTTTGGATATACACAGACGGCAAGGACATAATTGACATGGCCACCGTATGGAGGGAGAATCTCAGAAGGCTCTTCATGTATATAGATAAGTTGCCTCTAATAGTCCCTGATGTCAATTTTGAAACCTATGATTCCCACTTAAGGTAAATAATGCATTCCTCATGCATTCTTAGCTCACGTCTATTGACAACTTTTGCGATTCACTTATCTTACTCCCGCGTTTTGGCTGCACATTTCTAGGGTAGTTAGTGTTTCCCTCTACATGTCAACCCTGCCAGAGTTATTATCGTAGGCCGGAGGGCGAAGCTGGGTTCTGGTGTTTCTCTGTAAATTTTTAATTTATGTGATGTTTGTAAATATACGTCTGTAAAGAGTTTAATGATTTATGCAGTGCCATGCAAATAACCAACCTCTGGTTTCATGTTCACTATGGTGCTCGAACCTTTTCCAGATGCCAGTGATTGCCCTAGATTTGTTGGCTTTCTGGGATTGTTTTGAAAAATTTCTTAGATATTAGGGGTCTAATTGTAGGAAGTCCTGAACGTTGGTTGAGCGATCTTACTTCGATCCTTATCAGAAAGTTCTCTCTGGTTTTCTGTGCATGCCCAAAGTGATCCTTATGGGAAGCGAGATAAAGAAAGTGCATATTGATCCATTTCAAATCTATTTCTCCATAAAAGAGGAGTTTCATGGCAATTCGAAACCCGGACATGAAACTTAAAGGTTGGTTCCGCTTTGCTTATGGATCTTCGACAAGCTCTTACCTTTAACAGATACTTAGGATTACGTTATCTTTAATTCGACATTAAAATCATAAAATTTGTTGCTAAAAAGGTCTTTATGAAGTGTGATGGTTTGAAGCATATATTTATGTTTTTTAAAGTTATAAAGAGATATATGTATATTTAACTTAAGATTTGTTTTATTATTGTATTTTGTCTGTATATTTGTTATATATAATTATCTTTTTATATTTTTTATTTATTTTTAAACAAACATCCATTTTTAAATAGATATTAAATATATGTCAAATAGAAGATAAATAGGTGAGTCGTTTAAGAAATTTATTTATAAATTATTTAAAGACCTTTGCACTCTTTCTCTGCTTTTAGAAAAAGATTTGAAAAAAAAAAGAAAATCGCAGATAAAATATCCTTAGTTGTAGAAATTCATGGGTACATAATTTTCTCTTGACTAACGTCATAAAATATAGAACCAATTCTTTTTTGTCTCAATATATGATTATTAAATTTCTCTTAATTTGTAGTAAAAGCTGAAATATCAAATAAATTAATTATTTCATAAAGCCTATTGTAGCCCATTGCGAGGTGGGTTGGGGTTGGGGAATCAAAGCAACATTTTTAAAGCGGTTCGCAAAGTGGTTAAAAGCATATACATTTTTATTTTCCCTTTTTACTAGTTCTATTTAGATATTTTATATTATCAACTGCATCTAAATTAAATTCTACCCTCTCAACTTCGTTTATCATTTTCTATTATCACACAATGCTAATATATTTAACCAATTTGGAAAAAGTATCCCAAAAGAAAAAAAGTAGACCTTTTTAGAATTAGATTAGTTAAGGTTATGCGATAAGGATAAATATTTGTTATTTTAAATTTTCTATTTTTAATGTATTTCAATCAATTGGATGTATACATTTATTTAATAGAATAAATTTTTATATTTAAATATTAAATTATTATTTGATCGAGCTCTAAGTACAAGAGTGAAGGGAGATTCTCCTACATGTGCTTTAATATTTTAATTGTTTTTTAAATGTTCTTTATTTGAAGTCCAAATGATTTGGTCGAGCTCTCAGTCGATCATTTCCCAAACTAAATCTCATGCTCAAAAAAAAAAAAACCACCTTCTAACTTGACTTGACTTGACTTGATTTAGCTTGATTTATGGCTGAATTCTACTCAAAATATAAATTGTACTCAAAATAATATATCTCAAGTAAAAGGGTTAACCATAAGAAATACAAATGTATTATAGTTTGTTAAGGAAAAATAAATATTTTTAGTTTTTAATATTTATTCTTTTTTATTTAGTTCATAATTTTTTTTTTATTTAAGTCCCCAATATTTTTAAACTCTAACAAAAATAGAATTTCTATCAAATCTTGTTAAATTTTCTATCTATTTATATGTCAACTTTAAATTGGTGCATAAAAATTAATTTAGTGACATGATAATATTAAATATATTTAATCATATAATATAATAAAAAAATATTAAGCATATTTAATTATATAAAGTAATACAAATAATAAAAGATACAAAAAGTTTAAAAGTAAGAAAAAATTGTGTAAACGCTAACCACCTTAGCTAACTAATTTAAGATTAATAATTAAAAAAATAAAACTCGTGCTCAATATGAACAAAAAAATTAACAAATTTAATAGAAAAGTTTTTTTTATTAGGTTATGTGAAAGCGCACCTTTTTTTTTACTATTTTTTTATTTTTTATATTTTAAAAAATTAGATAGAGACTATGATAGGTAAATGGAAAATACGTGGAAAAAAATCTAAAGTTTTATTTATTTTCTTTCTTTATTATAACTAAGGGATTTAAACCTAATTTATATAACTTAAATTTCAGTGTTTGTACGACTAAGGGGTAACATACTTAAATATTGCATTTAAAAAAATACGTAAATATTGTACTTGTAACACTTATTATAAAAATAAGTTACGAAGTCGTGGATCCCGTATGCAAGTTTAGTGTTAAAAAAAAAAAAAAGGATGAATAATTTTTTTTGAACCTTACGTTGCAAATCTAGAAAACTTATAACACTGCAAACTTATACAGTTTCTATAAATCTATGAAATTATTATAAAAGTATGTCTGCAATCCTATAAAATTATTGTAAAAATATACTTGTAAACTTAAAAGTGATACAGTAAATTTATACAGTAATGAATAGGAAAAAATTTGCATTGACACTTTCAAATATAAATACGAATCCTCAATTTGGTTCATATGTTTACATTTCACATTTCAATATTTGAATTTCCTCTGAAAACAAAACTTCACTTTACAAATTTTTGTTTTGACAATTTGTGTTTTATGTAGGTTTTAATATACTCAAATACGTGTGTGGAAATATCTTCATCAAGATCGAGATATGTTTTCTTAAGAAAATATTTAATTTTATTACTATTATTGAAGTAGTGTACTGCAAAAATTTTATAATATGTAAATATATATACTGCATAAATTTTACTAAAATAGTAATTATTGTTAATTAACTATTAATTAATAATTAATTAATTATTAATATATGGTTAACTAACATTAGTAAATGAATTATTTATATATGTCATGACAATGTATTTTTGTAAACGTAACCATAAATTAAGTTATTTTTAATTAATAGTTAATTAGTAGGGATTAGTCGTTAAGATATTGTTAATTAATTGTTAAGAAATTAATTAACGAAAAAATTTGTATTAGGTGGAAATGTAAAATATTTTTATGGTTTAGTAAAATTAGTCATAAAAGTAAGTAGCTAGTAATTATCTGTTAATTAAAGATGATTAGTCGTTAATTAATTGTTGTAAAATTAATTAGTGAAAAATTTTGTATTTGTTGCAAAGTGAAAATATTTGTATGGTTTTGCAAAATGAGTTATAAAATTAATTAGTTATTAATTATCAATTAATGAAATGAGATTAGTCGTTAATATATCGTTAATTAATTACTATAAAATTAATTAGTGAAAAATTTTGTATTGGGTGGAAATGTAAAACATTTTTATGGTTTAGTAAAATTATTCATAAAGTTAATTAGTTATTAATTATCTATTAATAAAGGGGGATTAGTCGTTAATATATCGTTAATTAATTACTATGAAATTAATTAGTGAAAATTTTTGTATTAGGTGAAAATGTAAAATATTTGTAAAATTTAGTAAAATTAGTTAGTTATTAATTATCTGCTAATTAAATGTGATTAGTTGTTAATATGTGGTTAATTAATTATTGTAAAAGTTATTAGTGAAATATTTTGTATTTGTTGCTTTTGTAGACTGAGTTATAGAATTAATTAGTTATTAATTATCCGTTAATTAAAGAAAATTAGTCATTAATATATCGTTAATTAATTGCTATTGGTTGCAAATGTAAATTTTTTGTACGGTTTTACATAATAGATGGAGCTTGGAGCTTTTGATCCTTCACTCTTGACGCAGCAGGCCAACCATCGATCACAAGCAGTTTGGGATAGAGAGATAATAGATATTTTACTAATCAATTACTTTATGTTGCATTAGAAATAAGAAAACATTTGACATGTTGTTAGAATAGGAGCAAGCAACCCTCACTGTACGATAGTGTGAGTTGTCACTCCGTCGCGACGAGCGTATGATTCTATTTAATGTGCGAATGGAGTCATACTTGCAGCTGGTTTGATTCGGAGGTGTCAGTCAGCTACCGTTCATACCCCTTGATTGGCACATGATTACAGCATTGGTGGAGAGATAACGTCTAGATACACATACATTCCACATACTGATGGGGGAGTTTACCATCACGCTACAAGATGTGGAGATTCAGCTGGAACTCCCTGTGGATGGATAGGTAGTTATAAGGACTAGCAGCTTGGATTAGGGAGCACTATGCGAGGAGTTGCTTGGGGCGAGACCCAGGTCCAGCAGTAGAGGCTGGCACATTAGCATGATATGGCTCCATGATATGTTCTGGCTAATCCCACCGGATGCCGATGTGGAGCACATACATCGAGCTACTCATGCATACATGGTATCGCTTGAATTTAACCGATCGTTTAAGTTTTAAATTTATAACTAATAAAATCTAATATTGAGCTAGGCAATGTACCTATCGATTAAAGTATAACCAATAAAACCAGAGGCCATGCTGACTTCGGAACACGTTATTTTTCACTGCCCAGTTTTGGCACGGCCTCCAGCATAGCCGTGCTGGGGGCAGGGCCGAAAAAGGCTGAAAAAAAAAAAAGCTACTAGTCATTTTTTTTCATCCAGCATTGGTGTCTGCATGGATTGTGCTGAACTGAAAATCAATTCTCTTCATTTTTCGCCAAATTTCACCTCACCTTTGCTCATATCATTTTTAAACCTTTCTTGTCTCTATTGATGGCTGAAATTAAAATTTAATCATATAAACACCCTTTTCTTCACAAATTACATGAAATCCATATAAAATTATAACTAATAAACACTAAAATTAAAGGTCTTCTGACACTTATCAAATCTCCCGACACTTAATCGTTTGCTTGTCCTCAAGCAAACAAAATAAGGGCAAAATACATTTCCTCTCATCAATTGTACTCATGGTTAGACTTTAAATCGCAAGTAGCATCCTCTATTTAATTCGATCTTAGTGATTTATTAGTGCCTACCAATTAAACTTACCATGATTGTACGTGTACCTGGCATACAAAAATTGGAGTTTACAGATTAATCTAAGTAAGTTAAACTATTACCCTTATCATTTAAGAAATGCTTCACAAGTTACTAAGAAAGTCAAACAAAGCAAAAGTGGCTTGGTCATATCTCACCACTTACTAGAGAATATATAAACTGTTCAACTACCTCTTCTAAGTACAATAACCTCAAGTGAAAGTCTAAGGCATCCTTCCTTCCCTTAGATTTTCTTCCTCTTTTGTTAAACCTCTTTTTTTTTTTTTAGTTATTTAAGATCTTGCAACCTACGTAACGAATGCTCAGCCGATAATCCTGGGCTCATCACCCGAGTTAACAGATGTTATCTCCTCAACTGAAGGTGTCCCTATGGACTTAATTATTCAAGTTACAAGATCCACTTAACTTTGCCCTTTTTGTATCCCATCTTGTTATTTTAATATTGTCAATCGCCCGATTGCAAGCCAGATGACCTTAGGTGACCGGGTTTTAAAGGGACCCCATCGAACCTCCATTATCTTAACCTTAGGGATTCATAAAGATACTCTTAACTTGGAGAACCCAAGTCATTGGAGTAGCGACTTATTATTTCTTTAATTGAGTGATTAATCAGCAGCGGAGTTAAACTTCGCTCTTCTAAGGGACTAAAGCCTGCCCATATTAACCAAGTTTTTCTCATTATTGCTTAATTAACACATTGATTAATTAAGTTTTAAGAGATTACTTAAGAGGAATCACCAAGTGATAGATTTCATGTGCACATTTCACAAAAAGTTAGAAGAGCTCTGAAAGTTTTTGAAAAGTAAATATATCAACCAATAAGCTAAAAAATATACAACCATTTAACTTTTAACTAATAACTTCTATCTATTTTACAACTCAAGAATCAATAATTAAATAGCAAATAAGATTACCCCACTTAGATTTGATCATAAAATTCTAACTAATTATGCCAAGTCCAATAATAAGTGAGTAAGGGGCATAAAATCACTAACTTTTATGAGTACAATTTCAAGGATTTCACCCTTTTAATGATTAAAAATAAACAATCAAAATCAATTGCCAATTTGTAAATGGGAAAAATTCAATAAGATGGTGCATAAATAACACAAGTAAAGTATGACCCAAATTTCTCAATTTTATTTTATTTTTTTCGTTTCCCTATACTCCTTCCCCATACTTATTCAAGACATTGTTCCCAATGTCTTCCCAAATCAAGCACACGAAAGGGAAAAGGAAAAAAAAAAAAGAAAAAGGACACTAGAACTTCCCCGGTTTTATATGTAGACAGTTGCATGTAGAGTTCAAGGCCGAGTACAAAGCAAATTAGTAATGGCGTGTCATCATTGGAGTTAGGAACCTAAGGTTTGTGCTGCATCATCCTAAAAAAATAATAAAGAAATTAAAGTTAAAAAGAAAATTTAGACTAGCCTAGTCTAGATAACCGGATAAGTCACCCAACAAATTTAGAGGACAGTTTAGAGAGTAAGGGAGGAGAGAGAAAAATTGTATATATGTGTGGTTTATTTTTTATTTTTTTTTTCAACACGGGTTGCTGCACGGTCATGCAGACCTTCAAAAGGGGTAAATAAGGCGGTGTTTTTATAGGGCAGGTTTGCCATGGCTGCAGCATGACCATGCTTGAGGCCATGCTGATATCAAAAGTTCCACAAAACGTGTTATATGTGGAGCCCTGGCTTCAACATAGCCATGCTCGTAGTTGTGTTGATTAGGAAAACTCCACAAACTCTCTTTAAATTATGCATAACTTTAAGTACTGATTGTGTGGAGGAAAATTAAGACATGCCTAAGCTAATAGACAACAATTGTGATCGTTGTGCACTTCTAAAAGTGTAAATGAACGTAGAGAGAGACTTATCAGATGCACTTAGTGATTAAAATTTAAACTTCCTTACTTGTCATTGGTGCTTCCCCACACTTAGAGATTACTCTCGCTCTCTTCAAATAAGCTTAGAAACTCCCCTTAAGATCTACAAATTTCTAAAAATAATAGACTTAAGATAGTGATAACAACAAGAAAATAAAAGAAACGCTACGTACCTAAGTTAGACATGGGTTGCCTCCCAAGAAGTGCACTTGTTTAA
The DNA here is from genome assembly GCA_037954665.1 of Laguncularia racemosa. Classification (NCBI taxonomy): domain Eukaryota; kingdom Viridiplantae; phylum Streptophyta; class Magnoliopsida; order Myrtales; family Combretaceae; genus Laguncularia; species Laguncularia racemosa. The sequence continues at coordinate 532,954 of JBBMOL010000259.1, read as the reverse complement.
TGTCGTTGCTCAACGTTCTTCACTTTCTTCCACTAAGTCTTTAGTAGTTAGAGATCCAATTCCTTCCTGTCTTTGGCACCACTTGCGTTGGACTAACATAGCCGCTATCAAATATGGTGTAAATAAGTCTAGTGTCAAAAAGTTTGATCACCTCCTTCTTAACTACCTCATTCATATTAGGATTTAGCCGTCTCTATAGTTGCACTATAGGCTTGAATTCTTCTTCTAATAAAATTTTGTAAGTACAGAAGGAGGGGTTGATATATTTTATATCAGATATTTTCCAAGCGATGGCTTGCTTATGTGCTTTTAGGACCATGAGTAATTGGTCTTTATGCTCTTGAGATAAATCTGAGGCTATAATAACCGACGGACTGGAGTCTTCTACAAGGAAAGCATATTCTAGATACTCTAGTAATTGTTTCAATTCCAACTTTAGCGGCTCTTCTATAGAAGTTTTAAGTCTCGCCTCATTTTCTATTCTCAACTTTTCAAACCCATGTTGAAGTGTAACATCTTCTGAAGCATCAAGTTAGTTAATGAGTAGCGTAACCTCTGGGTTATCTGCATCCTTCTTCTCCTCTAATGTCAAGCTCAGCTCTAACTCATCTTTGCTCAGAACTTCCTTTATATGCTTATCTACTGACATCTTAACAACATTAATAGAGTAACAAGAGTTATCAATGCACATGGTGTTTTTCATAGCAACAGCCATTTGGATTACCATCTCTTCATCACCAATCCTCAAAGTAAGCTTGCCTCCTTCCACATCAAATATTACCTTGGCGGTGGCTAGGAATGGTCTCCTAAGTATTAGAGGGATATCCTCATCTTTATCCATTTCTAGAACTACAAAGTCGACAAGGTAGATGAAATTCCCTACCTTTACCAAGACATCCTTGATTATCCCCTTGGGAATCTTTATAGAGTGGTTAACAAGCTACAAACTCATCCTAGTCGGTGTTAGATCAGAAAGTCCTAACTTCTTGAAAAAAGGACTATGGCATTAAATTAATGCTAACCCTAAGATCAGTTAGGGCCTTATCAACTGAAGTATCACCTATGACACATAGAATTGTGAAATTGCTTGGATCCCTTAGCTTTGGAGGAAGTTTATTCTGAATGATAGATGAGCAATTTGCATCAACTTCTATGGTAGACACATCCTCTAACTTTAGCTTGTTAGATAAAAGCTCTTTTAAAAACTTAGAATATTTTGGCATTTGTGAAAGTGCCTTTATAAATGGAATGTTAATGTGCAGCTATTTAAATAGATCAAGAAATTTACCAAACTGCTCCTTGTCTTTGCTCTAGTTGAGCCGAGCTGGATAAGGGATTTTTTGCACATATTCTTTGACAGCCGATGGTGATCTCCTCTCAGGATGTGTTTTCTTATGTGTCATTTTCTCCTTTTCAATAGATTAATTATCCTCTTGCTTCTTTTCATGCTATTGTTCAGATGGTAACTCTTTCCTGCTTCTCAATGTAATGGCTTTTACCTGTTCCCTTGGATTGTTTTCCGTGTTGCTAGGAAAAAAGCCAGGTTGTCTCTCAAACATCATCTTAGCCAATTGGTTAATTTGCTTCACAAGATTATGAATCGAGGCCTCTTGATTATGATGTTTAGCATCAGAGCTCTAGATGAATTGACTCAGAATATCCTCCAAGTTACTCTTTTTTTCTTGTTGATGTGGTTGCGTTGAAAGAAGCAGTAAAGGCTGATAAAGTGGCAGTTGTTGCTTTGAATACCCTAATGGTGGTAAGTTAGCTCTCTGGTAGTCTTGGTTTCCGTAAGACAGATTCACATGATTTCTCATTCTCGGATGGTAGGTGTTACTATACCAAATATATTGTTGTCTGGTTAAATTTCCAAGATAATCTACCTGTTCATATTGCTCAAATAGATTTACACCCTCCTCAGGGTCTCCCATTTGATGTCGTTGTGGTAGTAATCCTTGGGGATTCTTGAGATTTGCAACTTGGCGGCTCAAAGCTTCTATCTTAGCTACCAAAGTAGTCATTACATCTACTTCGTACATTCTTGTCGCTTTCTGCTTACTCTTGCCATAGCCCCATTGATAATTATTTCTTGCCATGTCAGCAAATAGTTTCAATGAGTCTTCCGGAGTCTTAGTATTCAATGTATCGCCAACTGCGGCATCTACCAAGTGACGGTTAGCCAGATTTAACCCATTCAAAAATGTCTAAACTTGCATCCATGTGAGCAAATGGTGATGTGGACACTTTCTCAACAATTCTGTCCATCTTTGCCAAACATCATTTATTGTTTCATGATCTTGTTAAGTGAAAGAGGAGATATCATTCCAGAGCTTTGAGGTCTTACATGGTGGAAAATAATTGTCCAAAAACTCCTTTACCATGTCATCTCATGTAGTTAAAGTCCCTGGACCCAATGATTGAATTCAGGTCTTAGCCTTCCCTTTTAATGAAAACGGGAACAATCTTATATGTACTGCTTCATCTGTCACCCCATTGTTCTTGAAAGTTTCACAAATCTCCAAGAATGTCTGAATGCGAGCATGGGGATCTTCATCAAGTAGTCCATCGAACTGGCAGTATTGTTGTAGCAGTTAAATCACCACACCTTTAATCTCAAAATTATTGGCCCTAATAGAAGGCTTAACAATGGTTGGACCTGTGCCATCCAGTGTAGGCCTTGCATACTCAATATTTGTTTTTAGTGGATCCTCAGCCATTACTTCTTGTACCTATACCTCTATTAGCTCTTCTTCTTCTTTAAACTCCGTTGCCACTGCTATATTACGTTCTCCCTCCTCATTGACTAACTGTCCAGAAGATTCAGTAGTTGTATTCCTTTAAAGTCGACGGAGTGTTTTCTCAATCTCAGGATCTAGATCAAGAATGTTAGAGGGAAGATTCCTTTTCATACACTACAAAGGGTAACCAAGTGTAAATTAGAACTTTTCAAAAGATGGAGAGAAAAAAATAGATAAAAAAAAAGATGACTGAAGTAGTAGATACTACGGTTTTTCCTAATATTGCTTTGCCAGATCCCCGACAACGGCGCCAAAAACTTGGTATCGCTCGAATCTAACCAATCGTTTAAGTTTTAAATTTATAACCAATAAAATCTACTATCGAGCTAGGTAGTGTACCTATCGATTATGGTATAGATTTAATAGGTGTCATCCTCTGGGATCTAGAAAACAAATACTAGTATCATCTTTCTTTACTATTTAGTCTAATTTATGATGTGGAAATTATGAATTAAATTAACAACTAATAAATCCTAGTAACCCTAGAATTGCATGATATTGTCTAAAAAATGTATTCAATAACAAAATATACCCCTTATCTTGTTCTATCCTAACCCTTAAATTCTCAAAATAAGATATTGATTAACGAATTAATTTACACTTTGCACTGTAAGTATTCTAAAGTAAAATCAATTACTCTCTCGAGTTAATTAATTCATAATCATGCATAAGATAATGGAGACCTCTCCCTCACTACTGTCAGGCAAGATCTCATTAAGTTCACAATTATAATAAATTACAGAAAATTAATATTTTCCTACCTCTAGGTAAAATATGTAGTCTCTATATTCGTGAAAAATCTAATTTACTAGACGAAACATCTTTCAATCTAATAAAATCAAACATGCAATTGATTTGCGCGCATAAATCAATTATAAGAACAATAGAAACACATGAATAGATACAAAGATATAAATAATTCATTAATTAATCAATGGTTTGGCACATGAGTTAGGGTTTCACAAGATGAAAGATATAAATAATTACTCCTCCATGAAGTTTTCAATAAAAATAGACAATCTAGAGAAATAGTATTGATTCTTGCTAAAAAGAATAATCTCTTGTTTGTTTTGTGATCTCCAATAATGCTTGGACAATTCTCCTCTTGAAGTTCGTAATAAGGCTCCCCTAGGGTTTCTAGAATGAAGCCAGAAGGAAAGAAGTCTTTTTAAAATAAAATAAACCGTCTATTTATGGTTCTTGTGAAAATAGGGTTCAGCATGAGCGTCAACACGGCCATGCTGAATTCGAAACACGTTATTTTTCACTGCCCAATTCAACACGGCCTCTAACATGGCCATGCTGGGGGTAGAGCTGAAAAAAAATTAGCTACTGGTCATTTTTTTTATCTAGCACTAGTGTCTGCATAGGTTGTGTTGAAGGTTGTACTAAACTGAAAATCAATTTTCTTCGTTTTTCACCAAATTTCACCTCACCTTTGCTCATATCACCCTTAAACCTTTCTTTTGTCTCCATTGATGCCTTAAATTAAAATTTAATCATATAAATACTCTTTTCTTCACAAATTACATAAAATCCATATAAAATTATAACTAATAAACACTAGAATTAATGGTTTTTTGACACTTATCAATACATTCTATAGTTGTTAGGGGGATTTATCTTCGTCGATAAATCCAACACCTTCGTGCATGCGATGTGGTTGCCATTGTTGGAACATTTCGACATCGTCAGGATATATAGCTAGGGGGCCGCATGTCAGGCTTGGTTGTATTGCCAACTATGTGTCGCATCTTCACTGTTGGCACAAGAGATTAGAGGGGCAGTCATATTATTATAGGCGTGGGCTTAGGATATATTTCCCCACATCATACTGATTAATTGAGATGGACTATCTGTACCAGTTGGATGCCCATTGGGGGCATGGTGGAACACGTGGAGGGATACGCAATTTCACCCTACCTATGTAATCAGCACATATCGGGATGCGTTGGATAGGCAAAATATGTTGTAGTTATCTTAGTAATCATATTTATTTCCCTACAATTAATTATATTTATGATTTAAAGTAAATAAAATTTCCTACTTTCAGGTTGAATGTGAGTCGTACGGCACAAATTTGATTAATATACTATCGCAATTCTGCAAAGTTTGGACGGCTCTAGTGCCACTCGTTTGTTTCCACATTGTTAAGTGACATTTCCTAGATCGAGTGGCTAGGCAATTCGGTGGGTTTCAATATATCCCGTAGCCAAAGCTACATGAAATCGACCTGCATAACTTGATTGACGTCAATTTGACCATCTTACATGAAGTGTATTTGAACATGTGGGAACAGTGGGTCAATCGAGCTATTCCTATGGAAGGCCCTTGCGGTGTGCATGATAGCTACCTTCAGTGGTATAGATTAATGAGTAGGAGATACATTGGCTATACTGGGGCAATTCTTGGATTTTTGGTAAGAATGATTTACATACAATATAATTAATGTCTAAATAATTACATGATCATGTTAACCTTAATTTATGTTTTCTTCATACTTGCAAGGTGACACCTCACGACAGATTTGCTCATCGTTAGACATAGACACGACCGTGAGAATAGCTACTCAGGATCTTCAGTTTATGCTTCACCATGAAGGGGTTACGCTGCACTCGCAACCGCAACATCAAAACTCCCAGGAGGAGGCTGAACCGGTTCCGGCACGACGACAAACAAGGGGGATGATGTCGAACTCAAAACTGCAGTGAGCTTGAGGAAAATTCCATACAGGACGAATAGATACATGTTGATCTCGATGCGGTGCATCCTAACTTAGGGCTTATGTTTAGCCAATATGAGACACTGCATCGACATTCATCTGATAAGCTACATAATGCAACCACGAGCATTCGATAGTTCTCCCTACCAGGATGCTACCCAAGAGTCTGAATCTCCTCTAAATCCGCGTGCAAGGCCATCTAACGCCTTCGCTCAGCTAGCTAAGCATTTCACTATGGGAAGGAGATAGGTTTTTAATTATCTGTATATGTATATGGTCTACTACAAGGATAAAATTTATGTATTATTGCACTTTGTAAAAAATTAGTATGCATTTCGTAAAATCCACATTCAATGTGTGCATATACAATGTTACGTCTTCGAATATTTCTTAAAATTTAACAAATGTTTCAACAAATTGACATTCAAAGCAACTTCGCAATAAATGAAAAAATTGCATGTATATATATAAAATATGAAGCATCCCCCTTCTACCATGTCTTTAAACGAATTGGATGAAGTAGTCAAGAATTCAACTAAGTTGCAAAAGAGAAAAAGCTAATGTTAGCATCACAAATAATATGTTGAACGTAACAGAGTATGTAATGGTATTCGTGAGTTACTATTATCGTGTCAATATGGGCACGTTCTTTTATTATGCCCTCTCTCTCTACAAATTGCACATGCGATTTGATCTGGATGCTCCCTAATGTCCATCTCCATGTGGTATCTTTTCTACCTTGGCTTTCCCTTTTTTCGTACGAGGTCTCCCATTGGGCGGAGTATTGGGAAGTGTACTGGCACCCAATCCAACTTGTCCCCTATAGGCATGAAGTGCATCGTATATGTTTGGTCCTAATGTGTCCATCTATACCAATCGGGTATAGAATGCGTTATATCAAACCTAAGCGAGGCAACCATTGCATATGCGTGGGAGCATAGAATTCTGTATATCTGCCACTTCTAGCAATTGCATGTGCTATGGGCAAAGTTGACAACGTACATTCGACCCCCTCCCCTTAACCCGCTGGCAATGCAATGACTACCGATAAGGACTTCAAAAACTCTGTCATGCCTGCTGTAGTTAATGATCCTATGGTTGTTAGCTCATGAACTCTATTGATCAATCATTTGGGTTGCATATTTGGTGAAAATTCTACCACTTGATATATTTTTTAATGCATTCGTTCGCTTCTGCATGAAGTACACGATGCAGTTGTAGAACATTTTCTTCATCAAAGCAGTCACAGGTAACCCTCGAGCCCCCTTCAATACGGAGTTATAGGTTTCGACAACATTGGAGGTCATATACCCAAATCGATAGCAGCTGTCATGAGCTAGTGTCCTAGTGTCCACATATCCAACGACACGTTGTCAACCCAGTCTAATGTATCTAACAAAATCACACCCACCTGCTCCATCACATAATTCAACTTGAGAGATTGTGTTTGTAACCTAACATATGTCACAAACTTCTTACATTGGGTGTTTTTATTTGTCGAGTTGAAGTTGCTCGCAATGTGTCGGAGGTAGAATTGCCACACCGCAAATGGAAGCCACCATCCATTCGCTTCTTCTTGGACTACTAATCTAATGCCTGCATGTTTGTTCAATATGAGGCAAGTGGTTTCATGACCTTCACGCTCGCCGACGACATATTCCTTCAGTTTTCGCCAAAACCAGCCCCATGTCTCAATTATCTCCTAATAAACTAAAGCAAATGTCAGCGGAAGTATATGATTGTTACCATCAACGCTACAAGCAACTAGCAACTTGTGGGCGTACTTCCTATATAGAAAGGTGGCATCAATGGTAACAATAGGTCTGAGGAATCTGTACGCTGCAACACATAGCTCGAAGGCCCAGAATACCCACTTTAAAGTGGACACACCCGGGGTACTCGATCTACTCCATCCCTAATCTATTCATGTTCTGGGATTTGTATTTTCCATTGCATTGAGAAGTTTTAGGAGTTCATCGTAAGATTTCTCCCAATTCCCGTACACGAGCTCGATGGCATTTTTTTTCCCTCCTAAACCCATCTCCTACTGATTCTGTAACCAAATTCCTATTTGACAACAAAAGTTAGCTCGACCACCTTCATCTCAGGATTCTCCCTAACAAGATTTACAAATCGATTGGCAAGGAGATTGCAATCCTACTATGGGTGATCTTGACTAATTAGTGGGTTATTGCATGAGTGTGGACCCTCGAATCTCGTCACCACAAGCATGCCTTCTAACTTCTTCTTTCAGGCTTAAGTCTCCATTTACAACTATCGTCCCTTCTCAAACAATAAATAGACCACATCAGTGGATTGGACTTTACAATAGTGAAGTTACAATAGTTTTTCACATGGTAAGACTTCATTGCTTAAATGACATCTACTTTTGTCCTAAATCTCATGCCCCTGTAAAAATCGTCATTACTGCTTGAATCACTGCAAATATTAGTTTTCTCTTGCTTAAAATAAATATAACCACTATCGCCCCCATAATTATAATACAGAATAAGATCTCTAACTGGCATGGTAGGTGGTTCAGCTTACTCTACTCGATATATTAGCTGTCTCGAGTAGGTATGTACGGTTGAAGACTTTTCTTCCGTTACTTCATCCCCCTCATTCTCACTCTCCTCATTTTTCTCATTGAAACTCTCCTCATTATCGTTGTTCTCTAGCTCAACACCCATTCCACCATTGGTGTCAGTTGCGGCCTCCACTCCCACATGAACCATGTACAGATCCCGTGTCTCTAGTTGCTGTAACACTGAAGTAACTACTCTATCTATTTCATCATCATCATTCACTTTCATGGAGGTTGGAATTGAGAATTGAAATGTTGACGGCTCTGGCTATATTTATGTAATGTAATGTGACGACTATAACTGATTGCTTGTATCGAATGTTTGCCTTACCGAGGGGCTCTTCAAATTGTTAGAAATTCTGATGAATAATTGTTGTATGCTACGATCTCTATATAATTTAGCCATTTCGATAAAATTTCCAACATTTTTGTCATCTTTGATTGCTATTAACGCATAACATTTATCGCCCCCATGGAACATAGAATACTTATGAATTATCTCAACCCCCACTTTGGTTGGATCAACTCTGATACTACGACATATTCTATATAAAAATTCGTTATACCTAACATTTTTCTTCATTTTTAACTTCTTTACCGGATTCCTATCATACTTCGGTTCTCAGTTACCGGCCACAATATTTTCAAATGCATAAATTATCAACTTTACGTAATCAGCCATTTTTTTCCTATCCATAGTATATATAAATTATAAGCTTTTCAATAAATATGACAATTTCCATTAACAACATTATAAAATTTTCAACAAAAAATTAAATTTCTATAATATTTCAAATATTAAAATTTTTCTCTATTATTGGCGAATGATTTTTTTAATAACATTTTCGCTATTAAAAATTCCAACCATTTCCATATTATTTTATAACGCTGTAAAAAATATTTCACATTCTAGATATTACAAATTTTCATCACAATAATTTTATTATAATTCTAAAAAATATTTATATAAAAAATTTCAGAATAATATTTAAAAACAAAATTACCTGTCATTTATCATTTCAATTTCAATTTTAATTTTAATTTTAATTGTAATTGTAATTGTAATTTTAATTTCAATTTTTGTCCGGTTATTTCCAAACAATTTTTTTTTTCAAATATTTGTCTAAAATTATTTTTTAGTTATATTTTTCCACTAAATTTTTGTATAATACTGCAACAATTATTCCATAATCTACATATTTTACATTTTTTACAGTACTTAATCCTTATTATAATACAAAAATTAATATTACATGTTACACATATAACATTTATACAAATAATATTTAATAAATTATAATATAACAATACCGAATAATTTTTTCTATAAAATATATAATTATACTAATATTTTTCTAAAATCTTATATCAAATACAAACACAAATAAAAAAATTTCAAAACAGATAAACCCTAAAAAAAATATACCACAATTAAGATTAGCTGTTCAGAAATACTTGGATCTAGGCAAATATTTATTTCTCATTCAAAATCACTCTTTCTTATTCTTCTTTTTTGTATGCGAACTAGAAAAAAATGAGATATGAGTTAGTGGGTATTTTTTGTATGTTGTGTGTTTTTGTATGTTTCATATTTATATTTTTAAGTTTTCATACTGTTATCACGTGTTATAAATCAATAGTGATAGTAGATTGAATAAAAATTAGACGGTGAGATGGGTGTGAGTTGTACTCATCTACACCTTCATACTGATTTTTTTAAATACTAAACTTACATACATGATTCGCGACTTCACAACTTATTTTTATAATAAGTTTTACAAATATAATATTTACATAATTTAAAAAAAATATTTAAGTATGTTACCATACGACTAAGGGTAAATAACTTAAAAAAAAAAGTTATTTTTCATTATAAGGTTATTATTTATTTATTTTTAATATCACGAAACCGTGGTTGCAAATTGCGATACAACATTTTGAATCTATATCTAATAGGGTACAGCAAACAGATATCTCTCTCTCTTCGCTCTGTTTTGTTTTCTCTGAGCAATCCTAGCTGGAAACAGAACATGGGCAGCAGTGTATCTCCCGAACATGACGACGTGGTCCACCCAAAGTCATGTTCATATGAAAACTTACAGGTTTCACAAAAACTATTTCCAATTAATAATAGTATTAACAAAATTTCATTCCTTCCCAAACCACCCCCCCTCCCCCCAAAACCAAACAAAAAACACTCTCTCCCTCTCCGTGTTAGCATCTTCCGCTTCCCTATCCTTAAATCACGGACGCTGGTCAAATACTATCCATTATAAAACAAAACCATCCTAATTTCAAAACAACATTAGGAAAACCCAGAAGACAGAAGAAGAAGAAGAACCAGAGAGGAAGAGAGATTGTAAGAGGGAGGGAGATGGGGAGACAGAGAGAGGAAGAGCAAGAGGAAGGAGTGATGCTGGCAAATGATTTCTTTTGGTCATATACAGATGAGCCTCATGCTTCTAGAAGAAAACAGATCCTCTCTCAATACCCCCAAATTAGAGAGCTTTTTGGTCCTGATCCTTTGGCTTTCCTGAAGGTATATTGTGCATTGCTTTGTTTTTGTTCGTCTTTGGTTGTTTTTTCCTCAGTGGGATTTCTTAAAGTTCCTATCTTTTCATTAGGTTAAGTCTTTTTCCATGTACATTGCTTTAATTTTGTTCATTTTGGATTGTGAGCGTTAATGGGTTTATTAAAGATCTAGTCTTTTTCATTAATTTCACATCTTTTCATTAAAACAAGTCCTTTTTCATGTGCATTCCTTTGTTTTGTTCACTTTAATCTGTAGCTGTTAACGGGCTTTCTTAAAGGTCTAGACTTTTTCATTAAATTCATATCTTTTCATTATTCATTGGCTTTTTTTTTTTTTTTTGATAGTGATTGTTAATCGGTTTATTAAAGGTGTAGTCTTTTTCACTATTTCATGTCCTTTTCTGTGTGCATTGTTTTGCTTTAATTTTGTTCATTTTGGATCGTGAGCGTTAATGGGTTTCTTAAAGACCTAGTCATTTTCAATAATTTCATAGCTTTTCATTAAAATAAGTCCTTTTTCATGTGCATTGCTTTGTTTGGTTCACTTTGGTCTGTAACTGTTAATGGGTTTTCTTAAAGGTCTATACTTTTTCATTAAATTCATATCTTTTCATTATTCATTGGCTTTTATTTTGGATACTGATTGTTAATCGGTTTATTAAAGATGTAGTCTTTTTCACTATTTCATGTCTTTTCTTTGTGCGTTGTTTTGTTTATTTCAGTAGGTGCTTGTTATTGGCTGTTTTTATTTTTTATTTGTTGTTCTTTAGGTCTATTGTAACTTAGTTTATATTATAATCTCAATGTTATTAGATTGGTCTTTTGTGTAATTTTACTTGATGGGGTTGTTAGGTTTATTTTGGTGTTTTATTGTATATAAAATTGCTTTCATGTATATCATGTTCTTTTGCTTGTTGGATATATAGAATTGGTCTCAACTTGGAGTCATAACGTGGTGAATTTGGATTCATAATTTTAGCTTTAGATGCTTTAATAGACTGTTTTCTTTTTCAATTTTGTTGGGATAGATCAATGGCATAGTTTGATGTCTATTTGCAATGGGAGCATTTTGAGAATCTAGATACAGAAATTTGCAGATTGATTAATATGTTACTTGAAGTAGGATATATTCTCAAAATCTGTGTGTTGGAAAATGACCACCTTCCTGCTGTAAAAGGCTCCATCATTAGACTGATGAGGGACAAAGTTGTAAGGAAAATAGTCTAGTTAAAAATTAATTTTGACAGCATCAGAAATGCTTAAGGCAGTGCACTTTGAAATAAATTTCAAGGTTCTTTTAAAGCAAATGGAGTTGGTTTGATGTGTTCAACTTGAAACAAACAGCTTAATTATGATGCTCATTGAAGGATTGCACAACTGGGTGCAAATTACTTCAGATCTCAAATCTTGAATCTCTATATGATAAATCAATTGCTATAATATTATGACCAGGTCGTTGTCTGCTTTTTTTTTTTTTTTACCCATAATCATAGGACTAAGTATGTTGACTCATTGTCTGATCAAATCCTAAAAATAACAATCATTGTCTTCCTTTTTAGTGGTAGGTCATACTTGCTTCCTGAATTGAGATGTGTCATACCCTTGCTTTCTGGTTACTGGTGATTGCTTTTCTTTTGAAGTTTCATCTTTGGATCTCTATTTATTATGCCTTATCATTATGTGCATTTTTTCTCATAATATATCCAGTTATCCAATGTGGATCAGAATGTATATAAGCATGCTTTCATCTGTACTTCTATGCTATCTGTTTGCATACACCAAATTGTGTAGTATATTGGAGTATTTGTTCATATATTTCTGTCACCAATGTGTCTCACTGTAGTTAAAGTTTAAGATTCAATGGCAATAAGACAGACACATTGTATTTTCCTTGAACTTTTTCAGGAAAGATATCCATGCTGCAAATTGTCTACATTGTATTGTTTTGTGTTTTATGTTTGCTGTTAGACTTGAGATTTACATTAGGTATATGATCAATTTTGTGAAACAAAATAAACATGACTGCTTGAAATATGTTTTAGAACCTCATGTTTGCAAGACATCACTTGTATTGGTAGGTTTGCTTTGTGTACACGTGTTTATCTTTTCATTGCTCAAAAGTCTCCTTGAGTTGTCTTTATAAGGTTCCATCCTGGAACACCCCAAAATTTCTTTGCAAATGATTAAGGCCTGTCTTAAAAATGGTAAGCACTATTATAGCAATTTCTGTCTGCAAGACTCGAGCAAGTTCCCTTCATCTGAACCCTGGGCAATGTCTATTGGGTTGTTATTCCCAATTGACAAGATGACACCACTATGAATACAGGGTGATGCATGTCCAGTTTAAGCTTAATGATATACAAGGCCCATAAAGCCAGTCAATGCCTTGTGCAGAATGTTTTTTTTCTCTTTTTGTGATAATATATGTTAACAATAAAATATGATTGTGAACACACATCGTCTTTCTTTCAATTTAGATACCGGTCCATTATTCCTATTTGAACACATAGCTGAAGTTTCATTCTAGGCACCTTTAGATATTTTGAGTTTGTCCTTTGGCCAAGATGATTACTTTGGTTTGATTTCTTATATTTTCTAATTGCCATGTCCAGATTACCATTGCCGTGTTGCTTCAACTATGGACCGCTACATTCCTTCATAATGCAGGCTGGTTGAAGATACTGGCCATATCCTATTTCTTTGGCTCTTTTCTCAACCACAATCTCTTTCTCGCTATCCATGAATTAAGCCACAATCTGGCCTTTTCTACTCCTGTGTACAATCGATGGCTAGGCATTTTTGCTAATCTTCCCATTGGGGTACCCATGTCCGTCACATTCCAAAAGTATCACCTGGAGCACCATCGCTTCCAAGGTGTTGACGGTATCGATATGGACATACCAAGCCAAACAGAAGCATATTTTGTAAGAAATGCATTTACGAAATCCATATGGGTTCTCCTTCAGCTGTTCTTCTATGCTTTCCGACCTCTGTTTCTTAAACCAAAGCCTCCTGGTTGGTGGGAGTTCATCAACTTCTTTATTCAGATAGCTCTTGATGTGGCCTTGGTTTACTTATGGGGATCGAAATCTTTTGCTTATTTGGTCCTTTCAACATTTGTTGGTGGCGGAATGCACCCTATGGCAGGTCACTTCATCTCCGAGCACTATGTCTTCAAGCCAGAGCAAGAGACATATTCTTACTACGGTCCTCTTAACCTTATGACATGGAGTGTAGGGTACCACAATGAACATCATGATTTCCCAAGGATTCCTGGGAACAAGCTTCATAAGGTGAAGGAAATCGCACCCGAATACTATGAGGGGTTGCATGCGTATAAATCCTGGAGCCAGGTCATTTACTTGTATATTATGGACCAAACTGTTGGGCCGTACAGCAGAATGAAGAGAAAACTGTCGACAAAGAAATCAGAATAGGGTTAAGTAGTTTTTTGCTTTTTTTTTTTAATTTTATTTATTTGAACCATTGCTGATTTTCCAACCTCCTATGTATCTGTTCATAAACTACAGGAATCAGTATCCATGTAAGCATTTGACAGGAAATAAGCTGTCTGTTCATTGATTCAATTTAAACAGTTATCACAAACTTGACGCGGTGCACATTAAAGTACTTACTGATCTAGTTGCGCTGTTTCTCTATTAATCATAATACCTGGTCTTGCGTTGTGTTTAATATGCTTTTCAGGATGAAGTAAAAATTAATCATTCTTCAAGAATTAGAGTGCATTTGTCTGTCGCTGTAGTTTAAATGTAACGTTTTGAGTGTTTAAAACCATGCATGGTCTAGAGTAGGATGCTGAGCAATTAGTCTAAGGACCTTTAACCAATTCATGATGGTCCTAATGGCAAAGTATCCAATAGGTAAGTTATGCTCACTTGACATGAATGGAGAAAGTCTATTTGTGCCTACTTTGATCCTTTGTATTTACTTGGATGTAACGGCTATTTTTTGAGACTAGAAAATCTTGCTTGATAAGCCATCCTTGGCTATTTATTTCTCCTTTCCCCAATTACTCTATATTGAGTTGAGTTGCATTTAGGAGTGTTTATGGTTTGGTTCGGTTCAAATTGTTTTTAAAAATATTTTATTTTAATTGACAGTTTTAATTTTGATTAAAGTTTTTAACCTAATATTAATGTTTAAATTGAAAAACTTTATGTAAGAATGTAAGCAATATAGCATTATATCATGATAACATTATATCTTAAGTGATAGTAAAGGTATATTTATCTACTTAAAAGACGAGAGACAAAAATAAACGAAAAAAAGTGAATTGTGGAGATTGAGAGTAAAATAAGAATTAACAAAAAAGAAGGATAAATAAGGTTAAACAAAAATGTAAATAAGGTTTAAAATTAAAAAAATGTTGTTTAATTTTTATTATTTAATAATAAGCGATTTAGTTTGAGTTCAAGCGATTTAATTTGGTTTGATCTCTCGAATCGAACCATAAACCATTTAGACTATCTTTGAATTAAATTGTAAATTGAATTGAAACATAAAAAATTGTATTTTGTAGTTTTGTACAGTATCGTTCAATTTGATTAGGTTTGGTTTAATGAATAGCCTTTGTTGCATCACCATATCCACCATATCTCAACACCCCATGTCTTACCATACCCACTCTACTCCACATTAGAAGTTAGCTTATGACAGAGAGCCATGAGCCTCTAGACCCAATTTAATAGACCATAACCTTGAAGGACCATCTTGACAAACCATGAGCCACAACTGGGTTATGCTTAAATGAGTTGCCATAAGGAATAGATGGACTTAGGTTGTGCTAAGCCCAATTCCACCAAGGAAAATTGATGCACTAAAATCATGCTCAGATTGTGCAAACCTAATTTCTGCAAAGGTCAAAGCTTGCAAAGCAAATAGATGGTTGGATTTATGTTTAGGTTTAGTGGGCACACTTACACCTAGGTTCAATGAGGGCAATGCTTGGTTCAATGGGGTGCAATTTTTAGTTTGAGTGGGGTGCCACACATATGTTTAATGGGTCTTAGCCAGTGGCATTATGAGCATGGTCATGGTTAGGGTGGGGATGATTTTTAGAGTTTAGGCACTTGGGTTTTCTTAAAGAAGAGTTATTTGGGTCTTTCATATTCTATATTGCATGTTCTAACTTAACTAAACAAGGTAATAAGCTACTACTTATCGATACCTTGTGGGTTCATTTATTCCATGGAATAACATTGTTTGCACATTTTCTTGATACTTATTATAATCTAAACTTTACGGTTGTTAAATATTACATAGAAGTTTAAAAAAGGTTGTGGATAGTAGTGGCATATAATGATAAGTGATTATGGAAGATGATGGATTGTTAAGGGTGAGCACGAATCAGATTAGTTCAATTTTTTCTTCAAGTTAAACCAAAGCATAAAAATGTGATTTGGTTTTTCATTACTTTAAATCCAACCATATAGTTCGATTTTAGATTTTTTCCACATTATAAAATTTTGGTTTAGTTTATAAATTAAACTATATTTTGTTCTCTAAAAAAGTATAGTTGCTTAACATGTAATTTTCTATGAGCAAAACTAAGTTCATTTAATAATAACTTGTATTAATATTATTATAGAAATTAATAAAGCCAGTATTCAAATAACTAAAAAAACTAAAAAAATTTATATATTTAATATAATTAATTTATTCCTTAAGCTAGCATATAATACAAATATTGAGTTAACTTATACACATATTTACTAAATTATAGTTATAAAATTTAATTATATATGGTTTTTAATAGATGTAAGTTAAAAATTCTTTTAAATGTTATGTTATAACAAAATAATTTTTTTAGTTACAAGTAAAATAAAATTATATTTTTTTTGAAATAGTTAGGTTTGATTTTATTGTTTAATTCAAATTATTCAATCAAACCAACCATAAATTTTTTGTTTGGATATATATATATATATATATATATATATTTGATTTAGTTTGGTTCAATTTAATTGGTTTTTTTACAGATTATGGCCAACCATTAAAAATGGTGGTTAGTATCTATGAAATTTAATAATAAAAAATAAAAAAGAATTGG
Organism: Laguncularia racemosa; assembly: GCA_037954665.1. NCBI lineage: Eukaryota > Viridiplantae > Streptophyta > Magnoliopsida > Myrtales > Combretaceae > Laguncularia > Laguncularia racemosa. Next base: position 516,248 of record JBBMOL010000259.1, on the reverse strand, counting down.
TTTTCTGTTTGCTTGATAGAAACCATTTTCTCTTATTTCAAATGATGCTTTTCATTGTAGTTGAACATCACTATTGTCCACCGGCTATGACTTTTATCTCTTACCACTAACCATCACTAAAATTCACTGGTAATCACATCCTCTTGGGATTAGCATGAAATTCGACCATTCTAATGCTTTGGTTATAATTCTCCCGAAAAAAATAAAAATAATCAACTAGTCTTCCTCAAAGCAAACACCCTCTTATCTTATTATACTCCATGAAGTGAACATGACATGACCTTTTTTTTTTTGGTAGAAAATGACATGACGTTTTGCTAATTTATAAAACCTGTCCACGGCAATTTATGCTCAACATCTTTTTAATGGTAAAGATGACTTCCACAGTTCCACAAACCTGGGAACAAACTTCTGCTGACATTTTTCATGCCAGGTTTTCCTATGAGAAATAAGGTAAACTTATTTTTAAAAGAGGGTTGGAATGAAAATAATTCAGGAAATATCATTGTGAAATTATATGTTAAAATTATGATTTCGTTTAGCTAATTTTAAGTAGGAATTTCATAAGAAATTATATTTATAAATTATAATTTAGAAATCGCATATTAAGAATGTGATTTACAAATTATGTTTACCGGTTCTGATTTATCTTCTCTAGTACATTTAGAAATCGCATCTTCTGCATGCGATTTAGTTGTTCTTATCACTATTTTCGTCTTCTTCTTGAATCATGATTTTTTTTTCCTCTTTACCGCATCTTCTATGTGATTCAATCAGTTTTTTTTTTTTTCTTTTTATCGCATCTTCTACAAACAATTCTATTGGTGGCTTCTTCTTTTTTTTTCCTTTGTTTAGGCATAATGTATACTTCTGTTAGATCTGCAAATTTTGCAGGAGTGGAAAGACAGCCAATTATCTCATCTTTTGCACCTTTTACATACAATTCAATCAGTGGCTTATGTATGCTTGTGTAAAATCTGCAATTTTACAAGAGTAGAGACAGTAGAAATCACACATATTACATACGATTTCCATTTAATTCACTATGCAAACAGCTCTTCGCATAATCACTGCTCCAAGTAATGATTTTGAAACTGTATTTTCCAAAATATTTTCCCTCAAACCCCATTTTAAAAATAAGTTTGCTCACAATGAACAAACTAACCTATTTCTCGTTTTCCTATTGACTACTCAGACGGCCAATACATTGCCCGATTGAAGGCCGATGTTACCACAGCCGACAATGAGTGGAAAAAAGACATTGTTTTACAGAACTGATGTAAACGGCCACATATGTTTGTCTTAAGAAATGGACGATCATCTAAATTGGAATTGATTTGAGTTTAGATTTTTATTTGACATAATCACAAACTTTGAGTCTTTACTTTATCAATGGTTGGAGACTACGCTTATGTCCTACTTTGTCTACTCTAATGTAGAAATGACAATTCGCATCGGCAGATCATTATTGTTAATTCAGTTTGTGTCAAGTTTGTAGTAATGTCAAGCATTTATTCGATGGTTTAACATCACAGAAGTCAACACAAGAAGTTAATTTATCTTTATAATCCTGTTGCCTCAACAACTCTAGCAGAATTCTGCATTCGTACAAAATTGGTACATTGCCTTCTCTGTGATTTTTTCTCACTGTAGAAATGAACGAGGCTGATGTGCTCACTGGGGCAAATATATCCAACCATCGCTTGTGTAACAGCAGCAATAAGAATGTGATGGGTAGAGTTTCTCATTCATATTTGCCCATATCACTAGCTTCTGCGAGATGTAAAATGTCGACACTATTGCCTCTGACGCCGTAGATGTTCCCGCATATGCATGTGCACCTCTGACTTTACAACCAGTCGCATCCTCTTTGAGTCCTCCCACAACAGACCACCACATTCTCTTGCAAAGTCGCAAGCAGCCTCAAATACATCCTGAAAGACACTATGTCAGATACAATCTTGTTAAGGATTTGAGATCTAATCACAAGCATTGATACCAACCCTGGAAGGAAATTCGTCATATAGATGAGCAGGGGTCATCTCAATTCTGTTAAGATCAGCTTCCCACAATCTAATCTGCCAACAAAAAGTTACTAAGAAACTTCAGACAAACCAAAGCAATGTAGATCTGCTTGAACGTTCTTGTATATTGACGTTTTGGATTGACACAATGACTGGTAGAACTGACTCTGCCATCACACCTCGTACTGTACTTCCACATCTTATGTGCAGGCCATAGAGCTATGTGGCTAAACTACAGATGACAACATACTCGGACAACTAAGGATAGATCTTTATTAAACTATCACATCTAAAATCATCCCATGTCTCATGCAGAATAAAAGTTAGAACATCCCGATATGAGAGAATTCACCTCCAGAATGGACTTCTTCTTCCCCCTTTTTTCTTTTTCTTTTTTTTTTTTTTTACCTTTCTTTTGGGCTAAGTAAATGGACTTTATTTTAGGTATGTCCATTATAGATGAAGTGTCCAGGAGAAAAGCAATGTACCACTAAAATGATAACCACGATGAAGAACCAAAATATTGGATACTGCAATATGAATCAAGTGTTAGCATAGTTACCTGATCGGTGACATTTTCAGGAACTGAAGGTACTCTCTCTGCCACTCGGGGATGAGCATTTTGCTGAAGAAAAGAGACAATCTGCACATATAGAAGACTCAAGGTTACATGAATCTATATCCTCTAATAAGGTCTGTGAATAGAGACACAAAGCTACCTTACAAAATTATGGATGGTAAATGAGAACTACTTTGCCAATTAAAATCATATTTAAAAGGCTTCAGCTGATTGGGCTCTCTCTTCATGCACTTCTACCTTCCTGGTTTTTTAAGGATGGTTGCTAGAGGTTGATTTTAAAAGTATGCAAGAATCTCAATCCATGTTATGAATTGCATAGACATCAGGACTCTAGGCAACCATAAGAACAAAGCTGTGAAACCCAATAATCATATACAATCAAGAAAGCCTTTAAAACTATGGAAATAAATTCAAGTTGAAGTATCACTCATAAGTTATGATTGCCTGAAGATTCCTGGTCTTGTTAACAAATAATCCAGGCAAAAGTATTTACAAATGTTGAACCAACAAATTTTAAAGAGAAACAAGCTACAGAGTCAAACAGAAAATGAAGCTTGCCTGTTCTGATGTAATACCATTCTCAAACGCATTATACAGGCTTTCTTTAGTTATAGCACCAACAATTAGATTTGGAAGCTGATACTCAACCCTATATAAGCAAATTAAATAAATATTTAGACACGATTGAAAAACCAAAACCAAGTCAAAACCATCCATATAAAAAAGTAGATAGATAAAACATGGAACAAGAAGAGAGATGCTTAAAGGAATGGTTAGGGTAAAATAACACTCAATGATTATGCATACTTGTACACCCATACATAAGCACCAGTGTAACGACTAGGATTCACAAGAATTGAAGAATGAATGGAAATAAACAATTGAGAAACAAAATACCTAAATTGGTACTTCTCAATTAAGGTTGCTAAACACTCAAAAGCAGAATACAACCTCTATTTCTTTTATTACCCAACAAATTCTATTTTACGAACTGACTGACCTCCTCCTACTGTCCCTGCCCACTTCTATTTATATCTTCAACAGTACAATTACCATTCTACCCTTATACAACACTTACAATTACAACTACACCTGATAAAAGTATACTACCAACTGTACTGCACATACATCACACATACAACACAGCACACTTACACACTAACACACAAACACACAAACACATAACCTTTTGGATTGTATTAATTCCCTCCCCCTTAACTTTGACCTTGTCCCCAACCCAAGGACAGTCCGAAGAAACAATGATTCTATTGAACACTCATAGCCTCGAACTCAACATTTTCTGCTATGCAATCCTTAATTGATTCTCTACCCATTGATGTATCAGCTCCTGCCATGGCAAATTCATCAACTAGTACATGAATTAAAAAGCCATTGCCCCATACAAACCAAGGACTGCAAAAACTGTTGCCAAGCACATCCCACATGTAAAATAGGAACCGGATCCTCAACTATTACTGGAAATTGATGGTATGTGTCCTTAACAAGCTCTAATAATGATAATGCACTCTCCCCTACCATCTACACTATTATAAAACTTTCTCCCACCTGACTAATGAAGCACCTAAGGCACTGGTCACATGGATACCAAGACCCCTCACAAGTGCAAGCACGAACAGCTCGCTCATTTACAATCGCACCACAGTGAACATTCACAGAAAAATTAACTACATCTCCATCACTAATAGGCAAGGAGATTGGTCACGAGGTGGAAGGAGGTCTTCACAAGAAAGAATCAAGCCACAAGAGACAATTTCCGGTTGAAAACAAATTTTTAGCCTTGGATGAATCTTCGTCAAAGTCACTGGCACCTTCCAATCAACATTCTCTGGCAAGATCTCTTGTTTTAGTTGATCAACAATCTTTGGTGTGTCTTGATGTTCATCACATTGGACAAGCACTGGCAAAGAGTTAACCTTACTAGAATTAGAATGCTCCTCCTTACTGCAGCTTACTGCAGTTAACCACCTCAAAGTTAACAGACGCATTTTTACAAGCACTAGAAGCATTGTTGCAAGTGCTCAAACCATCACCAAAAGTGCCTCTATGTTCTCCATATTGAGCAGCAGTACTGTCTCCTACTGAAACATTATGTCGAACACCTGGTGGATATTCATCAGAACCTACACATGGACGATGGACAACAGTGCAATCACCTTGTCAACAAACTGAAGTGGCTTGAGATGAAATATCTGCAACAACTTCTGAATCTACTTGCACTTTATCTTTACGCTCATCAGAAAATTCATTGAACAAGTCAATGGAAAATTCACCGCAATAGCTGCCACATAGACACAAAAAGCTCCTGTTTAAACATCTCCCAGTCCAATTGAGGTGGTTGTCTTCTCAACATCTTAAACCAATAAACGGTGTCACCCATCATATACATGGAAACAAGTGGAACCTTACGATCAACTCTAGTCTAATGGATCTCGAAATATTTCTCCATTATTGTGATCCAATGAAGAGGATCAACTCCTTCGAACACCGGCAAACATTCGCAGCATTCATAGGGAAATCCTCATCTACTTTAGGATCCAATAGTTTGACAACACTAACTCCACCTACTACAGTAGATGAAGCATTCGGTGCAAGTGGTTCAAGAGTTGCTGTTTCTTGGTCATCTCGTTCAACTTCCTTCGGTGAATACTTCTGATCAACCTGCTCTTATATCTCTTGTTGTGCCTTCCAATCAAGCCACAAATCATGCACCATTTGATGCATCCTCAACAAGCATTTGTTCAATTGTTGACCAATAGCGGTTATAGAGTCATCTTCTGCTACCATTCTTTTTTGGATAATTCAAGTTTTATTGATCCAAAGAAAGTATATAACTGTCAATAGGACGGAAAGAAGTACATCACAAGTACAAGTACATTAGGAAAACCAACCTAGTGTGAAATAAGTTAAACTCTTAACACAATTATAGAAAAGTGACATAAGTACTAATTTGATTGGCTATAGAAACCAGGCTAGGGAGACTATTGCCTAAGTGCACTTTGTTACGAACTCTCCAAATACAGTAGACCGTGGCAGCTAGACCGCCATCTAAGCTTGGAAGGTAGGGGTGGATGAATCGGCTGTTGCAATCAAAGAGGCTATAACGCTCTGCCAATCTCCAAAGGATGATGGGCATTACAAGCAATTGCAAACTAGTCCCAATATCCGAGAAGTGTATCCGCAGTTAAAGAAAAGGTTAGGGTGGTCTTTTGTTCCTCGTTAACAAAGATAGCGAGTCATAGATGGTGTGATTCCCCGGGAGACTAATTTATCAAGGGTGAATAATTTACCAAGCCAGGCTAACCAAAGAATGGAAGAATGCCGAGTTAGGGAGGTCTTGTTCCAAACAACCTTATGCCAAGGTATGGTGGTACCTAGAGGGTTGAAAAAGTCATATCTACTCTTTATAGTATAATCGCCCGAATTGGAGTGGATCTAGAAAAGCCAATTAGAATGTGAGGCGTTGGGTTGAAGGTGGGGTGGGATTTGGATGTTTGACCAAAATGGGTTATGAGGTAGCTACCATGTGTTATTTACCAATAAGGAACAAAGCTTTGTAGTCAACGGGAGACCTGAGTTTCTTATCTCTCTTGGATTATATATTATGTCCAACAAGCCTATCAGGAGCTAACAGTTCGCCCATAAGGAAATGGATGAGCCTTCCTATTTGGAATTTTCCGAATCCCAAATTTTCCAACAGACCTTCCACTACCATTCTTATCCTTCCTAATTGGAATTTTCCACAGAAGGTGCCAATTGTAACGACTAGGATTCACAAGAATTAAAGAATGAATGGAAATAAACAATTGAGAAGCAAAATACCTAAATTGGTACTCCTCAATTAAGGTTGCTAAACATTCAAGAGTAGAGTACAACCTATTACGTCTCAAGGATTACAAGTATTTTCACAACATAAAAACATTCCAAAACAAGGCCAGGGAGATTCGCATTCCATTTATGTTAAGGATAGTAATCAGCATTAATAAAAATAACTATCAATTAATAAAGATAGCCATCACTTAGTTTCCATTTATAATTTATATCCTTATGTGTACTTGGCTATTTTAAAGGACCATTAGGTCACAATAGAGGCAAGCAATAATATCTCTATTCCTTCTTCCTTTTTCTTTCTCCTTCTCTCTCTCTCAATTTCTGCCCCTCCCTCTTCCTTGCTCTTAACAATTGGTGCTCTCGTCGACTCACACACCTCCACCATGCCAACAACATGTTCTCAAGAACAAGAGGCTCAATTACAAGTGGTGCAACAACTCGCCCAAGATACTGCTGTAGCTGTTGAACAATTGCGACACGATCTCATTACCTCTCAATCCAATCAGCTCACTACTGAGAGCCTCATGACTCTCTTGGATCAATGTAACCAACGTCTCACCACTCTCTTACAAGCAGACTCATCATAACTACCCACGTCATCCAATAGTATAACGTCTGGCATTCTCGGAAGTGGCCCACTGAAATCCACTCCTACAGACGAAAGGTCAACCCCGAGCGGAGCTCCTCGTCTCATGTTTCCACATTTCTCTTCAGGTGATCTGACTGTTTGGCTTTTCAATGTAAACAGTTTTTTTCAATATTAACATACATTCATACTCACCCCGAGGATCACTTACTACTCGCGGCAATGCACCTCGATGCTGTCACCGCCACTTGGTATCAAGGATTAGTGGCTGAAAATCTTTTGCCAAATTGGGATGCATTTACCCATGCTCTACGTCATCACTTTGGCCCCTCCGAATACGAAGATGCAATTGGCCTTCTTGCCAAGTTATCCCAAACGGGTTCTATTATGGACTACCAGGCAGCCTTCGAAAATCTTGCGAGCAAGGGCACTAATATTGTTCTTGGCGTCTAATGGCTCGAAACTTTGGGACTAGTCCTAATGGACCATGCCAACATGACAATGGACTTCCAGCACCATGGCCAACCAGTACGACTGCAAGGCAACCCATCTCTGAGCGCACTCTCAGTCTCATCTTCAAGCCTTTTCAAGCTCATGGCGGCTGACGACATAAGCGCAAGCTACATGTGCTTATCCGCATCTTCATCAAATTCCTCTCCGACAGACGAAGAAATTCCACTATCGGTCAAAACCATTATTGCGAAGTACGACAACCTGTTTGCTCAGCCAACCGGCCTTCCACCAACTCGTGATGTCGACCATCGCATTCTCCTCAAAACTGACATCGAGGCTGTTAATGTGCAACCTTACCGTTATCCACACTACCAAAAACATGAGATTGAACAACTGGTCTTGGAACTCCTCCAAGAAGGAATCATCCGCCCTAGTCGCTTGGCCTTTAGTTCACTGGTCCTATTGGTCAAAAAGAAGGATGGTTCTTGGCGCTTCTGCGTCAATTATAGGGAGCTTAATGCCGCCACTATTCGAGATAGATTCCCCATTCCAACGGTTGATGAGCTATTAGATGAATTGCACGGTGCTGTCATTTTCTCCAAATTAGATTTGCGCTCCGGATATCATCAGATTCAGATGGATCCCTCAAACACTCACAAAACAGCCTTCCGAACACACCACGGTCACTTCGAATTCCTGGTGATGCCCTTCGGACTCACCAACGCTCCATCCACCTTCCAGGCATTAATGAATGAGGTATTCAAACCATTTCTCCGTCGTTTCGTTCTTATATTCTTTGATGATATTCTTGTTTATAGCAAGGATTCGGCCCTTCATCTTGATCATCTCCACCAAGTATTTGCCACCATACACCACCATCACTTGGTAGTCAAACACTCAAAGTGCAGATTTGCCACACCCACCGTTAAATTCCTGGGACATATTGTGTTTGTGCATGGTGTCTCCGTTGATCCTGCAAAGCTTGAAGCAATTCAACGCTGGCCAATACCCACAACATCTAAGCAAGTTTGCGGCTTCCTGGGATTGACCGACTATTATCGTCGTTTCATTTGCCACTACGCGACAATAGCCGCCACCCTCACGGACCTCCTCACAAAGGACAGGTTTGCATGGTGCGCACAAGCCGAGCACGCCTTCACCTCTCTCAAAGAAGCTTTGAGTCATGCCCCAGTGTTGGTCCTTCTTGATTTTGCCATTTCCTTTGTTGTGGAGACTGACGCTAGCAGCATAGGAATCGGTGCGATATTGATGCAGTTAGAATACCCGCTGGCCTTCTATAGTCGTAAACTTTCACCTCTTATGTGCAGTAAGTCGACTTATGTGTGGGAGTTGTTCGCAATACAATCCACTGTCCAGAAGTGGCATCAATATCTACTCAGCGCTCACTTCATTATTCGAACGGACCATAGGCCGTTGCACCATCTATTTAAGCAAACCATTCAAATGCCGAAACAACAATAATTCATTTCAAAATTGGTTGGCTTCAACTACTCTATCGAGTACAAACCAGGTAAGAAATACGCAATGACAGACACCTTGTTAAGGGTTCATGACGATGTCGACCAAGGAAGCACACTATTGACATTATCTTGTCCAGTGAATACCGACCTTGACAACCCTCGAGCCGAGTTGCTGCTCAACCAGCGTACAAAGGGCATCATCGATGGCCTCCAGCATGCACCCGACTCCCAACCAAGATGGTCTTACTCATCCAGTCTGCTCCGCCACCATGGCCGCTTGTTCTTGCCAACGGACTCTACGTTGGTACCCTCCATTCTAGCAGATTATCACTCTAGCTTACATGGTGGTCATTTGGTGGTACAATGGACCTTACAACACATCGCTGCACATTTTCAATGGGACGACATGCGCAAGGACATAACCAAGTTCGTCCAAGCATGCGATGTTTGCCAAAAGTGCAAACCAACCAACCATCACTCCTACGGATTACTTCAACCCATTACTCCACCCGACTCATTATGGACTGATCTCTCTATGGACTTCATCACACATTTACCATCATCTACGGGGTATACAACCATATTAGTGGTTGTTGATTGTTTTTCCAAAGGTGTCCACCTAGCTTCACTACTGCCACGTTACACTGCCACCAAGGTGGCCCAAGTCTTCTGGACTACAATGGGAAAGTTGCATGGCATACCTCACTCCATTATTTCCAATCGTGACCCCATTTTTCAGAATGCCTTTTGGAAAGAGTTGTTTAAACTCCAAGGAAAAAAGTTGCACTTCTCATCCACTTACCACCCGCAATCAAACGGACAAACAGAAGAAGTCAATCACTGCATTGAATAGTTCCTTCGTGCATTTGTTCATGATCAACCATCCAAGTGGTCCAAAATACTTAGTTAGGCAGAGTACCACTACAACACAACGTTCCAGGCTTCTATGGGTATGATGCCCTTTGAGATACGTGCCAATTTATCCAAAGCTCAGGTGGTCATGAAAACCCAGGCCAATAAGCATCGCACTGATGTTTCATTCAAACCAGGCAACATGGTGCTTCTCCGTGTCCACCCTTATTGCTAGCAATCAATTCGCAAAGACTCGGCCCACAAGCTTGGACTTTGCTACTCTGGACTATTTTCGGTGGAGGAACGCGTGAGACAAGTGGCTTATCAACTTTCCTTGCCAGCTTCTAGCCGCATACACCCGGTTTTCCATTGTTCTCTACTCAAACCATTTGTGTCTTCACAATCCACCAAGGTGCGCCCACTTCCAAATGCAGTTGTTGATCACTAACCCATTCACAAGCCACTAGCAATTTTAGGTCAATGAGTTATTATGAAGGATCCTAAACCGGTCTCTCAGGTGTTAGTTCAGTAGCAGGACCTCACGCCAGAAGACTCCAATTGGGAAGACAAGCACCTCTTGGATACTATTCGACTTGAGGACAAGCCGTCCTCCCATGGGGAAAGGAATGTTACATCCCAAGGATTGCAAGTATACTAACGACGTAAAAACATTCCAAAACAAGGCTAAGGAGATTCGCATTCCATTTATGTTAAGAATAGTAATCAGCATTATAAAAATAGCTATCAATTAGTAAAGATAGCCATCATTTTGTTTCGATTTATAATTTATATCCTTATGTGTACTTAACTATTTTAAGGGACCATTGAGTCACAATAGAGGTAAGCAATAATATCTCTATTATTTTTTCCTTTTTCTTTCTCCTCTCTCTCTCTCTCTCTCAATTTCTGCCCCTCCCTCTTCCTTGCTCTTAACACAACCCCTATTTCTTTTATTACTCAACAAATTCTATTTTACAAACTAACTGACCTCCTACTATCTCTGCCTACTTCTATTTATATCTTCAACAGAACAATTACCATTCTACCCTTATACAACATTTACAATCACAACTACATCTGATAAAAGTATACTACCAACTGTATTGCACATACATCACACATACAACACAACACACTTACACACTAAAACACACACACATATAACCTTTTGGATTGTATCAACCAAACTAACTGGTTTGATATCCAAGGTCATTTCTTTTGTTTGACCAGTGTAGGGATACTCCAAAAATTCTAAATGGTTGGTGAAGATATTCTTTTAAAGGTAATCTAGATTAGTAATTGAATATCTGCATCATACAGAAGACAAAATATTATTGGATTTCCACTTTCATACAACGATTTAGTTAAATGGGGAAAAGTAAACTTCATTTTTTAATATGATAGGTGTTTGGACTGAGCTTTAGGGGTATTACTAGACTTAATAACTAGTGTGACATCAAGAGAAGGGAAAGGCACTTTGGACTTTTGGTTATGTAAAACTTGAGATGTGAGACAATACTACATGGACTTGCCACTAAATAGAATAAGTGTAAACTTGAAACTACAGCCAGTGCAACAATAGGAAGATTTGTGTATTGATGGAACCTCAGTATATCCACTAGTTGATATCTGTCAAGCTTATGGTGCATCTTTTTCTAAATTCTGACTCTCATGACAAAGTGTTTGGTTTCCTTGTGAGAGAACAAGAAAAAGAAAACCAGCAAAGATATGTCATTATTCCCAACATAGGCATGTAATATGACCAGGAAGAAGAGAAAAGGGTTGCATTGAGAGAATGGAGTCCGCTATAAGTATATATTCAAACGTTATCAAGCAGAGCAACAATAGTACCTTGAAAAAAGACGTAAAATCTCAACATGTAGTTTGGATGACGAGTAAGCATACATCCTAAAGTTCGTTTCAACAACCACAAATCCCTGGGAAAAAAATTCAAAACATATATAAGTTAGATATGATGACTGGTGTGGAAAAGGAAGAGGGAAGGGGGGGGAGTCAGAAAGCGACGAGGAAGATTTTGCTTATATTTAACAATCAAATATAATTCAAGGCTGTTACCCCAAAAAAGTATAATTCATGGCATATAATTCCAGACCTGAACAGTACATAAATTGCCCTATTCTATGCATTTTGGAATATTTATCTAGATAAAACTCGAAAATACTACCATTTGCATAACCTAAGTTATATAAAGGTTCCTTGACAGTGCCATAGAAAACGTAAGGATAGATCCTGCACTTAGATGGGAATATGCAAAGATGGTCTGCTTAAAACACTGAAGTCACAGAGTTGTTTGGTTCCAAACTCCAGTGGCTCAATATAAATTAGGGCAGGATTTGTCCAAACACAATAGCTAATGTACAAATAACCGCACAGGAAACCACAGCAAATCCCAGGTTGAGGCCTCCATATTTTTCCATAAAATGCATGATTGCTAATCATATAATTGTAATCCTTCCTCAATATGTTCGAGATAGAGACAATACTAAGAGACCAGCTATGCTGATCTGTTAGAAACATGATTGACATGCTCACTATGACTCCGGTGACAATTCTACCAGAGTGGAAAAGAGAGCAAATCACAAGTTACAAGAAATTACTACCTATCCCTTCTTTTATATAGCTTTGTTAAGAGAGGATTAAAAATCTGTGATCACTGGAATACCCCATGAAGATTAGTTCAGCGGAAACCATCATGTATGTTCTCTTCAGATGCATCTAGATTAAATTGGTATGAACATGCATATCCTATTACATAGCATCATGTGCAGAGGAAAAACCTGCTTCCGCGTTGATGAGTCTGTCAAACTGACTGAAAGATTAGTAGCCAATTTTGTGGGTATAAACCAGCTTTCTTTTCTTCCCTGCAAAATACTGTACAATGTAACTAGGTTTTTCCAGGTTAAAAAAAAATGGTATCACAAAAAAATACCACATTTTCTTGGCAATAGAAGGAAAATTGAGGTTAGATACCTGTTGAAGTTTGACTAGACCCAAGTCAACAAGGTCCTTGATTGTGCTCCTTTGGATATCAGTCAATGTATTGATATTGTAAGCCTAGTGTATTTTAAACGCCAATCAGAAAGAGCTAAAATCCCTAAGCATCTCATAATCATCCTGAGAGACCACCTGAGAGGTCCCCTGTAAATTTTCTCAAGGAATATTTATGTGAAAGAAAAGCAGGTAAAAGAATGATCAATGCACTACCTCTCCTGTGGTATGAAAACTCAGCTCTAGAAGGAAAGAAATCATATCTGCTGGATCAACACCTCGCTCCTGCACATGATATAAAAAATAAAGTCCACAGTCTACGGGGGAAGGGAGGAAAACACACAAACATAAACAAAGGTAAATTATGATGACTTCTAGGACCCTTGGTGATTCAACCATGGTTGTATTAGTATTAATTGATAGGATCTAGGGTTTGGATATGAAGAATTATGATACGAAGAACTAAACCTTTTATATTGATTTTAAGAAGAAAAGAACACAATACCTTCAAAGAAGGTCCATGAGCACCTCTGCTCATACAACTGACATACTCTCGACAAAATATATTCTTGACCCCCCACTAGCAACTAACTCCCTATTTATAACACTCCATAACTAACTAAACTAACAATTCACATTATTTACACCATTGCGACTACTAAACATTTACAACTCCACACACAAACATCAATACAAACTCCACACATATACAACAACTACACACACACACTACAATTACACAACACAACACAACACATCATACAACACTATTTAACAGTAATCTCTTAGGGTCGTATCACTTGGTTTCAGAATCCACACCCAGCATTGTCTACAAAAAACAGAGATGCCTGTCTTTATTTAAAGCAAGCATATTGTTCTTAAATGTTGATAACGTGGGGCTTGTCAGTGATTTGATGCAGATGCATAGGTTTTCATTTCAGCACCTTTCATGTCTTATATCATTTAACCATTGTTTCCCTTCAACAAGTATCTCAGTATCTGTCCTTACAGCTGCTCTTTCATTATGAATGGAAAGTGATTACACTCCCACAAACCATTTGGGCTAAGCACCTTTTAGAATGGAAAATTGGCAGTCTTTTCTTTTCTTAGGCATGCATGCAAAGCTAGAGAGTTGTGGTGCTGCTGTGTTTTGCAAGGACAACAAAAAAAATAGCAGATGTTAAGGGAGGGAGAGAGAGAGCTAGTCATTCAAAGGAGAAGGAGAGTGTAAGTATCTTTAAGACTTCAATTGGGTATGGATCTTTTGAAGCCCCAATCATACCAGACTATTCATAGGTCAACCCCTATATTTGAGTTTGGTCCGATCAAAATTCTCTAGAAGTCTCAGCACTTGCTACTTTCCAACAAATTTTCATTACTACAAAGTTCTTAAATTAGCTCTTTCAGTAACAAGTGAGTTCAATTCATGTATTTTTAAATAGGATTTAAGTTGTTACGTGTGTGGAAGCCCAAAACTGAAAGTTCAGTAGAAGATTAAACAATGAAGAATAAAGAAAGCAAAATTGCTATGTCATCAAATTATTAATAGACATTTGGATAATCATGTAGCTTCCATCACAATTTTTATGAACTTACGAGTTAATATAAGTAGGTGATACACTGATCAATATGAAAATCCTAAGGGCAGAATTAAGCAACTTTGAATGTTACAAGCAAAACTGAAAAATTCTGAAACAATAAGAGGAGCATGGAACCATTCGATTAATAAAGGAACACAATACAGATAGAAAAGTTTTAGGGATACCCCAAGCAAAAATGGAACTTCAAAGGAGTTTGTTCAGCTTAGAGGCTCTATTCACAAATCTCAAACACCTTTAATTCCACAAGTACAAGGTAAACTGTCACGGCATGCAAGGCATATGTGAAGACCGAAGAGATCAATTATGTGACAGACCCACCAGATGTAAAGATTAATGAAAAGACTAGAACAAGATTAGAGGTCGCACCTCAGAATTTGAGATATATTCCCTGATGATGTACCAGAGCTGTGCATTTGTTTCCATCAGCTGCAATGCAGGGATTGAATAATTTTTAGCAAGATACTAAAGCAACCAAGATTTCTATAACTTGTGGATGTATACCAGGAATTGGAAGCCACTCTCAGTTAATCTTGGAGCTTCTTTCTCCCTGTAAATTATGGCATTAAAAAGCTTCATTACGTAGTTTCTTTTCCTCCACATATTAACACAAGAAACAAAAGTAAAAATCTCACCTCTGAGTCAGTAGACCTCTCTGGAAAATCCTCATCATAGAGGAGCTAATATTTGTCACCTTTTCAGCCTGGGCTGAGTTTATAAGTTGAAGAAGAAAGCACTGTTTATTGCACTTGAGTCAATCAAAGAATAAAGTGGAGTCTAGCAACTAGGCAAGGTCTAAAGGAGCACTGAGCTCCAGAAAGCTCACAGTTAAATGAGCCAGAATCTATAATTGGAAAATGTAGGTAATAAAGTCTGCACCTCCCACTGTTCAAGAGCATAGGTCTCAAGCTCCTCCAGGGTTGGGAGCCTGATGGCAACATTCGATGGCATTGGTTCCCTAGGCAAGACTCCTCTGCGAGTTTCAATTTATAGTCACGTTCTCAGCCTTGCTTATGAGAATAGATCTCTTAAAGGCATGTTATCACTGAAATAAGCAAGAGTATTTACAGCAGACTCATAATCTCATCTCCATATTGGTAGTACTTGTTAACCAGTAAATATGAAAGCCACACCAGATATAGCAAGATTAAACTTTTAGATCAGCAAATTGTGAATATAAAATTTATCATGAGATTGGATATATTATTCACAACTTGTTGATCTTAAAGCCATATATATATATTCACAGCCCATCTTTTAGATCAGAAGATTGCGAATCTAAAATTCATCAATATCATGTCTAATGATTTGCAAATGAACTACTAAAGGCCATGAAATCCTAAAATTTTTAATGCCATGAATCCTTTTTACTATTATGGAGGTATCAATATCCATACCTATGTATGCATTCAAAAAATTACACAGCTCATGGAAAGCAAAATATACTTGTGAGACCTACCCAGATGTTATATGCGTCTGAAGATTGGTCTGAAATGCTGGATTTAGTTTATAACTCGTTCCACTACTTCTGCAATAGAATATCAAATTAGAAAATGACCCAGTCAAGACTGCAGCCAGAGAACTTAGTCTGCAAATATATGCTTCTTTCAGATGATCATTCTAAATATATTATACAGAAGCTACTTGAAATGTAGTCACAAAGATGCAAGTATCTAGTGCAAGATGAACAACAGAAACTTAAAAAAAGGAGGAAAACTACTAATATACTAACAAACTTCAACGTTTGGTTAATTCCACAAAATACAATCTTATTCTTGTCTTGTCTTCAATTAGAGCATAAAGACATAAGGGTGGGATGAGAACATGCGTTCCATGGCTCATCATTCCCTGGAGTTTTAGTCAGCAGACAGAGGATAGAATCAAAATCAAGCCATTTGTTAATCCACCCCAAGCTCCTATTAAAATGAGGAACAAATTGGACTTCATAGAATGAACCAAACACAGCCTTTAAAAGAACAATGTTCTAGAGTTAATTAATATCACAAGTATGAAGTACCCACTTTGAGAAATTCAGAGATAAAATGATGAGAGATATATTACATTATTCAGAGTTCACATATTCAATTAAAATCTGAACTTGAGCATAGACTCTAGACAAAGAGGAAAATAAAAAAAAGGTCATGCTAAATGCAACCAAGGCCTCTATTGAGCCCTATCAATGCATTGTTAAATAAGTTTTCAGATTCAAGGATTTGTTGCCTCTACATCTTCCACTAACATGAAGTACATTGCCAGAAAATTAGTAGAGTACAAAAGACCTGCTTATGAAAGTTGCATTTAATGGACATTTTGAAAGCTAAACAGCTGTACAAACCCTAAGACTTTCATCAGAAAATTATAAACAGCACCTCTATTAAGGGAAAAAGTTTAATTGAAAAAATAAAGGGCTTGGACCTATCGAAGGACTCCGCAAAAATTCTTAATTGAATCAACCGGTCGATTGCAACTCTATGCTTTGATGAGCCATCAGGAAGGACCCATTCCTCCATTGACTTAGAAGGAACCGCTTCTTCTATGTACAACATTTGTATCACGTACTTCTTTGCCAGAGGTGGCAGTGACCTGAGCAAAGCAAACATACGATGCACCAATTAATTCCCCTCCAATTACTAATACCCGGCCAATTTCTCAATTCTACCACTTCACGCGTTTACTTATCCCCTTAAAAGAAATGATATTATTATACTCTTTTCGCAATTACAGGAAGTATCCACATTGCAATATGCAACATCACTAGTCTCTCTCTCTCTCTGTCTCACCCCCTTTCTTTTCTTTTTTTC
The DNA here is from genome assembly GCA_037954665.1 of Laguncularia racemosa. Taxonomy (NCBI): domain Eukaryota; kingdom Viridiplantae; phylum Streptophyta; class Magnoliopsida; order Myrtales; family Combretaceae; genus Laguncularia; species Laguncularia racemosa. The sequence continues at coordinate 499,015 of JBBMOL010000259.1, read as the reverse complement.
CTGGTAATTAAGTATCTCATTGAGCAAAACCTGACCACATGAACCATCCGCTTACACTGAATCGAACTAATTGAAATTCGGAAATTGCAATCATTTTTTTTTAACAAAAACCTGATCTTCAGCGAGTGTAAGTAACTACTTAAATAACCAAAAAGATACAAAATTTGCAGAAATCTGTGAACGAGTCTTATTCCTTATCTTCTTCTTCTTTTCCTAAAATATACCGAATACATATACGAATAGACTAAGAACATTGCATGATTTTAAGAAAAATAATTGAAGAGAGAAACCTCAGAATGGCTTCACAAATGAATGAGTTCTGGTAAAGTTGGTCGAGCTTCATGGCAGGTAAAGAAGCCACCATGTCCATGAAGTTCTTCGCGATTATCTTCACTTGGGGCATTTTCGATGAAGAATTGCGATCTGAAATATAGGGTTTTGATTTGAATTTTATTATTTTAGGGTTTGTAACTTAATAGAGTGACGCCCTGGACTACTAGTGACTATTCCCTAAGGGTTCTTCTTTCAGCTGCCCTCATGGTCCATGATTCATTAGCTCGTGTAACATGTTTGGAATTGTCTTTATTTTATAAACATTTAATTTCTATTTAAAATTTAAGATTTAAAGTATTTTATCCTTATATATTTTTAAAAAATATATATTAAAAAATAAAATATTAATTTATATTTTATTGAAAATAAATAAGATAATGAATAAATATTAAATATATTTAAAAAAATTTAAGTATTTAATTTTATAAAATATATATTTTTTAAATTTTTATATATTATTTTTAATAAATACAAATATTTAAATGAATACAAATGTCGAATAGATGAATAAAAAATAAACCAAAAGAGCCCTAAACACTATATTACCACGGAAAGCAGCATGTTACTTTGGCATTCAAAGTGGAAACTCGATCATGCATCCACCGTAGGACTAATATCCACATCACCATACTATAGGGATCGTAACAATGAAAAATTATATAAAATAAAGTCACACCGACTAGATTCAATTTCCCTCTTCCTAAAATTATACTATATATACAAGTTAGCCTAAGAATAAAGTATTATACCAAACTTAAAATCTTAATATTTATCATTGTAATCACTTTAGCTAATTTTTATAATTTTTAACAAATGTTTTATAATTTGGTAAATTCTAAAATGGAAATCTATGTTTTAAGTTATTTATAAAGAGATTGTCTGTATTTTTTTTATAAAAAAGTAACTTAAGTATTGATATTCTATTAGTTGTTTATTTTTTTTCACCTTTTTCTATTTTTTATTAAATTATATAATTTGCTAATATTATTTTATTTAATTAATTATTTACTAATAAGTAAAATATTGATATATGTCATTATTTATATTGATTTTTTTTTCTACTATTACAATTGGGGAAAAAAAATAAACTTGATCCATTCCATTGAAAGGCTAATGTTTGTACCATTAAACTACAAAAACATTGACTTATTGACACAAGATTAAAATATATAGGTCACCCATTATAAAAAAAAGAGGAAAGATAACCTATTTATAAATAATCAAAAATACAAGTTGCTTCTTTTTTTTTATCTTATTTATTAAGGTTTGTCGTGTTTAATATGGAATTTATAAGTTGGTTTTAATGAAAATCAAATAAAAATTGCATGACTAAAATGTTTGTGAAGATTAATTGAAAATCACTTTTCATCTTAAAAATATAAGTACTTTTCCAATTAAATACTAGGATCATCCCTTTAATGAAAAAAAAAATCTTTCCATTGGAAACCTTCTTCACTTTCAAAAGGTTGTTTCCCTCACAAACTAAGAGAATATGGAGGCAATGACGAATGGAATATGCTTTTTCTTCAAACAAATGAAGCTTTGAAAGAATAATAATTTTTGTTTTATGTTTAAGAAGATAGTAAGGAAACAAAATGAAATGGGGCTAAATATTCCACTACTAAAATGAAAGACAAATAAGGTAGGTATTTAATAAATGTAATCATAATTTATTTTGATACACATTTTTATGAAGGATAAGTTTATAATTTTCATTTTTTTTATAATAATTTTTTTTTTCATTTTCATCAACTTCTATCTAAGGATTAGCTGATAACTCTATTGTATAAGCTACACATCCATATCTTACTTAATTGAATAGGTTCTAAACAAGTATTAGAGGTCGCAAGATAGATTCCGAGTATAAATTTTTTATAACCTCCATATGGTACAGTACGAATACAAAGTCTTCTTATCTGGTAATAATCCTAGAGTCCATATTTTAAGGTATACAAAGTATAGGTTCAAAGATATCATATACTTATCTTATAATATGTTATTAAATAAATAATAAATGATAATATTATAATTCTTTTACAATAAGTATTTTAGTAAAAAAAAAGAGAATTTAAATTTATATAAGTTAACAACCCTAAATGGTTAAATCTAATACTGCCCATCTTTCATTTCCTTACTCTTCTTCATTTTTCTCTATAACTTTAGGTTTTTATTATTGCCTTAATTCTTTCCCATTTACTAAATACTAAGATTGTAAAAGTTGAAATAATCAATGTATAACAATTACTTTTTTTAATGTCATATGTTTTGTTACAAATTTTATAAATTTTACTATGAAAAACTTATAGTTAGGGGTGGAAACGGGCAGCCCACAATGGTTGTACCTTAGGTGGGCCAACCTACTAACTTGCAAAAAATGCAAACGCAAACCCCCAACCCCAAACCTAAACCCGAAACCCTACACCATAGGTCCACAGCACAGCATATCCTCATGAAATAAAATAAAATAAAAGCACACACACAAAACTTGACAAAGACTACCCAACCACAAGTGACTAACGGTGATGAGTGACTAAGAGACCATTGGATTAGGGATGACAAGTGAAGAGTGGCTAACGAGAGGAGGAGTTTCGAGTTCGTGTTTAGGTGGAGTAGTTAGGTTCCAGGTTCGTGGCTCATGGTCATGGTGGTCGTTAGTCTCGAACAAGATATGTCATGTCTGAGAGTGATGAATGATGGGTGACTTGTGAGTTGTGCCTGCGCACTTATTTTTTTTGCTACTATTTTCATTTTTTAAAAAAAAAAATTTATGTGAACCGAGCAAGCTAACCTGCCCCATAACGAGTTAGCTTGCCTCGACCTGCAAGCCTTGCAAAGTGGGCCAAAAAGCCAACCCATAAAAAATTGCAAGTTGGACGGGTCGAGTTGTTGGGTCCACCCTACATCCCCACCCCTATATATATATATATATATATATATATATATATATATGTATGTATGTATTAATGGTAAAATTTATAAGTTCTATAGCATATAGGGTACCTGTGAGTTTTAGATGATACAGAGCAAAGGGCATAGGGTGATTTCAAAATATTATAGGATATATTTTGATTCTAAGATTTGGGAATCTATGCCTTAAGGGTAGAGTATAAGTAAAAACTCATATCATGTATACCTTATAGCCACTTACCCTTACTTCTATCCACTCCCCCCCATTTTAGTGAGAAAAGAAATCTATTTCAAAATAAAAATATCTTAACCAATTTTTGCCCATTTTCACTTTTTACCTAAATTATCATATACAATGTCTCCTTTAAAAAAAAAAACTATCTAGACTTAGCAAAAGTTTCTATATCGATTAAAGTCATCACGTGTGTGTCATATGAGCTTTATGCTACATATGACCTCATAATGATGATGTATGTATGACACTTAGTGGAATTATTAGAAGGGAATTAATTACAAGGAGAATAAACTAGCAACCTAGTGTTTCAAATGCACAAGTAACAAATAAGGCAACCTTAGTATCAACCTTGTAGCTTGAGTAGTTGAGATCATTCTTTACTTGAACCATTTATTTGATCTTTTTGAGTACATATTACACAATGGACATTGTTTCTCTTATCTTTGGAGTCGTGCCAAATTACAAGGAATGGTTGGGTATTCAAAGATTTTTAAGCCTAATGGCAATTGTCAAATCACCTTAGCAATTGAGAGATGTAATAGAGTTTGTTCATTTCATAGTTATCTTGAATAAGTTTGTTAAGGGCTAATAGCCTTCATTGCTAATACATAAGTATACTCGAAGGACGTTAAAGGTGGACAAACTATTCCAACAATCCTTGTTTACATCCCACCAATGTAAATCTCCTAGAGTAATCTTAAGCATGAACCAAACTTCCTATACCTTTTTACTTAATGAATCAAACCTAAATAAATAGCAAGCTTATCTAAAGAATCTGATTAATACTTGAGACGACTTGAGAAAATTTAGGTCGAAAGGCTCGTAATAGAGATTGTAGGACTAGTACCACCTCTAACCTCTCTCAAGAAAGTTCATGCACCAATAAACTTACTTAAGATAAACATGAAATGAATAAGCTCCATCTCATCCCATTGACCACTAAGATGATTTGATATCGTTATCAGCTTTAAGAGTCTATAAATATTTAGTCATTCTTTTTCCATAGATTAGAAGAATGGTGTTCAATGTATAACCCCTATAAATTGGGGAGATGATGTTCATTGTAGAACCCTTGCTCTCAAAAATCAAACAAATGGTTTAAATAGCAATTGCTCGAGTTAAAAAGTTGACACCTAAGTTTCTATAAGTTCCATTATCTGTCACTTGTGCATCTAAGACATTATGATTACTTGTTCTTCCTCTTCGTCATTCATTTCTAGTTTTCCCACTAAGTATTATCTCTACATCATTACTCTAAAGTCACGTATAGCACAAAACTCGCATTATATGCACATGACTTCTCCATTCAAGACACCCCGTCTACAATATGAAAACGAGACATGGTGTGTAACTTGTAAGTTCACTTTACTAGTAGTTGTATTTGATTGTGCATTTCTAAATGAATTTATCACAGGATATCCTTATATTTATGAATACTATTAAAGTATGCCTACATAACCATATAACTTGCAATAAGTTGCAATATCATATAAGTAATAACCCTTTGTTCCAAAATCTAATGATGAAGGATCAATATTATAAAGCTATGTAAATGAATTACACGAGTAAGCCCAACTCGAATAGTAATGGGCCTATCTCAACACATTAATAAAAAGGGGTTGAGAGTGTTTTCTTTTTTTAAAGCCCAATCAACCTATCATTGGTGGGTGAGTAAATAGGTTAAAATTCAACCCAATCTATATAATCCATTTAAACATTTTGAAAGTTTTTAGCAAAAAAAAAAGAAGAAAAAAGGTAGGTTATATGGGCTTATTTGCTACCCACTAAGATTATTATTATTATTATTTCCATTGTAAAAGCACAATATAATAAATTGTTAACTAATAATTTTTTTTTCCATAATTATACAAAATAGAAAACCAATCACCACTTAGATAAAAAGCACATTAAAATATGATAGTTGCTTATCTAAATCTAGTTATGTTTATTTCTTGATTGATCAAGGAACATCCTCCTTCGATATTTCAGTTACAAGAACTTTCCCACCGATATTTCTTCTTAGTTAGACAATCCTCTATCCTTAACAAATACTAGTTTAAGACCATCTATCCTTATGGAACACTATTTTAAGACCTTCCTACTTCTTTTGTTGACATGAATACATAGAAAAGGAAATAAAAGAAATAAATGTAGTAAGAGGAAAGTAAATAAATAAATAACATAGATGAAAAGTAGAAGAGAGTATCAGAATCCTTAAAGGGAAAGAGTGACGGTAATGCTAATATTATACATGGTTTTATCGAGAACAAGTAATCAGCTAATGAAAAGTGGAAAATAAAGAGGAGAAAGATGAGGCTGGAGGGTTTATGTAGTGCTTACCTTTTAGTTTTTTAGCATGGATTTATGTAGTGATGTGTGTGTACTTTTTATTATCGTATATTTTTTTTTGATACAATGGATTCGGTGAGCTAACTCACTTAAATAAACCATTTAATACTTGTCTATTAAACAATTAAAACCTACCTTTTTAGGTGGGTGATGGGTCGACCATCAAACTCAATCCACTTGCACAATTTTAATATACTAAAAAAAAATAAAAAAAATCTAAAGCCACATTATAGGTTATGTGGGAGTCAATCATTTGGCTATCTCATGACTAAAATAAAGTAGCTTTCACCATTTTCAAAAAGTATGTAGGTATGCTTTATTTTACCGGTTGATCATGGAATCAACAACTCAACCAATCATAGAGAATGAATGAACCAACTAGTAACCATTAAGGCAAATTAATATTTTCAACCACTCAACCAAAAGCTATTAACCAATTTGACTATGTATACATTACTTTGGTGTTTAGTCTCATATACCATTGTCACTACTATCTCATAATTAATATATGATAATTACTTGAGATATTTCATTTTCTTAACCTCCCCATAGCATCGATGTCCTTGTCAGCATCATTACATGTATTCGGGACCACAGTAGGCAAGGACTCTATAAAAGCCTTTTTTTTAGGCTCAATAAATGCCTCTATAGTATGACACTTTATCCTACATAACTCCCTCATCCGATGGTTGAACTGCTTTAATACTACTTATAACGGTTCTTCTCTGAATAGTCAAGCTTCTAGATTATTAATTTGCCTAACAATATATAGTTAGTGGCGGTTTAGAATTCATTATATTCGAATTCGCTATATTCGAATTAGGCCATTATAGTTTAAATCCAATCATTAGGTTGATTAATATAGCATAAGGGAAAATAAGCTTTTCTAAACGAGCAAGCTTTTCCACTAGCTTGAGGACTTTAATGTAAGATAAGGGAAAATAAACTTTTCTTAAAAATCGAGGGTTCAAGTATATTCGAATTCCTATATGTGGTATAGGATTTGGAGAAAAAAAAAATTATAACTATCAAAGTAATTTTAAAAGTTTTTTTCCTTGAACTCATGAATTTAATTTTTTTTATAAAACATGAAAACAATACCACTCTATGCAATTTTTAACCTATGTCTCCATAGTTCAAATCCAAACAATAATAGCAAAATCAAAATGTAATAAAAAATTGGAAAGAAAGCCCATTGACTAATTGGGCCAAGTCCAACTAATATCATCAAAAAAAAAAAAACAAAGAAAAGACGAACGTAGAAGAACCAGAGAGCCCATTAACCCAATCAAACCCTAGCCCTTATATATTCTCTCTATTATCCTTCCTCCTTCACAACTCCACTTAAACCCTAAAAACCCTAACCTTAAAAAAAAAAAAGCCGATTATCCTTTCCCTGCACCGCCATGTCTGAGCTCGAGCTTTCTCGGTCCGAGAAGAAAAAGAAGAAGCACCGTTCCAAGGAGAACAATGATGAACAATTAAAACCCACTAAACCCAGTAGCGAGTTCGACGCGGATGACTTGACTCAGAAAGATTTCATGATCAAACCCCAGAGTTTTACACCCACTATCGATACTTCTCAGTGGCCTATTTTGCTTAAGAATTATGATCGTCTTAATGTACGGACTGGTCATTACACTCCTCTTCCTTCTGGTTATTCTCCTCTTAAACGTCCTCTTGTTGAGTACATCAGGTAACTGTTGTGAAAAAAATGAACCCCCATCCCATGTCTTTTTGTGTCGTGGGATTTGTTCGTTTTTGGAATCGGGACTGTGCTGTGTGAATGTGCTGTTGCTAAAGTTTTGTACTTGGGACAATGTAAAATGTAGTTATAGGAGTATCGAGTCGTGTTATCAAATCGTGTGTTTTGGTTAGTTTAGCTGAAAAAATTGTGGGTTAGCTTGGCTTTGCGAAATCAATTTGGGTTGGGCAAATTAAAGTTAGGAAATTTTTCACTTGGATAGTGTAAATGCAATTGATACGAGCGGCGCTTCATCTTGTCAGGTTGTGTGTTTTACTTAGTTTAGCATAATGAATCGTGGGTTCAGTTTGGTTTTGGGAATTCGGGTTTTACTTAAGAGCTAAAGTTTGTATATTTTACACTTGGATACTGTAAATGTAATTCTCACTTGTGGTGGTTTGTGTAATGGGATGTGTATCTTAGTTACTTTAGCTGATTTATGTATTAATCATATTTCTCCTGAGAAATTCTGGTTTTTCTTAATACTACAATTTGTAAATTTACACTTGGATACTGTAAATGTAGTTTATATGGCTGCCAGTTTGTGATGTCAGCTTGTGTATGTTAATTTATACTCAGGCTTTGCCGAAGCTAGAGTTTGTAAATTTATGTCATTGAGGTGTGTAACATCAGAGGGATGATTCTTCAACACTGATATGGTTCTGGTGATTTTGGTTTTGGTTTTCTTTTGGATAAGTATTTGGGTGTCATTTCTTGATTAGTGGAGTTAATGTTTTAGTTCCTTTCAGACTACCTGCAAAAGTTTGTCAATTTGGTGTTCTTGGTGTTAGAAAAATAAGAATGTACTTGAAGACTGGATAGGTTCACAGTGGGTTTGGTCCGGTTCTAAGTGTAACTGGTGTAGTAGAGCATTGGTAAATGAATGTCGGTCTTTGTTGTTACTGGGAGTTGCCTTGGGTTTGATTGTGCTGTAGTATCTCTTGTATTACATTGCGTATTATATACTGTCTTGGCTTGAATCAAATTCCTGTGGTATGTTTTTTCTGATTTCTAAAACATTGTTGATGTGCACAAATTTCTTGTGTTCATTTGTTAATCACTTAAAATGAGATGTATTTACTCTTTATGTCAGGTATGGTGTACTCAACCTTGATAAACCTGCTAATCCATCTTCACACGAAGTTGTTGCCTGGATTAAGCGGATTCTACGTGTTGAAAAAACCGGTCACAGTGGCACACTTGACCCCAAAGTCACTGGTAATTTGATTGTCTGTATTGATAGAGCCACCCGTCTTGTGAAATCACAGCAGGGTGCTGGGAAGGAGTATGTTTGTGTCGCACGGTTACATTCTGCTGTCCCTGATGTTGCAAAAGTAGCACGAGCACTTGAGACATTGACTGGAGCTGTGTTCCAGAGACCTCCCTTAATTTCAGCTGTGAAAAGGCAGCTTAGGATTAGAACTATTTATGAAAGTAAGCTCCTTGAGTTTGACCCTGAGAAGCATTTAGTTGTATTTTGGATCTCCTGTGAAGCTGGTACATATGTGAGGACAATGTGTGTGCATTTGGGTTTGATTCTTGGTGTTGGAGGACACATGCAGGAACTCAGGAGAGTACGGTCTGGTATTCTAGGCGAGAGGGATAATATGGTGACAATGCATGATGTAATGGATGCTCAATGGCTGTATGATAACTATAGAGATGAGAGTTATCTAAGAAGGGTAATTATGCCGCTTGAAGTTCTTTTGACAAGTTATAAGAGATTGGTTGTCAAGGATTCAGCAGTGAATGCTATTTGCTATGGTGCCAAGCTGATGATACCTGGTCTCTTGAGGTTTGAGAATGATATTGAGGTTGGGGAGGAAGTTGTGCTCATGACCACAAAGGGGGAGGCTATCGCGCTGGGAATAGCGGAAATGACAACTGCTGTGATGGCAACATGTGATCATGGTGTTGTAGCTAAAATCAAGAGGGTGGTCATGGACCGTGATACTTACCCAAAAAAGTGGGGTCTAGGACCTCGAGCATTGATGAAGAAGAAATTGATCACAGAGGGGAAGTTGGATAAGCATGGCAAGCCAAATGAAAATACTCCTAAGGAGTGGCTCAGAAATGTTGTTCTACCGACTGGTGGGGATTCTATGGTTGCCAGTATTGCTGCAGCAGCTGAACCAGCTAAGGAAGAGAAGCTGATTGAAGTCGTAGGAGAGGAATCTTACTTAGTGAAAGAGAAGAAAAAGAAGGATAAGGGTGATGAAGTGGGAGAGGACCGCAAGAGGAAGTTGGATGAAACTGATGTAGATCCTGTTCCCACCAAGAAGGTGAAAGTGGAGGAAGCTGAAGCTGATGATGGAAAGAAAGAGAAAAAGAAGAAGAAAAAGAAGGATAAAGAAAATGGTAATGTTGCAGCTCCCTCAGATGAGGAGAAGACTGAAAAGAAGAAGAAGAAGCACAAGGATAAGACCGAGTCTGCTTCTCCAGATACAGAAAAGTCGGACAAGAAGAAAAAGAAGAAGAAAAATAAAGAGGCCGAGGGTGGTGATGCTGTTTCACCTAGTAGCATCTCTAATGGTAAAGACGGAGATCAAACTGATAAGTCGGAGAAAAAAAAAAAGAAGAAACATAAGAATAAGGATTCTGAAGAATGATCAGAACTTCTATGAACTTCTGTTAAAATTTTTCTATCTGCGCTTACTGACTTGTTTCTGTCAGCAACGAGTGTTTGATTGTAGCTTCTCAGTGCTTTTAATAGAACTAATTTTTCAACTCCGCGGGGTTATGTAGTTTTTGTTTGTAGTTGATTGTAGTTATTTAATATTGAGCTCCATTGTTCATTGATATTGTGATCGTTTTCTTCTGTGTCTCCCAGCACTCTTTCCTGATCGTGAAAGGTAATCTATTCTGAGATGTGATGAAGAGTTGGTGTTGAGCAGGTATATGGTAATGTCTGAGAATATCAGTCAGGACAAGGTACACCATATTTATTTACAGCGCTATGGAGTAGCTCTACAAAGAGAGACGTTTAAATCTGCAGTATCAGCCAAAGACCATGATTCTGGAATCATAGATTCATATATGTTCATGGGATTTACATTGGCAATCTTATTTCAACAGTGGTCCTTCAGAAGCAACATAACACGGTGAGATAGAATGACTGTACACTTTCACCTGGTGGAAGATCCGATGTTACCATCTCGTTTCTGTATCAATGGTTGAATTATTGGTAGAGTGAATGTTGTGGGGTAGTTAGGGTTGATGTGGTAATAATTGGTTGCTTTAAATCATGTTTAAGACTATCTATAAATAGGCTCTTTTAAATTTCGTATGGCCTCAAAATTAATTCTAAAATATTATTTTCATGGTATCGGAGCACTGGTCTAATCCAAAGCTTCAAATGTAACAAACCACGAATATAATAGCTGAAGGAACCCCACCAAATGATCAGGAAATTGAGACCGAACTTCAGTTAGGAACCTTTGATATCGTGTATACCTTTAATCTCATCCAAACGAATTCACTGTCATCTTTAGGGAAACAACACTCACTTTAAGTTGCACAACACAAGCTTTAATGGGTGTTAATTTCCATGTGTCTCAATTTGTGATGTTGGTTACACGAGGACATGAGAAGCTACGATGCCTTCCAGGCACAATCCTCTCATTGCAAACCAATGAGAACGGATACTGATGTTAATGAAGATGGATATGGATGTTGGGAGGTCGAATATTTCACAGCATTGACATGGCTTCTTAACTCCATGAGTCCAAAACAGGGAGAATCTGTCTCTTTCATGAGATCACTAAAGGGATCTAAAATGCAGTTCAAGAAATTTACTCGGACCTAGAAATTACATCATAATGCTTTGAGATCCAATCCATGGATCATGATACAAGTCAATGAGCAGCAACTGTGGCCCCAACTTATGGAGCTATGGCAAGAGATGAATCTCTGTTATGATATAGATCGAAAATACGTCGAAGTTAGTGTTAGGTATGCCAAAAATGAAACCCTTTCCTACGCTAGGAAGGTGTTCGCAAAGGGACAAGGAAGAGAATTGAAAAAGGTGATGTTGTAGCCTAATTCAAATATCAAGTCCTTCGCATCAGTATGAGGATACACAATCTAGGGACAAACCATGATGTGCTCATTGTAAAAAATCTAACTACAAGAAAGGAACTTGGTGGAGCTTACATGGAAAGCCTACTAATTGGAAATCCAAGAAGTCAAAAGGGAGTTGGGTAAGTAGTTCAATTGGCTGAAGTTGACTTTGGGACGTGGACAAAGCTGAATTTGACTGCTTATTAAACTGAAATGCTTGAACAATTGTTGATCCAAACCAAGGGTGGTAATAATTAGAGCGAGTAAGTCTTAGTGTTGCTATTGTACACAAAGGTAATACGACTTACGAGTTTTTCTTTTATGATTTAAAAAAAAAAAGGTAGAAAATCGATATAGATAGATCATACCATATGACAAACTATCTTGATTATTTTAAAGTATTTAAGCGTTGTGATAGTGATATAAAGATTTAGGCGGCCGATAGATCTATCTAATACGTTAAAGGATAAGGTTTAGCCTTGTTGTCTAATCCTAAGTTGGAATCAGCAATATTTGTGCCACAATTGAGAGAATTCATTATCAATGAGTAAATTAATAAAAGACATGCATTGTAAGGTGTTTTTTTTTTCTTATTATTGCAAATTTCAATATCTATCCTTAAGAAAGACGATTAGGAATGCTAAGGAACAAAATGGACCATACTATTTCATAAAAAAACTATTGATCTTTTGGTGATTTAAGTTAGAACATAAAGGTGATGGATGATTGTGAGGAGTTGTGATTTCAAAAGTAGGTATAGGGTTTTATGTTGCAAATTCAACATTTTAGAATTTTCGTGGCTATACCGGTTTAGGAAATTAGAGATAGAGGACACTACTTTAAGTTGAATCACGTAATAAGATAAGATTATTGTAAGTCAAATGATAAATGAAATAAATGAATAAATGAGAGAAAAAATGAAAAGAGTAGGCTTTTCATTTATGTGACTAGAAGTATCAATACATAATATTTTGTTCACATCAACATATTTAATATTAATGGTTAACATAAAAAATTGCTAACTGCAAATAAATGAGGGCCCAATAAAAAAATTTATAGACCCAAATCCTTAAACGCACGGTTCATAAATTCAATACATAAATTCAGACCCTTTTTTAAACATTTTTCCAGTGGGATTAATGATTGTTTTTTCGTCTTGCGAAGTTGATTTGTACTCATCCAATAGGAAGTTTGATACATGTAGGCTATGAGAAAGTTAGGTTTCCACGTCAACGATAACAGCATGTGTGTTTGTTTTGATGGCCATAGACAAAACTACTTGTGAAGAGACAAAAGATTCTCTAATACCGTACAAGTGCGTGGCTTTGATCTTCCTATGAAAAATGTTGTTACGGAAAACGTTTTCGGCATTCTCATGTGTACACTTGTGCAAGAGTGCCTAATTCTGGAAAACGACTACTCCTTTTTCTTTTCTGCCAAGTTCTATTTTTTACAATTTTACTTAACACAATCGATAATGATATAATGTATTAAATATATTGATATAAACTATATATTATATATATAATGGAAAATTTTATTAAAACTATAATAGCAATATATATTATGTAATTTATATTTTATAATATCATATACAATCAATGACTTATTAAAGATACAATCTGCCTTTAATATTTACCTTTTTTAGATACGCTATTTTATGATTTTTTTTTAAATATATATTATTTTAATAATTTTCTCTAGAAATTCATTAACCCAATGTCTCCAGAATCCACTTCCGGTATCCAAGCACTAGCCCTTCGATAACTTTGTGGGAACCAGAGAGACACCCGAAGATTTGATGACAAGGGTGATTAATTATATAATATAATACGTATTAACTATATAATGTAACATATATTAAGCAATGATTTAAGTTCTAGTGCAATATATTATTTCAATAATTTAAAATAAAGTATAATATAACAAATATAAGTTATATTATACACTTAAGTAGAGATCTCACCGTAATGTCTTTATAATTATATTGATATAATAAAAACAATATATTGAAAATATATTAATAAAAATAATATTATAAAGCATATACGGATAAAAACTTCGAATCGCTGTTACGTTATGAAAACTAGTTCTGAGTTTATGCGTTCTTCGTTGACCGGGGTGGAGGATGCCATGAGCTTGAGCTATTAGAAAGGCACGCAAGGCTCTCATTATATTATTAATCCATGACCAAACAAGAACCATAACAGCATTCTTCAGACAACATCCACGGCCGAAACCAGTAACAAGTCGCATCTATAAACTTAATGTCTCAGTACAAAACGTCTGGAGGAATGGACAAGCAATAAGAAATCATATGCTCGTGAGGGAAGAGAATTATCTTTCAAAAATTCAATGGCCACAACAGAAAAAAAGATGAAATGATCTATATTAGCAATCAAGCAATGCATCCCATCACTGGAGAAAGAATATGGAGAGTGGTGAAACGAGTATACAGGGCGCACTCAGGCAGCTGCTTCAACTGCTGCAATGGGTTTATCTGCACTTGTAGAAGCGTCCTTTTCAGGAGTAGGGACAGCTCCTTCCTTCACAGCTCCATTTGCTTTTGCATCCTTCCCATCCTTTTTGGCATCCTTAGCAGGTTCTGGTTTGGGCGGGATCATGTGAGGTGGGGGTTTATGCTTCAGTTTTATAAGTATTTGCCGCATCCTAGAAAGATCAGTAGGCTTCCCAGGCTTGGGGCCCTGGACTACAGTGATTGATGGCTTCTTGTCCTGATCCTTCTTACCTCTCCTCTTCTCAATATTTGGAACCTCATTAGGAATGAGTTCTGCTATTGCTTTCCAGTATTGTTTGTCTGCCTCTTTATGGAACTTCTCTTGATTAGTTTGGAATAACTGCACCCCATGCGGAATTAACAGTCAGTCAGTAACAAGAGCACATTCTAAACCAAAGTAGAAGGCACTATACACAAAGGAAATAAGAGGGAGCAAGATGGCATAAATTCAAGTCCACTTGAAATGCTTGCCTTCTCCTTTTCCCGGTTTTGTGTTTTTTCAGTTTCAACATTCAACTTCCTTTTCTCATAAAATTCTTTCATAAAAGTCTCAGCTTCTTCAATGATCTGGATTCTCATCTCCTTCTCCCTCTTCTCCTTCTCCTCAAGAAGAATGGCATTCTGACTGCACGAAAAAATATGTTTCTATCTTCAGTTTCTCTAAATAAATTTCTACCAGCAGTATACATTGAATATACAGGAAAGCGCTGGAAGGCATAGTACAAGGTACAAACTAGAGATCCAACTAGCATCAAAAGAAAGATGTTATGCCTTAGGCTCTTTAATTTGGTTGAAAAGGTATCAGGATGTGCATGGTGAAGGGGAAGAACCAATCAATTAGCTAAAACAAAGACACCAACAATATAGTGGTACATTTATCATAACAATATAATTCGTAGGTTGCATTTTTTCATAACAATATAGTCATTCTTGGAATTACCAGAGTAAATAAATAAAGTCAGTCATGGAGCCATACATATGAGTACTATACATATAACTTCAGCTTCTTTAATTTCCTCTTTGTATACAGCTGCACTTTCTTTAATTTCCTCTAGACCAACAATATACAACGTCAGAGCTCCACCTAGTTTGATCTTTCCTAAATCGAGCTACAATAGTAATTTCTTTACTTATTTACATTACATGAGGAACTCCAAAAGCACGGTAAAAATACTTCCCTTATGATTTCATAATTATGGGGTAAAAAATAGACTTCAGGTTTTGCAACTTCATAACCCATCTGCTATGCCAGACAAACATATGTTGCATTAACCATGGAAATTAAAAACTTATGACATAGGAACTATCAACTAGCATGAGCAAAAAATTCACTGCAGGCCATGACAAGCAATAATCCAATTCTATAGCTACAAGCCTAAGGGAAGTTTTAAGCAAAGGACCCAATGACCAGCTACGAGGGTCCAAAACATCATAAAATTCTATATTATTCCTCCATAAATTTGAGACAACTTGTATATCCAACCATAAAAAGAAGGAATTTGGTAAGTAAATGGGAAAACTTAAAATTGCTTGCACATAGAGCAATGTTAGATATGGTCCTTCATCATAATGCTACTTCCCAAACTTCAAACATATTGGTATGTGAACAATTATAACAAACCATATGAACATATTCCAAGAGAAATTCATCCACCATTTTCTTCAGATAATACATAATAAACGGACCAATGCAATTTAGTCCACATGGCACCTATATTTAACCCTTGAGCACACCCTACCAACATTTCTGACCAATGTCCGCATAAAAGACTGGCAGGAAAACTGTAACCTAAACCTAGGTTTTATTATTAAGAAAAAAAGCATTGGACATAGATCTAGATCTTCACCATCTGAATTGGTATCAAAGTCTAATTTAATTAATCCAACATTCATTGTGTGCATGGTCTCACATAATAACTTAAAACAACCTCCAGTCCTAAAGCTAAGCTGATAAGCAACTATTTACAGGTAAAATGTACAAGATTTAGTTCTGATCAATAAACATGCAGAATTTGCCGCTCAACATAGCAACATTAAGAAAGAACATATCATCTCACAGACAATCATACCACGCTCCACATTCAAAACGTTAGAAGATCCGCATACTATTCCTCCAATAAATCAAGGTCATTTATTAGTCCCAGCCATGTTCAGAAGGATATCCACCCAGCAATAAAACACTGACCTACCTAACTAGGAACATTTTAGCACTTAAGGAGGAAAAACAAAAAATGCTGACCCATGGCTGTTCATCGGTACTTCTTGCTTCCAAATACTTAAAAGACCATTTATACACGGCAACAGTGGGATCTTGAATCTGACTGAAACCGATATGCCAGCATTTATTTTTGGGGGGCTTATTAAGAACAGGCATACTGAATCTAACTCTCCTGAGTTCTACACACTAGGCGCTAAACTAACCCTAAAGGCCAACATACTAACCTTCCTTCTGAGACACACTACTAGTACCAGCATCTCTGACCAGTCAAAAACTCATAACAACTGAGACCTTGAATTAGATCTTCAGTATCCAAACAAACTAAACTCCACATCAAACTCAATCTAACTAGATCTAGATCATAATAATCCTAAGTCCAATCTTACTCTCTCACACCATCTTACTAAAACCTAAGCTGACAAACAGCTATTTCACAACTAAAACTCGCAAGATCACACCTTTATATAGCTACATAAACAAATAGCAGATCATCATAGCATGAAGAACTGAACTTTGACGGAAACACAACTGATTAAACAGCAAAACAACACAGATCTAATGAGAACCAACGGAATCCGAAATAGATCAAGATCAAGAAACCCTAACCGTCGCCACTCACGAAGAGCGAAGCCTTCCTCCGGCTCCATCTCCATCGGAGGAGGAAGAACCGGACCGTCACTCATGAAAGCACCTCCATTATCCTCGTTGTCAACGAAAACGGAACCGTTACCGTTATCGTGAACGGGATCGAAGGGAGATTGTTGGGAGGAGTAGTTAGGGTTAGGAGCATCGAAACCGAAAGTGTCCGGGGAAGAGGAAGGGACATGGTCAACGGGGATGTTGTGGTTGTCGGAGGAGTAGTCGCCGTATGTGGCGGGGAAGGTGTCGTAGTCGGACGAGAAGTTAGGGTTTGGTGAAGTGTTGGAGGTGTTACTTTCTTCGAAGGAGTCAAAGGAAGCCATTCTTATGGGATTTTGGAATTTTTTTCCCCTTCAATTTCTCTCTCTACCTCTACGCGGAAATATAGGGGCTGTGTAAGAGAGAGAGAGGAAGAGAAGAAGAATTTGTTGTTTGGTAATTTAACAGTTGAAAGCTGAAAGGGGAAATCCTGTGGAAATGAAGACGTTGCTTCCAGGCTAAGCAATACTATGTCGTTTTTTTATCAAGGATGATGCGTTAGTAATTATGCTTTCTTTCTTTCTTTCTTTAAAAAAAATTAAATCTCTTACTAGGTAAACATACTATTGCAAATACTCAAGCTTTATTCAAATTTAGCTCAATAATTACTTGAGATTAGTTCAATCAAGTTTCAAGCTCTTGCATAGTTTATTAAGTCAAATTCGAGTTTCATGATATTTGATTCAAATAACTCGCATACTTAATTGGCTAAGTTAAGTTTTCTCATAGGCAAGTTTGCACATTAATATAATTTTAAGCAAAAGGATAATGTTTTTTTTAAATGACCTTAAACATATTTAATCAAACCAAACTTGAAGTCATTAAGGAAACTCTAAGTTGAGTTCAAACCCAAATTCTAAGCTCAAGTTAGTTTAAGATAAGCTTAAACTTTAAAATTTCTAGCAAGCCTCGAGCTTAAGTTCAACGGTCAATATTGTACATTTTCAACTCAACTTATTTATAATCCTATATATATAACATTATGTTTAAAAAAATTAGAACAAATATATGGAAGCCCTTTGTGCTTATCATAAAATTTAATTAAATAGTTTTATGTATTAAGTGTATTATTTAAGTTCTTTATATTTATACGAAAATTGAATTAAATAGCCTATGTTTTAAATAAGTCATTTGATTCCTTTTTATTTTTATGTTATTTTATCATGTAAGTTCCTAATGCATGATAGGAAATACTGAAAGGATAAATTAGTTGATGTAGCAATATAAACATAAAAACTTAAATGACTAGGTTAAAAAATAAATGATGTAACTAGATTTTGGCATAAAATTAAGAGACTTAAATTATTCAATTAATGCACAAGGGACTTGATGGATCTTAACATAAGTATAAAGGACTCTTAACATGCATTTACCTAAAAATGCAAATAAGCTAAATTACCTTGCAAACTACTTGTATTCGACTCAATGTTTACTTGAGTTCAAATTGAAAATGGTTAAGTTGAGCTACTATAATAGTTAATTAGGTCAATATGAAGCTTCATAGTATGTAGTTTGAACTTGAGTCTAGCACAATAGATAGTCAAGTTTAAGTCAAATTTTCATATTAATATTATCAAAATTTGAGCTCAAACTTGAATTTGTTGAATTTCACTTTTAGTTGAGCTCAAACTTAAAACTGTAAGCTTGATCAAGTTTGAATCAAACTCAAACCTAGAGTTATATCATATTGACTTAACATGTTTACAATTCTAATTTTCCTCGCTTTTATATTTATAAGACATTTTCTTTATATTGAATATATTCCTCATATCAAACATGAGTAACATGTAGAATATTTTAAAGTTCAATTAAATTTTTACATTATAGATATATGAGGTACTCTATACTCTATAGATTTTATAATGTATAGGCTGTGAAGTGGTTTTAAAGTACTATAAGGTAAATTTCTATTCTAAAATTTAGAAACATATACATTATTAAGTAGAATATGGTTAGAGCTTTATACTTTATCCATCTTTATACCGACCCACCCCTAGAAAGTACTAAAGTATGGGATAATGTGGAATTAAGTTACAAAACGGTGACTTAAAAAAAAACTGATATAAATTGTCAGATAATTTATAAATTAATTTTCTACTATATGATCATTTTTTTTTATTTTTTCTTTAAAATTTTCACTATTGAATATTTTCAAGTCACAAAATAGCAATTTATTCTAATAATTTCCTCTAAAGTATAATAAGAATAAATAATTAGAGACAAATTGCCACATAAAGTATGGTTAATGTAGGAAAAATTAATATTTATAATACTCAGAAGTTAGTTCATTTTTTTTCTTAAAGAAAAGAATCTAGAAATGAGATTGAAAATGAACGAAAAACTCATGTGACACGAATACCCTTTTAATCATTTTCAAATACATTAATAATGCTTTCGGTTGGACAAATGAAAAATCACTATTTTAGTTTACAATCGAAATCAATTAAGATCAAAATGTGATGTGATATTTAGAGACACAAATATGTCACATTTACTAATAAATTTACTCAAATTTGATTTGACAACAATAAAATTGAACTCAATCTCTCAATTCCATAATATTTACCTCGTTTAGCTCACAATTCTAGCCAAACTTAAGCTTGCCTTTGAATGTGAAGTTCTAATAGAATTTGAATATCTGTTTATTTTAATTAGAAGAAAAATAAATCAAGTTTCAACTAGTAATTTTGATTTGAGCTTCAGTTCAAGCTCTATCATCACTCATCTTCAGCCGGTGGTTCCAAGGCCAATATATCAAGAGCTTGAATTGCGGCACAATCATCTCACTCAATTAAGTGATTCACTTCTTAAAAATCAATCAAAGCTTCAACCATAAGTGTGGAGTGGTGTTTAAGTATCTATATGCCTAAAACTTCTACATCAGTCAATTGTAAATATCAAAATCACCAACATCAGCAATTACTCCAAAATAACGATAGGTAAAACCCTGTATTAAAAGCAGCTTTTGATATGATATAATTCTTCCCATGCTTCACATTTTTATTAACACAGGACGAATAGATTAGTACCAAATCTGTAATTTACACCATATGATACCGTGTTTTGGATAATGTACCTACATTGACTCGCAAATCATCTTGCAAAATTTCACCAATGTCATGACTCTGCAATAATACATACTTCCGACAGGTGAATAAACAAAATAGAAAATCAAGTCAACCGTATCGCAGTTAGCTTCCTCTTCTTGTTGGGGTTGACTGTTAAAACTTTCGGTGGTTAGCACGTATCTCACATGACTTCCCAAGCATGCAATGCAGGACTACTAAGAATGTGCACTTTGATCAATCAGTTCCACTTCAATATACAGAGAGCAGAAGAGGTAGAGTGGGGCATACTGCGAAAACTTTAGCCCTTAAAGCTCAATTACACAGTAGATGTCGGGTTGCCTAGGACTTTCTCAGTCCATCTCCCAGGTTTCTAGCATGTTGTGATGCGAAAGACTCATTTACAAAAGGGAACACATAACCAAGATGAAGATGAGAAGTTGTGATCGAGCTGCACCATATCACCACCAAGCTGACCTGGGAGTAGTTTTTCAGTAAGTACTGCCCAAGTTCCCCTACCCAGCTCAAAACTCAAAACTCGGATCCCAACATCCTACCGGCTTTCTCCACATCTACATAACAGATGCGTAATCCAAATAAGTGAACGAAGGGCCTGGCTTTCTAAGGAACAGGAGGTGCATTCTTAGGATATCTGCCTGAAGAAGGCACCCGCTGCATAAGCCGTGGGAAATCTGGCTTTAACCTCTTGCTTGCCAATTCATGCAATGACCTAAAAAATAAAGTAAGACATAAGAAAAATAGAAGCGGCAAAGCATATGCAAAGAACAAGAATTCATGCTTAGACAATAATAACCAGCAAAGCATCATTAATTACCCAAAAAACTAGCATATCATCATTACGGATAATGAGCAAAGCACTATTGATTGATATTGCCTTGTTAACAGTTCTAAAGGAAATACAATTACATGCATAAAGCTATGTTAGGTTAGATAATACCTAGTTAACTGTTGTAAAATGTTAAAAGCTCAATCCTAATGGAGAGGAAAATGACAGAAATCGATCCACATCATTGACATCTCCATCAATAAAACAGGGGGTGAACAATTGTGTTAGAAACTGGCACAAGATGTCACCTTGGGGAAGCTTCACGCTTTTGAGGAAGTTGACCCAGCAAGGACCTGATAGTCATGATAGCCCTTTCAGCAGCCTGAAAAAAAAAAATTGTGGTAATTCAGGATTCTTAACAACAGGAAGACTGCAGTTTATCTTTGAAAAAAGAAAACATTTAAAAACTGATTCCCTCGAAACTTACCTGAGCTCTTGCTTCATCCCAAGTTAATCCAACCCCTCTCCCCATGACCTGACCATCCACTTCAACCTATGGAGAGTTGTTAGAAGACATTAGAAATTGATATGAAGTAATGAGGTCATATAAGAGACAATTCAATAACAAAGTAATAATCTTCATAATTATTCTCTTAATGGAGGGACTGATCATAGCTGAATTGATTACATCTTGGGCACATCAACCACCATAAAGACCGACAAACCTTTATATAGTTTATAATATGTAGGTAGCCCCAAGAAGTCTTCTTAATAAATTTGGAGCATATGACCTCATGCGATTTGTTAAGAGAGCTCTTGGATCCTAATCATTAGGCCAGCCCTTTATCCTCATAATTGCTTGAAACTCTTTCAGAAAATTACTTTTGAAAAGAAAAAGAAAAAGAAAAAGAGGATTAGTAGAACTTCTGTCCTACTTTTCATGTAGTGTTTTTGTCCCTAAATAGGATATAGCAATTTCATTCCATCATGGTGTTCAGGTTGGAGGGCAATCCCAAAATGTAAGATCGATCAGAAATACATTATATAGTAAAAGTCAGCTCTTGTTGATCAAAGCAACTAGATTCTTTTGTATCTTTCATGCTTTAATGCATGGACAAGCAATAGTTTTGATTTCAAAATCAGAAGTGCCTATACATCTAATGCCCATTAAGATGCTATATGGAGCATAAGACTGAAGCATTTATTTAGCATCACAATGGTTCACCTTCCTCACCAAAAACCAATTAAACAAACACGTATTCTTTAATTATCCAAAAAAAAAAAAAACATGTATACTTTACAGGAACATGAAAAATGGATATCAAACAGGAGATCACTTTTTGTGCAGGGGATAAACAGGATATTTCTTCTTGACTATAGATACATGAAATTGCTAAGAGACCAAAAGTTAGCCTAGCACTGATTATCCTGATTCACCCGAAAAATGAGCTACTAAAATGCAAATCAAAGTGCAACTAAACACTAGAGAAGTCGACATAATCGCACATCCTGGTATTACCATGACATAGGTCTTAGGTATCATAAGTTTCAAGTAGATCCTAATGGCTATAAAGTAAATGATCAGGTCAAATGAACCTGTGCATGGACTTCCTCCTGCTGCAAAGAATTGGTTAGAACCTCAGGCTGTGCTTGAAAGACCATCTCAAGGCCCTCTGTTAAACACTGAAGAACAAAAGGAGAGTAAAGAATTTTAAGACACTACTATTTAAGCAAGTAAACTATCACATTAAAAGCAGAAACAAGTCTGTGGTTCTCACTAATTCTTTGAGTGCAGAAACAGAATCCATGGAATTCTTTGGACCAGTACTAGAATCCATGAGCCTGGATGACTCTGCAACTGTTGTATATGATGTAGACTCTTCTTTTGACAACAGCTGACCACCAAAAGAATTGATGTTACCCAAATATCCATTCTCATTGAAACCAGATGTCCTGCTCACATCCCCTTGTCTTATTCCAGAAACAGGCTTTCCACGCCCCATATATATGTCTGTGAAGAACATGTTAAGAAGTCTCAATGGCCAGACAGAAATAGAATAGAACCATAACTAGAGATTCTCTCAGATAGAATCCCATACAACTAAAAGCATGAACGATTCTGTTACAATGTTTGAGGTTGAGAAAGATGTACAACTAAAGCATCATAGCATTAAGCTTAGTGGGGATATACCTAAAATAATTACAGCCTGATTTTAATTAAAAGTAAAAGAAGAAAAAAGGTAAGCAAGTCCAATCAAGCCCCATTAAAGTATGACTGAGTAGCAGATTCTAGGACTGGGCAAGGAAAACGTATAGCTAATATCCCATCTACACCCACCTACCCGTTTAGGCCTACAATACTATAAGCTTGGGGAAACTGAGTGATTTCCCAATTGAATCTTCTTACATCATACATGCTCAACAATGTCAGGTCACTTTTTAATGGAACATAATGATAAGAAAAGTTGGATATGATATTAGGTAAATGCCTGCATTAGCAATTCCTCCCCCTCCATTGGTGAGAGTTGTGATTGGGGAAGCCAATTTACTGACACACCCAAAAAACAAAAAAGAAGAATTTACCAAAGCAGGTTGAATCCAACTTGCTGCCTACCAACCATCAAAAAATACCCAAGCATCAGTCAAGTCCAACATGCTGTCTGTGGCACAACCCCCAAGATGTAGGCTTTGTGAAAAATGAACCTAGGCCCTGGTACAGTTATCATGTAAGTGTATGAACCTACGCTTCGCATGGTCAATTCCACTTTTGCAAAGGGGGTTTATATTGCATTACTGCTGATATTCAAACACCACTATTTTCAATCTTTTATCATTGCTGCTAAGATATGAGTTAAATTCTGGCTTAATACCCTTCATTCTGAGAATGCCAATTACATAAAGGATAAGTTTCTCCAGACCATTAAACCTAATTGAAAATTTTCCTAAATTTCCAATGTATTTTCTTTTTGATTTAGCTTCGAAGATGCTTACATTAATCCTCAAAAAGGCAACATATAAAAAACACAAACATGACACATATCCGATCAATCTGCTGCTCCCTGTGTCTACCAAGTAAAAGAAGGCATATGAAAACACATAAGTAGAGGAAATCTTACCGGCTAAGTGCCTGAGAGATTTCTCTGCTGCACGATTTTGGGCTTCCCTTCTTGTTTTACCGGTGCCTTCCCCAGTTTTTTCTCCAGCAAACCAGGCCTAGAAAAGGAAACAAATAACTACCACTCCCTAGAAGGAATTGAACTTACGATGGTTTATAAACAGAGGCACCTAAATCCAACTAAAAGGATCCAATATGCCTCTTCTTTTCATATGCAGTCCAACTGTGAATGCCAAAGAATTAATAAAGCAATTTCTACAAGAAACACTGTGTATTCCCCCTTGCGTAATTTGCCAAAACATCAATTGAGAATAGAAATGCAATCACATACCTCAATAGCAAACTGCAGCTCCATGCTAGAAACTAATGATGATTTAAATTCCAACTGCACATTCCATATAAAATACCCAAAAAAAGCTTAAATCAAAACCAATTGTCAGATGAATCATGTTCCTTATTTTATTCACTGCTTAAATTTATCCTGATTACCTTGGCTCCGCATTTTCTTGCAATTTCCTGTAAGACAACAGCTGAGGTCTCTCCATCTGAAGGAGTGTGTGCAGCTTCAGAATCAAAATTTTTTCTAACAGGAGAAGTCCTCAAAGAAACATCCTCACCTTCAATTCACATAGTATGATAATAAGATAAATGTAAAAAGAAAAAAATTTACCAATGACTCACAGAACATGCAACAAAACCACATCATCTCACTGTCTTGATATTAATTCCATACTGAGATTGCGTTAAGTGAGGTAATGAAAATGTGGAAATAAAAACCGAGGGTATACCAACTTCATTTTTATATTCATATCAAAATGATGATAAGCAGTAGCACAACCGAAAAAGTAAACAGAGTACACGAAAAATAATCACCACCTATGCAACAAAGTGCTCACTGTCCTTTCCACATTTATTATCTTTTCTTTCTTTCTTTTTTTAATACTTAATAAGCAATTTATAATTTCCAATGTATTGATTCCACATGACATAAGGTAGACAAGTGCATGCAGAATTGCAAACATGCTTATTATGTATGCTAAAAAAGTGATTCTGTAGCATTTGTGATATCCTAATGAGAGCAGGAAAAAAGAATATGATTTCCTGGAGTCCATTGACTATCCTACTGCAGGCCCCTGTGAGGAAATTAATGGTTGATAGGTGAGCAAACATCCCATTAACAGACATAAATGAAAAAGAAAAGAAATAATAACAATTTTATCACCAAATGAATATCCACCAATAGCTCCAGATCACATGAAAAGTCACTGAAACCTTCACTCACTTGAATACCAGGCACTGTACAAGTAAAAGCATGACTCATATCTAAACTACCTGTTGAAAATCTTCCAAAGTTAGTATGTAGATAAATAAGGAAAGCATATGGCTAATTGACAGCCATATAATCTTGATATTTATAGCAGAAGAATCAAATCTTATAGGATTTAATGTGATATATTTTTATTCTTTATTTAGTCTTCTTAGATTAAGGAAAGATAGGTTGTACACTAGTATATATATACAATACTTGTATCACTTTCTGAATAAGAGAAAATAAAGAATTCCAAATCTCTTCATGGTATCAGAGCCTTCCTCCTTCTATTTTTTTTCTTCTGCCGTGACTCAATTTCTGCTTGACGTATCTCTCATTCCGACCAATTTTTTTTCTGCCGTGATCCATTCTGATCGTGCTTCTGTCGAAGCCTTTCACGTGTCTAACGTGATTCTATCATTCCCTTCTCAACCATAGCTAGTAATCCGACAGCATACACACTCTAGTATCACGACATTCTCCTTCAACCAACTGGTCAATCCTCCATCTCCTAGAATTATTGAATCTGTCTTCACCAGGAAATGATGAACGAGAGAGACTCTGCCTCATCCAAAGTCACGTCACTCCCAGCCCCTATCAAAACCAGCCATGGAGGAATTGAAAATGCATCTCTTCTCATCACTGGACACAAACTCAATGGTCACAACTTTCTCCAATGGTCCCAATCTGTGATGATGTTCATCTGTGGAAGAGGAAAAGATGAATATCTCACTGGAGAAGGTGTCATTCTAGAGAAAAATGATCCACAATTCAAGACATGGAACACTGAGAATCACTTAGTGATGTCTTGGTTGATAAACTCCATGAATAATGAGATAGGTGAGAATTTTCTCCTATATAAGACAGCAAAGGAAATGTGGGATGCAGTTAGGGAGACGTATTCCAGTTCTGAAAACACCTCAGAACTTTTTGAGGTTGAAGCCAAGCTGCATGATCTTCGACAAGGAGAGCTTACGGTTACTCAATATTTCAATACCCTTACTCGCTATTGGCAACATCTTGACTTGTTTGAAGTCCACACGTGAAAGTGCCCCGAAGACACAGCTTTATACAAAAAGATAGTAGAACAAAAACGAACCTTCAAATTCCTTCTTAGTCTCAACAAAAATCTGGATGAAGTCAGAGGCAGAATTATGGGAACCAAGCCTTTTCCTAGCATCCGAGAAGCCTTTTCTGAAGTTAGACGTGAAGAAAGCAGAAGGAAGGTTATGATGGGATCACAAAATTCCACTCCAACCTTTGAAGGTTCTGCCCTTGCAACACGAGGACCACCACCGAACAACAATGACAACCGGCAAAGGAAAGGGAGACCTTGGTGTGATCACTGTCGTAAACCTGGCCATCTTAGGGAAACCTGCTGGAAAATCCATGGGAAACCGGCTGATTGGAAGGCATCACGAGCAACCAATGCTAACATTGCAACATCCTCAGATGACCACACAACTTCAACCTCAAACGGGTTAAGTCCCTTCACCAAAGAGCAATTGGAAGTTCTGCGGAAACTATTCAATCAAAACACGGTCTCGCAGCCTCAATCCAACACTTCTGGGTCTGGAACCAGCTTGTTAGCACAGCAAGGTAATTCCTCGTTGGCTCTTATGGTTGACAAATGGCACACAAAATCGTGGATTGTTGATTCTGGAGCTTCAGATCACATGACAGGAGATGCAACAATATTTTACAAGTACAGTCCATCCAATAGCAACTCCACAGTCCGAATAGCTGATGGTTCACTATCAAAAGTTGAGGGAATTGGTTCAGTCAAGATTAATAAGAATCTGACTTTAAATTATGTTCTCCGTGTTCCTAGTTTGGATTGTAATTTACTTTCCATTAGTAAATTGACTCGTGATCTAAATTGCATAACTAAGTTTTTCCCAAACTTATGTGAGTTTCAGGAATTGGATTCGGGGAAGACGATTGGCAGTGCTGAGATGTGTTCTGGACTTTATCTCCTCAAAAACCATTCTCCTCAAAATACACAAACTCAACCCACAAGTGGAGCTCCTGTTACAAGTCAGTCTGTTTTCAATTCCTATGTCAATAAAGATAGTGAAATTATGCTGTGTCACTATCGTCTTGGGCATCCTAATTTTGTGTATTTAGAGAAGCTTTTCCCTTCAATGTTTATCAATAAAAATCCAAAACATTTTCAATGTGAAATTTGCCAGTATTCCAAACACACTCGTAATACTTATCCTAGTTGCTTGTACAAACCATCTCGTCCATTTGCCATGATTCATAGCGATGTATGGGGCCCCTCAAGGGTGAAAAATATAACAGGAACTCGTTGGTTTGTATCATTTGTTGATGATCACACTAGGTTGACTTGGATATTCCTCATGAAAGAAAAATCAGAAATATGTCAACTTTTCAAAAATTTCAACTCTATGATACAAACACAATTCCAGACCAAGATTCAAGTTTTTAAAACAGATAATGCCAAAGAATACTTCAAATCTGTTCTAGGTTCTTATCTCCTAGAACAAGGCATAGTTCACATAAGTTCCTGTGTTGATACTCCCCAACAAAACGGGGTAGCAGAAAGAAAAAACAGACATTTACTTGAGGTGGCCCGATCTCTCATGTTTTCCACACATGTTCCAAAATTCTTCTGGGGAGAAGCCGTCCTTACATCCGCATATCTCATCAATAGAATGCCATCCAGAGTTTTGAAATTTCAAACTCCCCATCAAGTCCTCCTTCAACACTTCCCACAGACCAAAATCATCACATCACTAGAACCAAAAGTATTCGGGTGCTCAGCATTTGTTCATATACAGCCACAAAACCGCAGCAAGTTAGACCCAAAATCCATCAAGTGTATTTTTCTTGGGTATTCCTCAAAACAAAAAGGCTACAAATGTTATTCTCCCAGCACCCGCAAATTCTATAACTCAATGGATGTGACATTCTTTGAACATCAATCATATTACCCCAAAACTGAAATTCAGGGGGAGAACTTGAGGGAATATCAGCTTTGGGAACCTGATCCCGGTCATCCAATCCAACCTCTTGATCCTCCATCACTACAGCCCTCTATCGAGTCGTTTCAACCTGATCCAGTCACTCATCCTCTCACACTTGATACACCAGCAGAAAGTCCACCACCACAAACTCCAGTGTCATCTATTCCCAACCAACCCAAATCACCACAAACCGTGGATAAAGAACTTCGTGTCTATGTTAAGAGGAAAAGGCCTATTACATGGATGGAACTCTCAACACCTCTCACACTTGTCCAAGAGCCTGAACCAAGTCCAAAGCCAACTCAAACTCACTCAGATAAGGGAAAGTCCACTTCTAGGATTGAAAGTATCACTGACAACTGTGATATGCCAATTGCTCTGAGAAAGGGTGTAAGAACTTGTACACAGCATCCTATTCAAAAATTTGTCTCATATGGTAAATTATCTACTTCCTATAAGGCATTTGTTTCGACTCTTGACAAAGTGCAGGTACCTAACTCCATTCAAGAAGCCTTAACAAATTCTGAATGGAAAAAGGCAGTCTATGAAGAGATCAGGGCTTTGGAGAAGAATGGCACATGGGTGATCACAAAACTTCCTCCAGGAAAAAGGGTTGTGGGTTGTAAGTGGATCTTTACAGTTAAACATCAAGCTGATGGCAGTATTGAGAGATTAAAGGCACGTCTTGTTGCTAAGGGTTTTACTCAGTCCTATGGAATTGATTACCAAGAAACATTCGCTCCGGTGGCCAAATTCAATACTATCAGAATTCTTCTCTCTCTTGCAGCAAACCTAGACTGGCCATTACACCAACTGGATGTAAAGAATGCATTTCTAAATGGTGATCTAGAAGAAGATGTTTACATGGAAATACCCCCGGGGTTGGAAACTTCATCCAACAGCAACCAAGTGTGCAAACTTAGAAAATCTCTATATGGGCTCAAGCAATCTCCTCGTGCTTGGTTTGACAGATTTGCAAAAACAATTACAAAGCATGGATACACCCAATGTCAAGCCGATCACACTCTATTTGTAAAATTCTCTCCAGAAAAGAAGATAGCCATACTAATTGTGTATGTGGATGATATCGTTCTGACAGGTGACTATGAAGAAGAACTACCAAGATTGAAGGGACTCCTAGCCAAGCAATTTGAAATCAAAGAACTTGGTGATCTTAAATACTTTCTGGGAATGGAAATAGCACGGTCCAAGAAAGGAATATTTGTCTCTCAACGTAAGTATGTCCTAGACTTACTAAAGGAGACAGGCATGCTTGGATGTAAACCTGCTAACACTCCAATGGATCCAACCAAGAAGCTAGGAGCTGAGAAAGACAGTACACCAGTCGACAGGGGGAGATATCAGAGACTTGTGGGACGTCTAATCTACCTCTCACATACACGACCAGACATTGGTTTTTCTGTTAGTGTTGTGAGTCAGTTCATGCACAACCCAACAGAAGAACATATGGGAGCAGTAAACAGGATTTTGAGATATCTCAAGATGACACCAGGAAGAGGCTTGTTATACAAGAAGGATAAAAGTCGTGAAGTTGAAATCTTCTCAGATGCAGACTGGGCAGGAGATATTTCAGACAGAAGATCTACATCAGGATACTGCTCCTATGTTTGGGGAAACCTTGTGACTTGGAGAAGTAAGAAGCAATCTGTAGTCTCAAGAAGCAGTGCAGAAGCTGAATTTAGAGCACTTGCTCTTGGTATCTGTGAGGGCATATGGATACAGAGACTTCTTAGTGAACTCAAAATACAAAGTGAAGGGTCTATGAAGCTGTTTTGTGATAACCAAGCTACCATTAGTATTGCAAAGAATCCAGTGCACCATGACAGGACAAAGCACATCGAAATTGATCGGCACTTCATCTCAGAAAAGATTGAGAAAGGAATTATACAACTAATGTATACTCCTACAAAGTTGCAAGCAGCCGATATTCTCACCAAAGCTCTTCCAAAGACTAACTTTGAAGAATTGAGTCACAAGCTGTGTTTGTACAACATTTACAACTCAGCTTGAGGGGGAGTGTTGAAAATCTTCCAAAGTTAGTATGTAGATAAATAAGGAAAGCATATGGCTAATTGACAGCCATATAATCTTGATATTTATAGCAGAAGAATCAAATCTTATAGGATTTAATGTGATATATTTTTATTCTTTATTTAGTCTTCTTAGATTAAGGAAAGATAGGTTGTACACTAGTATATATATACAATACTTGTATCACTTTCTGAATAAGAGAAAATAAAGAATTCCAAATCTCTTCACTACCCAAGGTAGGAGAAACCCATAACATCTAGAGAACAATTAAAAGGAAACATTGCAACAGGAAGGGGAGTGAGGAGAAGGATTGTATCCTCTCATGGTTCACCTTGGAAAGGCTGATAGGCTGCCGGACTGTGACCTAACCTCATTCGATCATCTCTAATTTGTGCCTGCAGAAAACAATCATTTAAGATGGCTGCATCCTAAAGAGGTACACTACTTAACCAATTCACGCAGCCTCATAAAATTTAAGTTTACCCCTTTTGGCAATCTTTGATTTTCCTGAAAAATTCTCTCAGAGGGAGGTGAACTTTCTATCTTTGGATAAAAAGATGGTTGAGGGGAGGGCCTCTGCTTCTCAATTCGAGTTTCAGAATCCAAAGGATATTCTTTTGGTATTGGTCTCACCAGCTGCCGAGGACTCATCTCTTCCTCTACAGAAAACCAGCTTCCATGGGATGGCACACTAGGAATGGGAACCTGAAGGGAAGGTCTCACGGGAATCGGAGGTTCACTTGGCGATGGATCTCTATTATCTTGCCCATGCTGTAATATGAGAAGACGCCTCCTAGTGTCAGGGTCCACTTCTGACTCTGGAACCTCACCCTCCTCCCTGGCTGGAGAACTCTGCATACTCTGCTCTGGAGGGCTCGCTTGGCCATATTGTTTCACCAACGAAACTACCTGAGCATATTGCATACTAGGAACTGGTGCAGGAGCAGCTGTCACTTGGGATGTTGGTACAGGAACTGAGCCTGAAAAGGATGCAACGGCACTTTGAAGGGTTGCTAGAATCCTTGGATCTATATTAACTCCCGAAGGGACAGTTGCAGAAGCTGCAAGTGCATCCTGAGTGAAACCAATGATAAACCAATTATAGAAGTTCCCAATGTAAAGCAAATACATTTATCAACAAGGATGATCAATAGAAGAAAGGGGCATTGACCATAGGACAAAATTGTACTTAAGTTTCTGCCTATCTTAAGAATAATGACAGCAATAAATTTTCATCCCTTTTGGGTAAGGATATAAATTTTCTTCTTCAAAACACTTCTTCTCCATTTCTTTCCCCCCAGAAACTTCATTACGTTCATATCTTTCCTGTTGACTTAGCAATAAGTCTACACTTGAAGAGAAGTACTGAAGTGAGACACAGCTTACCTTAAGTCTTCTTTCAACCTCAGCATCTGCCATCCCATCAAAGGAAAGTGGATCTTTGTTCCCATTTGGACCAGAAGCTTCATCCTAATTTAGCAAAGATATGCCACATAATACAATACAAAATTCAAAACTTTATTATTGAATTACCCCAACAAAAAAGAATTCGAAACTTTAACAAAAGAAAAATGTTCACTAAATTTTTGTATAAATGTGACGAATTGT
This sequence comes from Laguncularia racemosa, assembly GCA_037954665.1. NCBI lineage: Eukaryota > Viridiplantae > Streptophyta > Magnoliopsida > Myrtales > Combretaceae > Laguncularia > Laguncularia racemosa. The sequence goes on along the minus strand of JBBMOL010000259.1, from coordinate 467,048 downwards.
GCATGATTGCCAACACTAACCTCAACTAAATAGTTGCTCACATCAGGTGGAGAAGGAATAGCTCTGATATCTTCTTCGTATGCAACTTCAAGGATTCTTTGAAGAAATGTGTCATCAAAATCCCTATTATCACAACATATTTCAATTTGTAGCAGTTGGCAGAACAAAAATGACTAGATTTGGCCAAGATCTAAAGTCTTGAAGCACAACTTTGAAGAGACAAGTTAGCAACTAACTCAAGAGAGTGTTAACTTACTTGAAGAAGCCACCACGAACAGCACAAGCAACATTTCTTGCATAACACAAGATAGGAACAGGGTTATTTGCCTGAAAGGTAAAAATACTGTTATTGTCTTTCAGAGTAGAGATAAATGCCTGTGAATGTGGAAAAAATCATGCAGTTTCACACTGGATATTCAAATCAGAAGCCATACCTCAGCTTGTGGAGCATAATAAGGTGCAAATGCAGGAACAACATGCACCCGACGTTGATCTTCTTCATCCCAAACTTTCAATCGGTCATCAATCACCAAGGCCATCTTAGGATCACATGTTCCATCTTGAAAGACGTCAAGCAACGACTTCTTCAACCCTATATGTAGTTCACATAAAAAAAATGCATATTCAATATATTGCACAAATTCTTTCTGAAACAACTTACTATAAGAAATTTATAAGAGAACTTGTTTTAACCAGTTGCAAAAGTTATATCCATCGTAGAAATCAGAACATACCAGACTTAACACAGACAATACGATCCAATAGCTCTTTTGTGCATATCAAATTTGAGTCTGGATCAAGAAGCCTCCACATTTCTAATGCATAATCTCTCTCCGCCATAGTGCAAACATAAACCTCAAAGCGTTTCCGCCCTTTTGCAGTCAAATAATTCCGAAGATCCTCCCAGGCAGGTCTCAACCTCACAAGAACACTTGTATCACGAATCTGGACCAGTACAAAATACTCTTTAGGTGAATTGTTTCAACAAATGCCATAGTACTAGACACAAACAGATTAAATCATATCAGATGTCCTCTTGATTCCATATTATGGACAACCAAGGAAAATGCTGGAGCAACATCATAGAATCCAGTCACACCAATGTCATGAAGGATGGCATGGGAAGAGAATTCCAAAAGCAAATGAAGATCTAAAAGAACCCCTTTGCTTAACGTGAAAAACCCTCAGCTCTTTGTGTGCATGTGCACTGAAAATAACTCATGCAGTACATGATCAAAGATACACCAAATGCAAGAGCATCGCACCCCATTTGTCTGCACCGGACTCATAAACATTAAAGATACAGTGGCTACACACTGGATAATAAACTCCATACCTGCGGATTAATACGGGTTAGAATAATGTTTTTTTCTTGTAAGCGTATAATTGGTCGAATAATGGGCTGATGATGGTCAGACAAGGCAGGCACAATCTCTGGTTGACTTTTGATCACCTCTCCATTATCGACAACCTGATCGCTCTCCACATATTGCTTAAGAATATTCTTGTCATCTTGATACCTCTTGACCTCAGCAATCATGCAAGAGATGCGTTGTTGATCCGACTCAACATTTATTTTACGTTGCAATGCTTCGATCCGATCCTCAAAAGAGCGCATGGTATTTGCAACAACCAATGTTTCATCCAGATCAAACACAATACCAAGACACCGCAGATTCAACATGACAAGGCAGGAATTGTAAAGGCCTGGTCGTACACAAAAACCCCAAAAGCATGGGTACTCTCTACCATTACTCCGAGCCAACAAAGCAACCAAATGCAGTTCCATCCCTCCAACTGGCATCACAGCAGTCTAGGAAATGCACACAGAGTAAGGAAGCTATCCAACTATTGTCACACACCAGTATCAAAAAATATAAAGTTCGTACATTCTTCAGTATAAAAAGCATCAAATATTAAAGGGAAACCAACAAATCGATGGCCAACTAGAAGATTGTATGATGTAACCTCTTTGCCTTGATTAAGGCAGGCATAATCAATTTATAACAGAAGTACATACAACCTCATTAATATCACGAGAAAATGAGAAAACTAAGTCTTGTCAATCCCATTCCCAAACAAATCTGGTACCACACAGTAGATCTTCACGAGAAAATTAATCACTCACCATACATCCCCCAATATGTGATGAAGTGGTATCTTCTCTAATTAAAAATAATACACTACAGCTAAATACATGCTTTGCCAAATACAAATTCGTCTATGCACTGTATACAGCTAACAAATAGATACAAGGCCACAACGACATTTCCTATGATGACAATATGGTATATCTGAGCATTAAATTTGCCTCAGAGAAAGTTGTATAAGAAGAGAAAAAGTTTGCAGAGAAACTTGCTGGATTTGCTGAATTTGCAATGAAGTATTATCCCATCATTGACAACGTTCAAAAAGACCCAAAGCCTGCCCTCGCTCAATAACTACCCACATCCATGTCATAACCCCATAAGAGTAGTCAGTCACATCATAAAGCTTATATACACCAGGCCATTTTTAGAAAGCACAGTAATGAAGAGTAAATTCAGTCAAGACCAATTTTTTTTCCTAATTTCTCAAGAATGAATTATCCCATTTAATCCTACAGGCGTACTATTGTCAAATAATAGAATCTTGTTTTCCTTCCCAGATAGATCTTACTGCCAAATCTGCAAACTTTACAAGCCAAGTTTAATTCAATGAAATATTTCAAAGTAGTCCCCTTTTTTATTAGATAGTTTCATGTTCCTAACTGGTCCTTTGTCAATTTGTCCAGCGTCTTTTGTAAAAATCATCTGGGTCCTTCCACTTTTTACTCAAATCAATGTCCTCAAAGCTCAAATTTTTACTATTCCATTTCGAGTTTTCTTTTAAACTCTATCTTTTAGCTGAAAGTTCTTAAATTTTCGCTTATGGATGATATTATTATACCTTGTTTTCTCTGATACAGTTGTGGTGCAACAGTGACAGAGGCATGTCTGGTGAAGAAGAAGACTCCATTTTGAAGCAAAATCCATTACTACTTATGGTGTGAAGCACTGCTAGTGGTGGACATCTGTCACTTGGTTGCGAGAAGTAGCTTATTCTGATTCTCTCCTTCACCACTTCTTCTATCATTTTCACTTTGCTGTTGATGTTGCTGCCGCTCTTATTCTTGAGATCTTCAAATCCATTCTTCTGAAAGTATATCTCTACTTCACCCAACAGTTCATCTCCTTGATACACCATTGACTTAATCATTTTGCCCCTTATGTAATTTTGCCCACAAAACCCTAACCCTAAAACTAACTTTACATGAAAAAAGTATCTATCTGTGAGCACGAACTGACAACCAATCAGTGAAATTCCACTGCTTTCCTCATCAAATCATGTCAAAATCCCTTTTTAAGGTTTTAGATGATCCAATTTGTTTCCAAATTATTCAAAATAAAAACATAGATCGAAGATCACTCTCTGATCCATTGAGGAAATCTCAAAGACTAGGACTTCTATCTTCCAAGTTCGGATTCAATTGAAAAATAGTTTCAAAACACTAACCCACCTCCTCTGATACGACGAAATTTCCAAAAATTAGTGTTTTCCTTGTGATTGGATTGAAATTGTTTCAAAACCCTAACCCACCCCCAAACCAGACAAAGATTAAAAAATTAGGGCCTTTCGTTCGATTCAATTGAAAACGTTTCGAAACCCCAACCCAAACCCCTCACGGCCAGATCAAGAATTCCAAAAATTACGGCTTTTTCGTGTGATTCAATTGAAAAATGTCCGCGAACAACGAAGAATAGAATAGAATATTCGAAACCCTAGAATCGATGACGGAATCGAAACTGAAATTGAAATTGAATTCGAATTGAATTGCTTGATTCTTTGAACAGTGTAAGTGTATGGAGGTGATTTTACAGAATTAGGGTTTCATCGTCCATTCGATAAAGAAGAAATCTTTTTAACTTGTTTCTTCGTATTTTCGTTTATGTTTTTCTCTCTCTTCTATGATGGTCTGTTTGTGCTGCGGAAAACGAAAAGAGAAGGAGAAAACCCTAGATGGATGGCTAGATCCAGTGATGTGTTAGGGATAGGTCAAAATTGGACTCCTCCTTTATGCTTATGGTGACGATGCGATGACAATGTGGTCTTTAAATAATTAATTATATCGGTGAAGTGGTGAACTGTTGAGTGGTTTAGATTTTTTAACGTAATTGCCGTTTTCGTTTTCTACTAAAAACCACCCAAAAAAAAACCCCTCTTTTCCCTAGTTTTCTTAATTTATACAATTTATTTTATGACACAATAAAAAGAAATCGGTAAAAATGGGAAAAAATGCCATTCCATTCGGAGTTTTTTCGAATTAAAATCAAGCCATCAATTTCGTTATGGTTTTAGTTTGAATCAAATAGTAAATGAATTCAATTTATATGCATTTAATCCCTATTTCTAAAATTGGATGTTTAAATCTGAGTTTTTATTTTTACTTTTTATTTTATTTTTTTCTTACTTTCTATTTTTTTATTTTACTTTTCACAATTTGATTTTTTTTCTCTTTATTATTTTTTTCTTGTGTGTGTGTATGTTTTGAGCTATAAACTAAAAATAATTGGGTTAAACACCTACTCCACCATGGCATCACTATCATCATTCTCCTCCTCATCATTATTATCATTGATGCATATAGGTTAACAACCATGGATTCACAATCAAAACATATGAAAAGTTAATATAAAATGGACTAATTAATGGTAACATTTTCAATATTTAGTATTCTTTAATATGGATATAAACGACTTCACTAAGGATATTACACACCAACAAGAATTCCACTACACTTGCCCCATTTAATATGATGTATGAATTAAACAAATGGTTTGTTTATCACAATTTTAATAGAATTGATTAAAATAGAGAATGAGATAAAAACCCTTGGGAAAAGTTGCAATATAGTTCAATAATAATGATAATCACATTTACAAGCTTATTAAGACGTCTTAAGGTTATCCAAGGGCAAAAATGAAGTAAAATGGAGTTTAATACGTAATTAAGTACTTAAAATAGAAAATAAAGATGGCAGTTTGCGATGCTATTGGTCAACTGGTAGCAATCTTACCGATCGACTAGTAGGAAATACTCTAAGCTTCGTTTGGCTAGTTCATTGATAATGCGACTAGTTATGTAAAGTATTCTATAGACCTAAAGCAACCTACCATCTAGATAGTAGGCCTTGTGCTTTTCTATTCGTGATTATGAAACCTATTGTATGGATGGTAGTGAGTGTACTATCCAGATGGTGGTTGCTAATTCTACAAATTTACTTTTGCAACCCATTGTAATAACTCCATTTTCTAAATATGAGCTTTCACACCTATACCAACCTCAAAAAACATGTTTGAAAAGTTAGTTACAAGTCTAACTTGATCATCAAACACTCAAAAGTGAACTTCAAACTCCTCAATCATAGGTTTCTTCCATTCACCTAGTTTATATCTCAGAATCCTTTATACCTTATTCTTTAAACCCTGAGCTCTTGACCGGTCCGGTAGCTTTTTGATTCCTATCAACCATCCTTAGTCAAAACCATATGCCAATACGTGATTTCCTCGAACTTCCCATCTCTTATCTTTTTTACTAATTGATTAAGCACATCAATGGTGTAGCAACAACCATTATTGTTTGAGTATTTCAGGGCCTCTAGAGAATTAGGTGAGTTTACCCTTTGTGGATAAACTTCTTTTTAAAATAGAACTCCATTAAAAGCAATTTGCCCAAAAAAGTGTCTAAAATACAAAAAAGAAGAAGAAGAAAATACACACACACAAAGTTAAAAACCTAAGATTTTTAAATGCATTCCTTTTATAAATCATATGATGAGGTTGCTATTTGCATTCAAGAAGCATCAATGGTAATGACTAAAGATAAATATAGAGAGAGAAAGAGGCCTTACATGCAATTTATAACAAATGCATTCCTTTTGTTTTTTTTTGTTTTTCTCTTTCTAAGGAGATAAAGATGTATATATATGTAGAGAGAGAGAATCCAATTTGAAACTCCAAGTAGAGAGACATAGAGAAAGAAACAAAGAAAAAGGGAAGGGATGTGTCCAAGAAAATTAAAGAGCAAAATAATAACTAAAAGCTGCAATTTCTTCATCAATCAAATGTTGAACAAAATCGTAATTAAAAGTTACGATTTTGCAATAGTATTACACAAATTAATTTTGGTGAAGCCTTAATATTTGCCCATATTTCTCCTTTAAAAACATTGAAAGGCACTTCTCATCGATAATGTGAAATCTAAATTTCCCACTCTTTACAGCCTAAGTTTAATAAATCTCCTTTTCTCCTTAATCTATAAGATAATAAAGTCAATGGGAAAGGAATCCCCTAATGATAGCCATACTCTCCTTAATGAGCATTGTCATCTTATGGTCAGTTAGTTTTCTCATTTTTTTTAAAGGAGTCCCCCAATGAGCTTAGCATGCGAGGCATATGTATAAATACATTCATGAAAGAGATGTTGATGTGAATTTTAAATACATCAAAAGATTTGAAAAATTCATGATCTAGTTTCTATTACTTCAACCTTTGAGGAAAGGGAATTAATGGATGTTGAACCTTAAAAAAATTGCATTTTTTTAAATTTTAATTAACATTAGTCATAAACTACCTAATACAGACCAGTTGACCAAAATTAAAGGAAAATAATATTTTATAAAATTTTGAAAATTCAGATTTTTGAATCACTACCAAAAAAAGTCACTAAAAAAAGATGGGTTAAAATCAAATGAGTTGAACAATTTCAACTAAGCTACTAATATAATTCAAAAAACTAAATACTTTGCATTCAATGACTTAAACTTTAAAACTTAAAAGAAAAACTACAAAAAATTATACATTTGAAAAATAAAAGCAGTTTTTAAGTGTGGAAGAAATTTTGAATTATTGTATTATCTTTCTTTTTTTTAAATATTTTTTTAGGCAAATTGCATGAATATACCTCGAAAACTTTAAAAATTACATGGCTCTCTTTTGGAAAACCTAACACCTATACCCTTTAAAGTTCACATAGGACCTACCTTTTAATGTATTGTTTGCTTATGTTGAGGTCCTTGCTGATGTTTTTATAAAAAATAGATAAAATAAATGCCACATCAAATTCATGTAGTGATGTGGCAAAGTCAACCCATTTTTTATATAGACAACTAGATTTAATATGATATAACTCAACCCTTTAGCCTGAAAAAAGAAAAAAGAAAAGGCTTAGAAGGACCCTATAATGAAACATACGAGAATTTGGAATTTATTTAACCTAAATGTGACACTAATCTGACCATGGAATTGAAATCCTCTTTACATTTAATAAAAACCTTAACCTAATCTTGACATACCAAAAATCCTAACCTTTAATCCATTGTGAAATATCGCAAATTAAAACTCCTGTGATGCAACTCCTTTTCCCAATTTGTAATATACCCAAACACTAAATCCTCCATCAGAATGCGAAGTTTCAAATGAAATACTTTGATCAAATTCCCAACCAATTGCAATGCGACTAAATGGAAGAACCAAGTGGAAAAGCCCTAAGGTAAGCCACATACTATCATATGTTTGATCATACTACTTTGTGAAAGGAAAATCATTTTCTTGAATTAATTTACATATCGATATATACTATACATAGTTTGACTTTTCTTTTTATATTATATTTACTTGCATTGAAAATCTATTTTTTTTTTTTCCAAATCTTTCTTGTGAAAATGTTGTTTAGGTATTTGTTTGAATTCCAAAGTTTGTACCTTTTTTAAGCCATTTGGCAAAAGGAAAGAAAATGTTGGGTTATAGAGGTGAAAATGGAAATGAGGTTTTGTTGATGAAGAAACAAAGCATGTTGTATATTTATGGCAATCTTCTTTATATTATTTCGTAAAAGTTTAATAGTGATAGTTCACATTGCTTCTCAATAGTATGAAGAAATTGGTACGGGCAAGCTTAGGGATTCTCACCTATTATGAAACTTGATGGAAGATAAGTATACCTATCAAATTTTGTATTATAATGTATTAAATACAAATATTGTCTCACATGAATTACAAGTATTAATATTAACCTATATCATATTATCTAACCAATAAATCATAAAGATTAATTAATATAAACCCTATAACTAAGTATTAATTAATGAATTAGAGATTAAATTGAAAGAAAGAAGAGCAAAATAGATTATAATTAACTTCCAGATAGTAAAACTAGTATCTAGATTTTGTTTCTCTTATGAATCATTATTTGACATTAACAAAATTAATTCAAATCCTTCTTAATTTCTAATTGATCGGGAAAATTCATAAATTAGTTTAATAACTTTCTCAAACTTATTAACCATAATCTTAAAAATGTCTATTTGAAATTCTTCATAATAGTATATTTTAGAGATTGGATTAAAAACAATGAATTCCTTAAAAGAAATTAATCAATTTCAGAAGAATTATGTAACTTATCTCTAATATTATATTAATTCTCTTCAAACATGCTAGATCTAATTACATATCAGATTTCTTAATCCTAATGTATAATATCAAATAGATAGAATAATACTCTAGAAATATTAATTTAAATAAAATAAAAAACATATGCATGAATCAAGAAATCTAATAATTCATTAAATAGCAATAAATCTAATCATATAATAATCTTATAATTCATACGCTTAGATACTAAGAAAATTTAAGCTCTAATCATATTGAAAAAATAAATCTTCAATGATGTAGAAACATGCATCACCAAGAAAATCAAAGAAATCTAAGAAAAAACCCAAATTCTTGAAGTATAAAAAAATAGCTTTCTAGTATCTCAAAACCCCTAAAACAAATAAAAACGTCTTCTTTCTCTCTCTCTCTCTCTTTTCGTTTGAGTCCTCCTTGTCCTTTATATAGTGAGCATAAAAAATTATGTTTTTTAGGCTAACACACTATCTAATATGGTTATAATTTGTTAGTAAAAAACTTAGAAAACTAGATGTTGTAGCAGATATGACCTAAACACATTCGTATCTAGAGGTTGTATCTAAGTTATGTTTTAAAATTAATTATTTCTGAGAGATACACGACTAATAAACACGGTCGTGTCTAGCCCCCAGTATAACTCTTTGTTTTATGCTTTAAATTCAATATGGTCATGTTTGGGTCATGTATATCTTCTAAACTTCATAATTTCTTCTATTTAGCTCCCAATTGAGTAAAATTAGATTCATTTTCTTTCTGTTTAATTCAACTATCCATTAAAGTTCTAAAATCAAAATATTACTAAATTCAAATTCTTAAAAAAATACACCAAAATAAGAGAAAATACTTCAAATCTCCACACTTAAGTATTTGTTTATCCTCAAGTAAACTAATCAAATCAACTAGTAGGATAGAAATACTTAATCAACTTACTACTATTCAAGAAATCAATTATAAAAATTGTATTTAATCCTATAATAACTTAAGAAACAAACTCCTAATTAATTTGAAGCTTTAAAAGAAGATTAATTACAACTCTTATACTTTTTACTTAACTGTCTTAAATATACAAAAGATTTGAAACTTGAATTATTATCTCCTTAATAAAGAAAAAGTCTTAAATACTTTACTAATTTTACTAAAATATATACACCCCTTCTTCAAATTTTGCTAAACACTATAATCCAAGATAAATTCATCCAATTATCCCATATATTATAAGATTTTTTTTTATTTAATAATAGTTTTATCGGTTAGTAAGTTTCAGACTAGATAATCTTAGGCTATAAGATTTTAAGATATCCATTTGAACCATCAACTATCTTTATTTAATAGAGCTTATTTATTTACGTTTAGCCTTTATATGGACTTTTCTCTTGACCCTTTTAGCGAGCTTTCAACTGATAATCCTAAGCTCGTCAGTTAAGTTAATGGGTGTTATTCTACACAAAAGAGGTACCCATAGGCTTAATTATTTGAGTCAATGAGGCCCATAGCTAAACTTCAATTCAATTTATTTATTTCACTTTAACTATATTAATTTTTCAAAAATTTTCAAATGATAAGTATCAATTATTTACTTATTAAGAATTATAGTGCTTTAAAAATATTAAGGGGGAAAAATAAGTAACTCTACTTTACAAAGATCTTATTATTCAATTTAAATAAAGTATCATTAAAGCACTTATTGATTAATTGTTTTATATTACTCAAAGAGTCATCATATATCAAATTGCAAGTTAATTTAATGATTTTATTATTAAATAAATGAATTTGATTTCTTAAATTACTACAAATTTTATAACCCCCTTCCCCTCATAATGTACGAATAGAAAGAAAAATAAAAATCAAATAAAACAAAAGTTTGAGGAAGGTAGTGAGGGAAAAGAACTAGTAATCCCTTGAATATGACATTTGTCCCATTGCAAAATGTGCGCAATGTGTAAAGTAGTTAATCTTGAATGCTTTAAACATATAAAGTTACAAAAAGGCAAAAAGGAATAGAAACTAAAACAGCGATTAAAAGAAAAGGAAAAAAATATTATAATCTAGTTTAGTAAGTCACATTAGTCTCGTTAGTAAATTAAAGAAAAAAAATTAATTACTGTAATTATGATGAAAATCTCCTCATCTCCTTGTGCATGTGCCTAAAAAATAAAATAGCGGATTTGGGGTCAACACGATCGAGACATGGTCGTGTCTAAAGACCGCGTGTCTCTCAAAAAATTTAAACAAGACACATCCGACACTACCTTAGACATGGTCGTGCCTAAAGTTCATGTAACTCTAGGAAATAATTAACATTCTTTGAATGTTTTGGCATAACCTCAACATGATTGTGTATATGGGTCACGTTTCTCTTGGAAAAAATTAATTTCAAAATCATATTAGACGCAACCTTAACATGACCACGTTAAAAAGTTGTGTAACTTTCAGAATTTTTTTCTATAAGCAATCGTGACACGACTTCAACATGTTCGTGTCTGATGATCATGTCACATTCGGAGAATGTCTTATATTCAACACACCTTTGACACCATCGTGTTTAGTGGCTATGTCAAACAAGCACAAAAATTGGCTTGCTTTTCTTTCTTTTTAATAAAAATGAAAATAAATCTAATTAAACTAAACTAAGTTAAGGAAAACCAATAAAAAAACTAAATTTAGATTGCCTCCCAAGAAACGCTTTTGTTTAACGTTATCAGCTCAACACACTTCTCTTTTACTAGTCAGGTGGACGACCATAAAAATTTTGGCGTTCAGATTGCTTAAATTTATTTGGACCCTATTGCTTGCCATGAATGAGACGTTGCTGAATTGAGTTTGTGTAAATCTCATCTTTCACGCCAGTGGAACCAAGTAGGTTAAACATATTTAGGAAATAATAGGTATTGCTACTCTTAGGGGATTGTTGAATCATGTTAGGTGCCTTGAAGGTTCTTTCTTTATCACCAACTATTACAGTTAATGTTTGATTTCCCACATTTATAATCGCCCTAGTAATAGCTATGAAAGGGCGATCTAAAATTAGTAGTGCTTTAATGTCCTCATCTTTATTTAGGAATACAAAATTCACTAGAAAAATGAATGTACATAGCTTAACCAACACATTTTCAATAATGTCGATGGGGTACTTAATAAACTTATTGGCTAATTGAATGTACATACGTGTTGGTTTATGGTTCTCTAAACCTAACTTTTTACACATATGATGTGGCATTAAATTTGTACTTGCATCTAGGTTAGCTAGTGTCATGCCCCAGGAGTTACACTAGTCGTAATAGCTCGCTGTGTACTATATTGAAGTCTATGAGTAGCTAGATTTCAACATACGCAAACTTCAACATGGTACATAAAGCATCATTACTCTAGAAATCGCTAGAAAGATAACGGTCCTACTAATATTAAAGTTAATGTCTATTAATGTAAAACATAAAATTTTACACATATAATAAATAGAGAGATAAGTTTATATGGTTAATATTACATTCATCTAAAATTCTATTCAAAATTAAAAATATCTATTCTAAGTGTCTTCTTCCTCACTCACCCAGCTACCATCATCTTTAAAGGTTCTCACCGCAGTTTGGATTCTACCAGGGTAAAATTAGAACGGTGCCTACAAAAAGGGTAAATTGTAGGGGGGTAAGTTATAAAACTTAGTAAGATCCCAGCTCATAACCACCTTTTACGCAAAACAATTAAGTTAACATTTTAATGCATGAACAATACATGAGGTCTAAGAATGTTTCTGACCAATATACCCCTCTTTTGACCTTGGGTTAAGAATCATTTTAAAATTCTATTAGAGTTTGGGCTACCAACTTTGTTACACTTGTATGCATCCTTGGCTACACAAATAAGAGCTACGTCTATATATCAATAGTTATGTTAGAAGAATGATCTTTTAAGCAAGGACCTAGGATAAATCAAAAGAGAATAATGTTTTCCCTGCTTGCACACCTCCAGATGCATGCACCCAAAATAGAATAATGAACATAAATTCATACCAATACATGATGATCATTCAGTCATTTTTTGTATTGTTAGAATAGGACACTCCCTCAAGACATCCTTTCATTATCTATATATATGTGATGGAATATATGAAAATATGCAAGAAGATGCTATGTATGATCCATTTCAAAATAAGCATTTCGATATGCTTTACATAAGTTAAGAGGTGACCAAAAAATTTGCAGACATTCCATCAATTACAAAAATAGCCATGAATACAAGCAACTTTACTTTCTTTTCCTTTTAGGCCTTAACAATCAAACAATCAACCAAATCGAACACACACATGGGTTCATTAGTATTCAAATTCAGGTGCTACTAAGTGGCAATCATCGTTGGTACTCATCTTGCCATTCTTTTTCAAAGATCGTAGTAATCATTGGGTAAAACTTGGCAATCTTTTGAAAAACCTATAAACGTGGAGAAATATTTACACATATAAGAAGTAACTATCTTTAAGATAAACTAATCTAGTATCCCATAGTTAACCTCATATTTTATTAGAGTCTTTTAATGTTAAGTCCTTCATTTAAGGAATCGGTCTGTTGTCAAGGTCTGCGCTTAGGTCCTCATTCGAGTAAAATCTTGTCCTTGCCATAATAAGGCAAATATATGTCCAAAGCATTTTTCAAGAGCAAGTCCATGAATACATGTCCACAAAATGTCTAAAATATGTCAAGAATGTGTTCACGGATGTCTAATAGATCATAGACGGTTATAGGTTCTCACGATTTAAAGATAAGGCCTTAATATCTTCTTCTTGTACTTTTACGTTTATTAGGAGTTTGAAATATGTCTAATCTTTAGAAAAATATTCCAAATGAAAGATAAATAAGATAATCTTACAAAGATGAAGTTTGTTTGATGTAGAATGGTGAGTAGAATCTACAACTATTACATATATGTAGTAGTAGTGTAAGTATGATGAATATATTATGGAAAATGATTTAGGTAAGTTGGGATTACCTTACTTTGATGAAAATTCCTAAAGTAAAGCACCTAAAACATAGAAAATAAGTTAGGTTAGTAACTTCTTTAAGGGGTTTAAAGATAGCTCAACCTTCTTGGAAGTTACTTACCTTAGATTTTGAAATTGGTAGTCCAAAATTATATTTGTCTTTGGGGATGCAAATAAGGTTATTTTTTGGTGAAATTTTCTGATCTTGTTGGGCAATATGAGGTATGTTTGGTGAAAATTTGGTGGAAAATTTTTAGAGGAAATGGGCAGCAGTTGGCATGTGAAAGATAGGGTTGTTTCGTGGGGGTAAATTTACTTTTTACCTCTCTTTTTATACTAGTTAAGTTTTGTTGTTTTGTAATTCAATTTGGGTTCTTATTTGGCACACCAAAGGGGACAAGATTAGGTAGGTTTTAGGATTATAATTGGCCTAAGGTCTCATAGGATAAGTTAGGGTAGTGATTGCATAAGATAAGATAAGGTTGAGGTGGCAAAATCATGTGGAATTGATGAAATCAGAAGGGGGTGGACGGTTTTGGTACCTTTTAGGAGGTTTCTTGGGTTGATTTTTTGTTTATTTTTAGTTAACCTCCTTATCTTGGTCGTGACAAATTTTGGGATAATTTTGATTAGGTTAGGATTAGGTAAGATAGTTTCAAATATGGGGTGAATTAGATAGTGTCAAGCTAGATTGCTTTATGTGAAAAAGGGTTTTTTATTTATTTGTTTTGAGGGCTCGTCTCTTCGAATTTTGCTAAGCCCTTTTACTGGGTAATCAAGGTATATCTAAGGTATAATAGGGTAAGATTTATTAACTATATGATAAGATAGATTAAGATGAGTAAACCTCGGCAAAAACTGGAAAAATTATGTTTTAGTATATTTTATTAGGATCCGATTTTGATATGTCCACTTTTAATTATTTTGTGTCTTTTTCTTAGGTTAGACAAGATAAAATAGGGTAGGATTGAGATAAGATCAAGTGTAATAAATGGGGATTTTGATCAGATAAGATAAGTTAAGAGGAGAAGTTTGACTTCTCCTTTGTGGCATCTTGGTGAAGGGGGTGACTGATGAAGTTTTGTCTAATTTTTTTGATATTTTGTGTATTATTGAGTAATTAAAAGTGTAATATTGAATTAGGAAAATTTTGGTTGAAATAGATTAAGATTTGAGAGTGGTTTCAAGCTTAACTACTTAGAAGGCTTTAGGATAAGGTTTAAGGGACTTTTGAGTTTGATTTGGTTTTATAATTTGGTTGGTCATTAATTGGTATTTGTTTTTGTTGATTTATGTTCTAGGCTATTAATTCTTATAATTAGGATTAGATAGGATAGATTTAAGAAGGATTAGACTCAAGTCAATATAAGTCTTCTTGAGTCATCTAAGTGTTTGTCGAAAGTTAACTTATGTTGACCTTTGCTTTAATTAAATTGACTTAGGTCAACTTATGATATATTGGGTTTTTTCTAATTTCTAACCTAATCTTAGGTTCATTTAGAGCTATAGCTTAAACATATTTTCTTGACATAGCCTATTCGATAAAGTTTTGATTAAATGAAATTTTAGGAAGTTACAGTTAGAGCTCTATTTATTGATAAATTACCAATAAGACAAGATAGAGTAAGACTCCTTAGATCCTTTAATTTTCGTGGCAACTTATTTTGTATCAATGCGGAGCATTCCTCATTTAATGTCGTAATTGATATCTCTTCCAGTTTCTTCTTGTTCAAGTGTAGTTCCTTCACGTACTTGGCATACTTAGGCATTTATGATAGGGCATCAACAAAGGGTAAGTTAATGTGTAATTGTTTAAAAATTTCAAAGAACTTACTAAATTGTTTGTTAGAGCGGTCATTCTTCAGGCCGTGACGATAAGGTACAAGTGGTTTGTATTCCTTCATTTTTTTATAGCTCTATACTTCTTTTTTTCCCTTAACTTTTGAGTCTTTCTTTTTTTATTCCTCATTAGTTTTTTGTTTAACATGCAATTCCTTTCCACTTCTAAGGGTTACTACTTTCACATGCTCTATAAAATTAGTTTTAGTGTTTCTTAGTAGTGTCCCTTGTTGTCTTTCAACCATCATCTTAGCAAGTTGTCCTACTTGATTTTCTAAATTGCAAATAGAGGCTTCTTAATTCCTTAAAAAAGTTCCAATGTTCTACAATATAACCTTATTAATATGAATATATTTAGTTAAAAGTTCTTCCAAACCTAATTTCTTTTCTTGTGGTGGGGGTTACTGGAATCTTGTTAGGAGCAAGTTTATCATTTGTTGATTTTGATTTTGATTTTGATTTCGATTTCGATTACTCTAAGAAAATTTTAGATGATTTCTCCATCTCGGATTGTAGGCATTACTATATGGGTTATTTTGTGGTTTACAGAGATTTCTTAAATAGTCTGCTTGTTCCCAATGATAATGAGTTCTAGTTCCCTTTACATCAACCTCTCTTGAGTTACATTAGGGGTTGACAGAAAGTGCATCCAACTTTCTACTAATGGCATCAACCTTATTAGTTAAAGTTGTCACCGCATCTAATTCATAAATGCTTGCTACTTTATTCTTCACCCTAGCACCTTCCCATTAAGAGCTATTCATAGCCATGTCCTCAATCAAGGATTGAAATTCTTTGGGTGTTTTAGTGTTCAATGTTCCTTTAGTAATGGCATCTGTCATTTGCTTGGTTGATAAATTCAAACCACTGTAGAAAGTTTGAGTTCGTATCCATAGCGGTAGGTCATGATGTGGGCATTTCCTCAACAACTCTTTATATCTTTCCCAAGTGTCGTATGAGGTCTTAGCGTCCAATTGAGCATAGGATGATATGTCATTTGGGAGTTTGGAGGTTTTAGTAGGTGGAAAGTATTTTCCAAAGAACTTTTGAGCCTTATCATCTTAGGTAATAATAAAATCCCTTGGAAGCGAATTCAGCTATTGCTTTGCTCAAACCCTTAGTGAAAAGGGTAAGAGTTGCAAATTGATTACATCATCTAAAGCCCCATGGATCTCAAAGGTGTCACAGATCTCTAGGAAATTAGAAATGTTGGCATTAGGGTCCTCATTTTGTAATTCATCAAATTAGACAAATTACAACACCATTTGTATGATATGAGGTTAAATTTGAAAGTTGTTGGCAGCAATAGGTAACTTGACAATATTTGAGTCGGCTTCAACTAAAGAGGATTTGAAGTAATCAAACATAGTCCGCTGTTGATTTTGGTTTCCATCATCCATGATTTCCAACTCGTTCGCTTCCTATTCTACCTTAATTCTTAGAGGAGACCCTTGATTTAATTCCTCGACTATTTGTTGAATTGTTCTTTGTAAATGCCTAGTTGCTCTTTCAATCTTTAGATATAAAATCAACATGTTTACTGGAGTATTTTTGGTCATACACTACTGAAAAAATAAAAGAAACTAAAAATAGGAAACATAAAAAATTAGTTAAATTAATAAAATGATTAGTATTCTTAATATCAAAATTCCCGATAACGGCACCAAAAACTTGTGGGATGCAAGTATACTTATCAAATTTTATAATATAGTGTATTAAATATAGATATCGTCTCACAGGGATTACAGGTATTAATATTAACCTACACCTTATTATTTAACTGGTAAATTATAAAGATTAATTGATCTAAACCTTATAATTAAGTATTAATTAGTGAATTGGAGATTAAATTGAAATAAAGAAGAGCAAAATATATTATAATTAACTTTAATATGCTAAAACTAGTATTTAAACTTTGTTTCCCTTGAGAATTATTATATGATATTAAGAAAATTCATTCAAATCCTTCTTAATTTTATTAACGAGGGAAATTCCTAAATTAATATAATAATTTTCTGAAGCTTATTAACTTGAATCTTAAAAATACCTATTTAAATCTCTTCATAATAGCTTATTTCAAATATCACAATAAAACCAATAAATTCCCTAAAACAAATTAATCAATTCTGGAAGAATTATGTAACTTATCTTTAAGATTATATTAATTATCTTTAAACATGATAGATCTAATTACATATCAAATTTCTCAATCCTAATGTATAATATCAAACGGATAGAATAATATTATAGAAATATTAATCTAAACAAAATCAATAACACATATATGAATCAAGAAATCTAAGAATTCATTAAATATAAATAAATCCAATCACATAATAATCCTGTGATTTATACGTTTAGATACTAAGAAAATTTAAGCTCTAATCATATTGAAATAGAAATCATCAATGATGTAGAAACACGCATCATCAAAGAAATATAAGAAAAACCCTAAATTCTTGAAATATAGAAAAATAGCTTTTTAATCTCTAAAAAACCCTATAATAAATAAAAAATGTCTTCTTCTTGTTTTCTAGTCGAGTCTCCATTGTCCTTTATATAGTGAGCATAAAAAATTTCGTTCTCTAGGCCAACACACTATTTAACACAATCATGATTTGGCTCTTGTCAAATTCATCTGTAAAAAACTTAGAAAACTAGACATTGCAGCAGACACGACCTAGACATCATCGTGTTTAGTGGTCGTGTCTAAATCGTATTTTAAAATTAATTATCTCTAAGAGATATATAACCAATAAACACGATTATGTCTAGCCCTTATGTGACTTTTTATTTTATATTTCAAATTCAACATGTACTGGACATGGTCATATTTAGGTCGTATCTATCTTCCAAACTTTATAACTTCTTCTATTTAGCTCAAAATTAAGTAAAATTGGATTCATTTTCTTCTATTTAATTCAACTATCCATCAAAGCCCTAAAATAAAAATATTACTCAATTCAAATTCAAATTCTTAAAAAATACGCCAAAATAAGAAAAAAAAAAACTTTAAATCTCACTGAATATATATATATATATATAATTAAGCACTTATCAAAGCTTGATTACATTTACAAAGATAGAAAATTGCATGTCGATGGTCTACCATTCAAGAATCATAGATGCTCGAGTGGAATTAGAGCATTGGTAAAAATTTCTAAAAGTGAGAAGAATTATAGGGGGAAACTCTATTATAGTTATGATACTTGTGGGTTCCTTAGTTGATGTCATTCAATCCAAGAAGAATTGCAATTAAAGAAGGATGGACTACAATTTAAGAATCATAGATGCTTGTGTGGAATTAGAGCATTAGTGAAAACTTTTGAAAATAAGAAGAACTATGTGAAACTATACTAGATTTGTGATACTTTTGGTTTCCTTAGTTGGTGTAATCTAATTCAAGAAAAAATAAATTTTGAATAACAATAGCAAATGTATGTCTCATCTTGATACCAAAGGGGAGGAGTATTCATGTGCTAACATAAAAGATTCTATGACTAGTAAATTAGAGAAGATAAGAGGCCTATTGGAGAAAGAATTTTGATGGTTATAGGGTGTATTTGTTTGTGTATGTGTTTCTTCTTGTAATTAACCTTATTGTAATAGTGATGAAGTAATATAAGAGTAAGTTAGATAGCTTATAAGTAATGTAAAGTGATTATACCATTGACATATGCTATGTATTATTAGCCTTATTGCAATTATGAGAATGACATATATGTATTTATATAAATAGTACTTATTTTATCAAAACTTGTGAATTGAATAATGCACCATAGTATTTTTTTTTTTTTTTTACCTCCTGCCTTTTGGTTGATATATTTGATCTTATCAGTTTTTAGGTCAAGGTGCATCATAGTCATTTTTTTTTTGAAACAAATAGAAAAGATTTTAATTTAAATCAATAGCAACCATTGTTTTCATATTTATCGTTGAAAGCATTTTCTCCCTACTATGCTTTCATATTTACTATCGAAATATATGAAGTTATAAGTAAATTTCAAGGGCAAGAAGACGTATTGTAGTATAGGTGTTTTAGAAAAAATTTCTTGATGCTCTTTTTAACAAGGTAGAATCCTTAGTAAATTCTGGTAGCATTTCATTGAACTACATAAGGAGCTCCATCTATCATTAAGCCTTTTGAAAGATGTGTGACTTGATGTATGAAATAGAAGATATATTAGCAAATTGTCAATATCAAACTAGTTATGAAGGTTATTTGTACATCAAACCCTCCATGCTTTCATTCCAATATCAAGCTAGAAGAAGCTTGGAGGATATTAATGAGTATATGTTTCATTGTTCATTCACATAAAAAATAAATTTGAGGACAACATATAAATCTTCATTACTAAGAATAAGAATCCTACCCATAACAGACATGCAAAACTTCTTCTTTTTTTTTTTAATTAAATGAAATAACTGTGAATAGTTTCTAATAAATACTTGCTAAACTAAAATCTTTAAAAAGGTAGGACAACACAGATAAGATCTTACTAGTCAAACAAAGTCTAAAATAACCTTTTTTAAGCAAAACAAAGGATAACTTAAGAAAACATGGATGAAATATGATATCGCAACCAAATACCATAATTCTTGACTTTAATTGGGTTTTTCTCATATATCTTTTTGATAGCTAAAACTTATCCATTGCTTTTCTTCACTTATATTCCTTTACTTAAAGAGTACCAATGTTACTTCATATTCTTGTACTTAAGTTGGCAACAAAATTGTTTGGCTAAAACTTATCTTGTATTCCTTTACTTAAATTGGCAACTTTCCTTTTATCACTTAACTCTATGCATCAAGTTAAGTTCTACTAATTCCTTACTAGCCAAAAGAAAAAAAAAATCACATAAAACTCATGATTTAAATTATCATCAAACTTTATAGCCAAAGATATTATATCTATTGTATGGTAAACGATCTAATCTAAGATCCTGACACTTATGAATATCATTTCTAGAATTGATAGGCTATATAATTATTGCTTAGCTTACAATATAACCTAATGCAGCTTTAATAAGAACAAACTTCATACATATTCTTTATAAATCAGGACACCCAAAATCTATTTTTGTAATAGTAAAAACCTAAATTAACATGCAAAAAGAGCTAAATAGGTAACGTAATATAATTTGGGAAATATATTCACAAAATCCTAAAACCAAAGATCAATACACATGGGTTCATAAATAAAGCAACAAAAGACCAAAACAAGGATTCCACCCCACTACGTACAACCATTCATGTTTTCACCATGGAACTACTTATGTAATTATAAACAAAAAGGATCCTACCTACCTTATTACATAAAAATGGATACCACCTATCCTCATTGCAAAAGTTAAAAAAAAAAAAAAAGAAGAAGATAGAAAACCTCCAAAGGATACCAATAACTCCATTGCATAGAACAAGAATCTCAGTTGCTTTCATTATTAAAAAAAAAAAAAGTTTATGCAAATGTTAAATCCTCATTTTCTAAGGCTCTTAGTAATGATGCACACTCTCTTGGTGACATAATAGGAAGTGGTTGGACCCTTTGAACCAACTATATCAACATCCGAGTTATCGTCTATTTGATATATTCTTTGAGTTATTTCCAACAACATTAGTAGCTTCCTATGTGCTTGAAGAATGATTTATTTGCTTATATTCTTCTGTCTTGGTGCTTTGAAAACTGAATGCCCTAAATGTGCTCTATTGCTTGTGTTCTTATGAGCGACCCTTTGTTGAAAGGTCCCTCAAATTTAAAGTGTGCTATCACCCTATAGAAAGATTGGCCTTGCTGAAATAGAAGGAATAAGGTTCTCATCAAGCCTTGTAAGAGCAAAAGAAGCATGCACCGTGGGGCTTGTGAGAGAGGCATTACTTTGGCTTTCTTGAATAGTATCGGCATTCAAGTTAGCAACTCGTTTATACCATTTTTCTCCGTTGCTTTTAGTAGAACTTAAAAAAAAATGATAAGTAACAATGTAGTGGCACATGTATTAAGCGAGCAGAAGTATACAAAATGTGTCAATCGATTACACCTTTCTTTCATTCCGTTGTGATCTCCTTTGAAGGACCTTAACTTGACTGGAACTAGAAGCACTAGATGATTGGGGACTACCATCCTTTCTTGGCCTTTACATGATTACAAAGTGAGAATGGTGATAAGGAAAAAGGTATGCTAAAAGTTACTTCATAAACTTTGTATAATGGTATAACTAAAAAATCATCCTTAAGCTATAGAAAGTGATAATCTCAGCAAACAGTTTATCTAAATAAAATTGAAAGTGACCAAAAAGAAACCAACAAATATAGCAATTCCTATAAGCTATCAGCACCATGACCAACTAAAACGTCTCAGTGTGTTGTCTAAGACTTAAATATTTGTAGGTAACAAAACAAAAAATCGTTAATAAGATGCAAAACCTTTTTCGCATGCTTGTCTCTCACTAGTGTTTGTTGACATGTGCACAAATTGTGGCCTATTTGATCACAATTAGTGCATCAAAGTGTTATTTTCTTTTGACTTGACCTCCTAACTCCAATCTCATCTAGCTCTTTCCTTTTTTCTTTTCTCAATCTTTCAGGAAGGGAGTGTAGATATAGAGGTAATACTTTGCAGTTGCATCAATTGTGCTAATGTCGACATTAGATGAATTATTCTATTGTATATATCTAAGTATCTTGCTTTGAGGAAACATGCATGGCGGTAGTCTTCAATGTTTGCCACCATATAGACAATATATGTTGCGGCATGCTTGCATGGGAGTTTGATATGTTCCCACTTAAAGTAATTATAGCTTCAACTTCCTAATTTCAACACTAGGTTTTTATTCCCTTCACAAACTTGGAATTCTCCTCTACCAACAGACATAATCCTACATGATTGAGCTTTAACCAAAATAACATTTAGTTGCTTCCTAACATCTCACATACTCGCGTCTACCAAGTATAACTTGTTTAGTATCGATGTTGAAGTCTTGCTATAAGCTTCAATCTAATTGCCTCAAACAATCGAATAATTGGTTTATTATGTATCTTGCTAACCTAATTGTTGAAACTTTCCATCATATTATTTGTAACATGATCCACTTTGCACATTAGATTGTATGCATACCTTGCCCACTGCTTAACTCTATATTTGAGAACCATGTATAAGCATCCTTATAGTAGATCTCTAACTACCTCATAGCAACCTTATGATCTCGCTTAGTATATGCTTTTGTAGTGATCCAAAAATCCACTCTAAGAACCAAACTAAGGTGCTCAGCCTTAAAGTTCTTGCAAATTTGTCTATAATAATTCATTTGTCAAGTTAATGGAAAAGCACTCGCGATTACATCGAATAAGCCTTACATCATAGAAATACAAAAATAAATATTACAATAATGGTTTACTAAGATAATAAGAATATACTAATTGATAAATACCTTTTGTTTGTCACTCATGAAGGTAAGTGTAAATTCTTCATAATTTGGACATAAAACCTCTTGAAATCCTTACATGGATCACTCTCAACTATCTCCACACTTCTTCTCAGCTACAACACATGCTAGTGGGGACAAACCACCATTGCCATCAAGTGCAATGACCAATAGGAGTACATCACCATATTGACATTTCAAATGACAACCATCTAACCCAAGAAAGGGTCTATGTCCTTTTATAAATCTAGTCTTACAAGCCTCGTAACGTAGGAATGCACATTTGAACCTAAGTGGAGACATTAATTCTTCTAGCCTATCCCAATACTATATCTTGAAAACACAACCTGAGTTATGTTCTTTAACAAGGTTAGCATATTCAAATAAAATCAAATACCCTTTTTCATGACTCCCTTCAATCATCTTCCTTACCTTAACCTTTACTCTATATAGCCTATGTTGGGAAGGGTCTATGTCATACTTTGTATTTATTTATTGATACATGAAACTGTAATGCATATTAAAATCAATAGATAACTCATCAAGTAATTGGTCCACAATCCAATTAGAAGTTGCATTCGATCTATTACCAATTTTAATGCATGTATGCTATGGTTTAATATCTTGATCACAAAGTAACTTTGCTTAAGAGTGGTAGAGACATCAATACTCTAAAGACAATTTTCAAATGTGTAAATAGCAATGAAATGGTTCTTCTCATTTCTTTGTCTATGTATCTCAAACCCTTCATGAATTATATATTACTTTAAAACTTCTTTAAACTCATTAACATCTAGAAAGCGTGCTACCTTTCTCTGAGACAATTTTTCCTTCAAAATCACAAGACCATCTCCTACAACCATTTATTCCTCTTATTTTGACACCTACACTACTCTTTCCACAATTGCTACCCTCATTATGGTCATTTTCTTCAAGAAATTGGTCTCAATGACACTATCCTTATCATAATTTGACCATCCATCCTCACTATTTTTACTTACATTATTAGAAACAAGTGATAAGCTATTACTACTAACATTTTCAATTCCATTGTCACTTTCATTGCACTTAAACTCCTCATCACTATTGTTACTCTCATTTTCATTACACTGAAACTCTTTATCACTACTCTAAGTAAAAATTTCATCTTCAATGGGATTAAATCTTACCTCCATGACCGAGAGGGGAATTAGCTCTAGCTTAGAATGATGGAATAGTTGATAGTTGTCCTTATAGGTTAAAGATTCTTCAACAACATCCAACAACTAAGAAATTTGGATGGGTTATGTTAATTACACATTAATCTCCTTGATTCTAACATGCAATGTAAACATGTTCATCAATTCTCAATCAAAACCCAACTTCATTTTTTTCATTTGAAACCAGAAATTCTTGCATGAATTGTCACACCTACATGATTCTTGATCAACTGGCATACGACTCCAACTATTTCCTTCACCATATCAAGAAAACAATATTCTTGCAAATCGACACCATCAACCATATAGATGTTGCATTTATAGTGAACATAAAACGTATGTATCTCATTTATGTTTCATCCATCGCTTCCTAATTCTCTAATAAAAAGTCAATTTTGTACTTCTACGCTCTTAGAGTTCATGTTAGGGTTTTTCTTACATCGAAATTAGGGAAGGCATTTGTGAAATAGAGAAAGGAATAAGGCAATGGGGGTTTCAATTTATGATATTTCACATGGGATTGAAGGTCAAGGTTTTGATGTTCTGAGTTAAGGTTAGGGCCTTTTGGACAATTTTTGAGAGATTATAATCATAGGTCTTGACTTGATCGTGTAGTTTTTGTTTTACCTAGTTTGTTGTCTTATGTTAAATAGGGTTGGGTTGAGTTAAAATATTTCTTAATATAGGTCAAGTTATATAAGATTAGATCTACTTTGTCACATCACCACATGAATTTGATGTGGTATTTATTTTATCTATTTTTTATGAACATATCAATAAGGACTTCCACATAAGCAGACAACGTAATAAAAAGGTTGAGCCCACATCAATTTTAAAGGGGTTTAGGTGCTGGTTTTGCAAAAGCTGAGGGTGCATGTAATTTTTAAAGTTTTCTAGGGGTGTCAATGTAATTTACCTTTTCTTTTTTAAAGCTTCTTTAAAGGAAGCCTACATACCTATTAGTCGAAATTAGGCTTATAATTAGCTTTTCATAAAGTCTTTTAGGTAGTTATTTAAAACTTCTCTAATTTTTATATTTTTCAATTTTCCATCTTTTTGTTCCTTTATTTTCTTTATTTTTTTAGCCGAAATTAGGCTTATAATTAGCTTTCATAAAGTCTTTGAGGCAGTCATTTAAAACTTCTCTAATTTTTATATTTTAAAATTTTCCATCTTTTTGTTTCTTTATTTTTTATATTTTTATCTCTATTTTTAACTTTAAAAGATTTTAAAGAAAAAAAATTGTTTTTATTTTGAAAACTTTATCTCTTTTATTTTGAAGAGACCTTATTTTTATTTTTATTTACAAAACTTTCATATTTTCTTTTTATTTACAATAAGACAATTTTTTTGTTATATTTTTTATTTATTTAAATGAGTAAAGGGAGCAGCTGGGTTAGGGGGGATTGCGATTGAATTTCCAATGATTGAATATGAGTTACATTGAATAGATTCAATGGTAGTGTTATGGATCGCTTGTTCAACCCATTTTGATGAATATTAGAGCTCACATAGGCATTCAATTAAGCCTTTTGAATGTGGTGAACATCATGATGATGGCGATTTACTTCTAGCCAATAGCGGTAATGGTAGTCTATGAAACCCCGAATATGTGAGATTAGGTTTTTTATTAATTCAAGATACAAGTTTGGGTTTTACGGTAAACTATGACTCCTCTATTCTAACATAACCAACCTTACATTTTAAGTTTCTCTATAATTCTAAAGAAAGGTTTGAATATGTTTATGGGTTGCTTGAGAGAGAGAAATCTCTAATTTGTCCTTGTTTGGGATAAAGGCAATTTTAGTATCTCTACTTTTAGATTTAAGCGATTTAGTACCTAAAATTTTATTCTTTTATAATTTAGTGCCTAATAGAGACACTAAATTGTATTTTATTTTAAAGTATAAATACTAAATTATAAAAGAGTAAAACTTTAAACACTAAATTGCTTAAATCTAAAAGTATAAACACTAGAATTGCTTTTATCCCATTCCTGTTCTTGTGAAATTGAAGATTATTTTTTTATAGAATTGAAGCACAATATGCCCCCATTTATATATCAACAAACAAGTTGCATTATGAACAACAAAAAGCTGTTAAAATTGAGTTTTTTTTTTTTTTTTTTGCTTTTTATGTTTTCTATTTAATTTTAATTTCAATTTATTCCATTTAAATGCCTTTTTTATTTAAATCAAAGCTTTTGACATTATATTTAACATTTTAATTGTCTAAAACTCGTAAAACCTTTCAAATGGATCAAAATGTTGCCATCTCCCTTCTTCTTGAGCTTTTTGGGTTTTTGACTTGCTAAGAAAGAACACATGTTCTACTTCTACATGTACATTTAGCAAAACCATGCACAATGCATAGAAGCTTTCGCCTTTGCTTCCTTCCAAATTCAAACTTGTGATTAATGGGTTTTGGGAAGCTTGCACATGTGACTAGGCCATGCGTGTTCTTCAATTCTTATTTGACATAATATTTACTTAAACTATTTTTATCTCTAAAGTCCAATTGAAAACAATGAATTTTGGGCTTGAATTTAACAAACCTAATGTATTTTTATTTGTAGACACCTTATTTTTGCCACTATTTAGATTTTTTTAATAATAAATAAATAAATAAAAATGATAAAAAATAATAGTAATAAAAAGGTTTGGTTTATGAATTAGTAAAAATAAAAAAAAACACGTAATAAAAAATAATAATAATAAAATTTGCAACAAGATTAAGGAAATATGGGTCTCTAAATCAAGTTTGGAGAAATCACGTGCATTGCACGTGATCTTCTTCTTCCCCAAGCATGGTCGAAACCAAAAAAAAAAAAAAAAAACGAACATGATAACAAATCAAAATGAAAAAAGATTAAAGTTTATCAAGTTTTACTGTAAATCAACAAGATTACAATGAAAAAAAATTATTTTTCAGATTAAATCCAAAAACAAAATCAATCAAACAAATCGGATAAATCCCAAAAACAACTATAATATAAGGGATTTACATCATTTTTTAAATCGGAAGAAGATAAAAACGAATCCCGATCATAGTTTAGATTTAAACTTATCAAAGCCGGTCCTGCATGCCTATAAATAAAGCCCGATCTTTGGAGAGAGAAAGAGGTTGGAAAGTAAGGAAATCTAAGAGTAAGGAAAGTAAAGAGAGGACAAGATCATAGAAAAAAAAAAAAAGAAACAAACACCCACTGCTATGTCGCAACCCCATGGCCACTGATCCTAGTTGTCATTAACATCGCGAATCATCTGAATGTGGATGATTTCCACGTCGGCCTGCGCCCATGAAGCATCTCGACTCCTCGCCTTGCGTCTCCATTTGCCGAAGTATAACTAGCTGATTGAGTTCGCGACAAGCTCACTGAACCGCACCGACCCAAATCCAACCTAACCCGTATCCAGGTTAGTGGTTTTCATGTTATATTTATGTTATTATTATTAGTCTTAATTGATAATAATATTAGTAAATAAAAAGACAAAAATAAATAATAAATAAAAATATTTAAAAATAACAAAAAATGATAAAAGACATAAGTTTTAGGAATTTGCTTTCTTTTGTTATTGATAAAATTAGGTTTAAAATTTCCCTTTTGTGTTTCTTTTAAAATTTTCTTAATTAAAGGTGTGGGTTTTTCTTTTTTAAAAAAAAACATATATACGTATATAATGTTTTCTCACATAGAAAAATAATTTTTATGAAATAAAATTTTAATTAATGTTTTCAAAACTAAAGGGTTTTAGTTCTATTTTTCAAAATTGAGAAATAAAGTTTAGGTTTAGAATTAAAAAAAAAATAAAATGATAATAAACGTAAACCTGACTGTTTTCATAATTAAAATTAATCAATCCACTAAAGTTTTATGAAAAGAAAACTACAGCCTGTTTGATCCTGAATAGCGGGTACGTAGGCACCATTATAAAGAAACTCTAAAAAAAAAAAATTCAAATCATTATTAGTATAATAGTTGTATCATTTTTTTAGTATTTTTTATGCTAAAAAAAAGGATATCATAACATAATTCAAATTTTAAAAGGATAAGGTGGTAACTTTAGGGTTTTAATAGGACAGCCCCCGAGTCGAGAATCTCTGGTTTTTTTTTTTCTTCTTTTTTTTTTCTAAAAAAAAGGGAGATTTCGTTGATTAGTTATCTAGATTAGAATTAATCCGCTCAATTAATTCTAATTCAATATTTTTTCCCAACTCCAATTGGGTGGTGACTCCAAATAATTAATAAAATTGCTAGTTCAAGTCGAGGATTTATATTGGATGAGCATAAGATCTAATATGAATCGAATTAGGGAAACAATATAAAATTTTCAAATTAGACTCAACAAGATGGCAACTCCATTAGAGAGTCTTAGTAGGCTAGCCACTTAAACCTTTTGAAATCATCATTTCTAGATATCCTTAATTAGCTCTCATGTTGTAAAATATCATTTGCACTAATGTTTGTATCTGCTCGTGATCTAAGGATTTGATAAAGTTTAGTTATTTTGTTTTATTTTATTGAGTTTTCGTGCATGCAATTGTGTGATTGGATGTAGTCAGATCCAAGTTGTCTTAGGAACCTAGGATAGGGAACCATTGTGTAAGTTCCGGGTGAAGTGAAATATTCACCGCTCAAGGCCGATTAGGCTACCCCATCTAATGCTTCGATATGGCCTAAGATTCATTTCTTCGAAAATCTAGAAGGCCATAGAGCTTAGGAACCTTTAGAACTCACCTTTTTGTATACATGAAATCATGAACCAGCAAATAATTAACGATGTAATTTCTTTCTTTGGAGTTCAGATGCAATCGCTTGTAAAAGAATTTTTAGTGTGTTTTGTAAGATATTTGTTTGTAATTCAAAAATTTTTATTGTAATTCTGCTAGATGGCTAGCACTGTAATTGATCGTTTCCTTCGCAAAGAAATCTAGGTTTGTAAACCTTTGGATCCTAAACTGGTACTGGACCATTGGTTCACCTTATATAGCCCTAAAGAATAGACCTTCATCTAGAGCAAAATAGGGTCTATCCTTTCATTGATGAAAATGGATGTCAACCTACCTTTGATTCGAGCTATATCACACCTTTAGGAAATTGAGCTCGCGACTTTCTTTATTGGGTCACACAAGATCACACCAACCCTAGAAGAATATACTCAGCTTCTCCAGGCCCCTCCACTTTCCCATGGGGTGTATGTGCCAAATCTAGAGGTTAGGCCAACATGTATTTTCAATAGATTACTAGGAATTCACAAAGTAGTGATTAACCGAGTGTTAGAAAATAGAAATGGGTATTGCCTTCGAATGGATGAATTAAAAGCTTGGTTTGTGGCTCGATGTGATGACGGAAGCAAGAAATATATTTTATGTGGGGATCCTAAGAGTTACAAATAAAGACAGGTTTATGCTTTCATCTTGACAACATTCACAACTATCCTCTTTCCTACTGGGATCTTCCACATTCATTACAAAGTTGCGGAATTAGTATTCCAATTCTTGGAAGAAAAATCTTACATCCTGGCTCTACTAGTTGAGCAGATTTGAAATCTAAATTCCGTAAAGAAGAAGGGTAATGGAATCCTCCACTTAAACCTCAACCTCATCCTAATCTGGTTCGTGAGCCATCTCAGGCGTTTTGGGCTACACATGGTTAGGAGATCATTGGCCCAACAAGTAGACCTCATAGACTCATGTATAAAAAGGATGAAGCTGTCAGATGATCTTTCCCACTACGGTTGGGTGAAAGTGCTCAAGGGTTTCGGTGCTAATGATATTTTGTGGATTGTTAGGTGGAGCTGTTGTAGTAAGGTTATTCTAATGTGTAGAAACTTTCAAGTAGTTCCATTAATTGGGCTTAATTGGTGTACAAGCTATCACCCGAACTCAGTAGTTCATCAGTTTGACACTATCCATGACATAATTTATAGACCATCATTAGAAGGAATCACGTTCGAATATCAAGACCCGAGCATGTTAGTAGTTGATAAAGTCACCAAGTTAGCAGAGGTCAAAGTCCTATGGGAAGCCTGAATTGAGAGTTCTAATGTAGAACTTAGAGAATTGGATGGTGAAGTAGGCAAACATCGAGCTACTAGAGATTTTGTTATCAACTAGTTGTACAAGACAAGAGAGAGGATGTATTGTACTCCAGATGTAACTTAACCTGTGTCGATTAACCCAAGCCCAAAAATAAAAACTTACATGGAACAAGTGAGGGCTTGAATGGAGGTCCATTTTGAGACCATAGACAGTAAGAAAGACG
The DNA here is from genome assembly GCA_037954665.1 of Laguncularia racemosa. Classification (NCBI taxonomy): domain Eukaryota; kingdom Viridiplantae; phylum Streptophyta; class Magnoliopsida; order Myrtales; family Combretaceae; genus Laguncularia; species Laguncularia racemosa. The sequence continues at coordinate 436,870 of JBBMOL010000259.1, read as the reverse complement.
TGTGAAAGAGTAGATTTAAGGAATCTAACAAGAGGAACAAAGCATTGGAGGTTTAGTTGGAGAAGACCCAGGCAAGGCTTAAAGCATTAGAAGCCGTCGTCAATGAGGAGTCAACACCTATGCAGCCAAAGAAGAAGAAGCTTAGAAATTAGGAAGTTAGATTATAGCATTCTTTTCTTATGTTTTCAATAAAAGCACCGAACTCCAAGTTTGTAATATTAATAAAATTTCAGTATTATTACACCGTTAATTAAATGCTAGTTCTTTTGCATCCGTGTGAGCATTTTGTTTGCATATTTACTAAAAAATAATAACAATAAAGAAAAAAACAAAGCCAAGAAAATTAAAGAGTTACTAACAAAAAGAGATCCTTTTAAGGTCCTAAAAGTTGTTTTTAAATGGTTAGCTTAACCCAAGGCTCATCGTCACCTACTCTAAACATAAAGCCAAAGACCTCTATAACCTGCTCTTAATTTAAAAGACCCCTTTCACTTCAAAAGGTCTCATCATATGTTGATTTAGCCTCAAAACACAAAACCTTCCGATTCTCTCCAATTCTAAGGGTTACACTTGAACTTTCTCTCCATCAAGAGTTACAGACACAAAGATAATTAATTTTGGGGCACATTATCGAAGTGGTTATGGTCAACTACCAATGAGGGCGTAAAGAAGACTATCCAAACTAGCTTCTCAAGAGAGCTAAGTTAAGACTAAATCACTTGACAGGGGCATATAACTCCCAAAGACATCATGAGACATGGTAAATATGGGCAAATATGGTAAAATGGAATGATATCTCATTTGTTTGAGTGGTTTAGGATGACAAGAGGCAAACTACATCACAAATACTAACCCTTAAACACTCAAGAGTTAAGTACTATTAATGTGAGGTTTTTTACTCATTTCTTAAAGGAGGTCTATCTTGAATTTGATACGTTAATCAAAATAATGTTAGGCATTCATTTTTGCTATCCTAAACACAATAATCCTTTGCTAACCTCATTTGAGCTTATATAAAAAGAGTTTTGAAATTTAACTATGTTGAGAACTACCCTATAATGGGATGATTAAGAAGATAAGGACATCAATCAAGAAAAAAGGAATTAATTAAATAGTGCTTGCCCTAGTTACAACAATTCAAGGGTAATTTGTGCCATGGATAATTTATTTCTTTTGATGAAGAAAAGTTTACATTTTGAAAAAACACACATGACCCATAAGAGATAATCACTATTAGGCTCAAAAGAAAAGGAAAAAAGATGGAAAAAGAAAATGAAAGAAAAAGAAAGAAAAGAAAAGAAATGAGAAAAGCCCAAGAATGTAGTTAAACCTATACGTAATAAAAAAAGCCCAACAAGACTTGAAAATATCAAGACCAAATACAAGAACCCAAACATTATAGCTAAAAAATATACCACCCTTCTTTGAAGACTTCTCTAAATCATTGAAAATAATTTATCTTAAGCAAAAATTGCTAAGACAAGTGCTATTCTAGTTTTTCTCAAGGTTTATTGACTTGTAAACCTAGGTTGAAATGATGATTCTTTCAAAATAAGACCTTGGCATTGATACTTTTTTGAAACCAAAAGCCTATTGCATTACAAGTCCCAAAAAAGCCTAACAGATTGATCAAAGCATATTACTTACAAGAAAGACCATAATTTTTGGAATAAAAGTTAAGAGTGACATCTAAACTGAGAGATTGTAAGGAAGTTCTCTTAGATTAAACCAATTAAAAATGAGATGTTTGTTTCCAAATGGAATATGGGAATTTAAAGTTATTCCTCATTGGCATTGTTTGGCCCAAATTTTAAATATTGATGCCCCTAAGATGTAGATATAAGTCTTAATTATAAGAAACCCCTCAAGAGATGATTGATTAAACCAAGACACCACTTTTTCCAAGATTAAACTAAATCCTCCAAGAAAAATGAGGCAAAAGAGTAAGTGATTATTGAATAATAAGATGGACCTACTCTTTATTTGTATTTTTAGGAGCCCTTGTCATATTCTTTACTTGTTAGTAATGCTTAAAAAAATAAAATATTTCTTTTAGAGAAGAAAGAGGAAAATTTTCAAAGTTTGCTGGAAAACACTTTGCCACCTTATCCTTAAGTTTCAGAAGAACATTTGTCTTGAAATTTTTTAGAAAAATCTTAGTTATCATTTGTTTAAAAGTCTTAAGTCATTCTAAATTTAGAAACTCTTGATTGTTATCAAAAAAATAAGATTCTTATTTAGGAATTCATTCCTACTATCAATTAGTTAACCCATAATGAGGCACATTTCTAGATATTCTCTCTTAGGGTTGTAAGTCTAAAGAGACACTTCCCACTATCGATTAGTTAGCCCATAATGAGGCACTTTCCTAAACTTTCTTCTTTAGGGTTGTAAGTCTAATAAGATGCTTCCTATCATCAATTAGTCAACTCATAAGAGCACTTTTCTAAATAATCTCTTTGTAAGGTTGTTAATTTAGTGAGACGCTTCCCATCATCGATTAATCAACTCATAAAAGCACTTTTTTAGATGATTCCTTTTGTTAGTCTAATGAGACACTCCCTATTATCGCTGATCAGTCAGCTTGTAAGAGCACTTTTCTAGATAATCTCTCCTTTCAAGTTGCTAGTCATGTAAAACACTTCCTATTATTAGTTAGCTAGCTCATAAGAGCGCTTTCCTAAACAATATCTTCTTTAAGGTTGCTAGTCCTGTAAGGCGCTTCGTATTATTAGTTAGTTAGCCTATATGAGCGCTTTCCTAAACAATCTCTTCTTTAAGGTTGCTAGTCTTGTAAGACGTTTCCTATTATCAGTTAGTTAGCTCATAAGAACACATTTTTAAACAATCTTTGTTTAAGGTTATTAGTCTAATGAAACGCTTCCTATCATCGATTAATCAACTTATAAAAGCACTTTTTAGATGATCTCTCCTTCCAAGTTGCTAGTCTGGTGAGATGTTTCTTGTCTAAGACCACTCTCCAAGGAGTATTAATCATCATAAAGTAACTATCTTCTTTTGCAACATGAGATTGTTAGCTCGTGAAACATTTTCCTTACTTAAACTTTTGGTTAGATAACTCCTTAGTGGATCCAGGTTTAGATAGCCAGCTCATTATAGCGTTATCTATCATTTCTCTTAAGTAAAAATGGTGTTTTTTTTTTTTGTCTTTATAACTAAGTTTTTTCCTAACTTTACTATAAAGAGGAGCAGCTGTATAAACCTCATTTTTGCCTTTATCCAGATTTTTTAAATAATAAATAAATAAATAAATGATAAAAAATAATAACAATAAATAGGTCTGGTTTATGAATTAGTAAAAGTAAAAAAAAAAAAAAACAAGTAATACAAAATAATAATAATAAAATTTGCAACAAGATTAAGGAAATATAGATTTCTAAATCAAGTTCGGGGAAATCACGTGCATTGTACGTTATCTTCTTCTTCCCCAAGCATAGCCGAAACCAAAAAAGAAAAAAGAAAAAGAAAAAAAAAACATGATAACCAATCAAAACGAAAAAAGACTGAAGTTTATCAAGTTTTGCTGTGAATCAACAAGATTACGATGAAAAGATTTATTTTTTGGATTAAATCCAAAAACAAAATTAATCAAACAAACCGGATAAATCTCAAAAACAACTCTAATATAAAGGATTTACATCATTTTTTCAAATCGGGAGAAGATAAAAATGAATATTGATCATGGTTTAGATTTAAACTTATCAAATCCGGTCCCGCATGCCTATAAATAAAGCTCGATCTTTAGAGAGAGGAAGAGGTCGCAAAGTAAGGAAATCGGATAGTAAGGAAAGTAAAGAGAGGAGAAGATCATAGAAAAAAAAAAAAGAAACATCACCTATTGCTATGCCGTAACCCCCATGACCACCGATCCTAGCTGCCGTTAACACTACGAACCATCTGAACGTGGTTGATTTCCACATCAGCCCGCACCCAAGAAGCATCACGACTCCTCGTCTCGCGTTGCCGTTCACCGAAGTATAACTAGCCGATTGAGTCCTTGACAAGCTCACCAAATTGCACCGACCTAGATCCAACTCAACCCAAACCGAATTGCCCTGACCCACATCCAGGTTAATGGTTTTCATGTTATATTTATGTTATTATTATTATTAGTTTTAATTGATAATAATATTAGTAAATAAAAAGACAAAAATAAATAATAAATAAAACATTAAAAAATAACAAAAAATGATAAAAGACATATGTTTTAGGAATTTGTTTTCTTTTGTTGTTGATAAATTTAGGTTTAGAATTTCTCTTTTATGTTTCTTTTAAAATTTTCTTAATTAAAGGTGTGAGTTTTTCTTAAAAAAAAACATATATGTGTATATAATGTTTTCTCACATAGAAAAATGATTTTTATAAAATAAAATTTTAATTGATGTTTTCAAAACTAGAGAGTTTTAGTTTTGTTTTTCAAAATTGAAAAATAAAATTTAGGTTTAGAATTTTTCTTTAAAAAATTAAAATAATAATAAACATAAGCCCGACTGTTTTCATTATTAAAATTAATTAATCCACTAAAGTTTTATAAAAAGAAAACCACAGCCTATTTGTTCCCGAATAGTGGGTACGTAGGCACCATTACAAGGCAAGTCTAAAAAAATAAAAAAATATTTTTAAATCATTATTAGTATAATAGTTGTATCATTTTTTTAGTATTTTTTTATGCTAAAAAAATAATATCATAACATAATTCAGATTTGAAAAGGATAAGGTTGTAACTTTAAGGTTTTTCTTTCTTCTTTTTTTTTTTTTAAAAAAAAGGAGATTTCGTCGACTAGTTGTCTAGATTAGAATTAATTCACCTAATTAATTCTAATTTAATAATTTTTCCCAACTCTAGTTGGGTAGTGACTCTAAATAAATAATAAAATTCCTAATTTAAGTCGAAGATTTATATTGAATGAGCATAGGATCTAATATGAATCGAATTAAGGAAACAATATAAAATTTTTAAATTAGACTTGACACTCTCATTTCACGGTTAAACCCAATAGACCATTAAAATGAATTGTTAACTTTTTAGCAAAACTAGATTTTTTAGCATGCCTCCCAATAACTTTATACATTGTGCCACAATTAATAAAAAATTGTTTTTGTAAAAACAAACACTAGTGTTCAATAAATTAATTGCTATAAATTTAAATTAACCTAAATAAATTTATTTATCACTTATTTAGGTGAGCAAATTAGACTTAGGTTAATCTGAATAATTCTTTCAAAACTCATAATTTATTGGACCACTTGTATGTGTTAGGGCATAAAAATGTTTCCTACTCAAAGAGACCTAATATTATTATTTTTTCTTGTTTTCTATCTTTCTTTTTTTTTTTCCTTTTTAAAATAATTTTTCTATCTTTTTTTCTCTATTTTCTATTTTGTTTAATTTCCTATGCTAAGAGACTATAATTTTATTATTTTTTCTTATTTTCTACCTATCTTTTTTTTTTAACTTTTCTATCTTTCTATTTTTTCTTGATTTTCTAATTTTTTATTTTTTTTATTTTCTCTTTTTTTATTCTTTTTACTTTTCTTCCTTTTTTTTTTGTATTTTCCTACTTTTTTTATCTTTTGTATCTTTACCTTTTCATTTATCATTTTTTTTTGTATTTTCTTAAATCTAATTTTATTTTTGGAAAAACAAAAATAAAAATGAGGTGTCTACACAAGAATATAAAACTTCATCCTTGCCTTCTTTTGCTTCAATTCCACACCTTGCCCTTCACTATCCCTCTACTCGTGGATGGCTCTTCTTTCCTTTTGTTCAACTCTTAATTTCTTTGTAAAACCTCCATTAATTCTCTTTTGCTCCTTAAGTTATCACATTAACTCACTGTCTACTCTACCCAACACTGCTTAATAATGGACCTTAATGATGGTTATTGAGCATCTAGAAAATTCAATCCATTTATACCTATAAATTGTTGATTGGGGACTTTTAATCATGAAAACTTACCAAATGAAGTTGGTTAGGAGCTCTTCTGTACTTGTATTTTCTCCTTAAGTTGCTAAGAGGGCTAGTCAAGAAGTGCCCTATAGGCATTTGTGCTTTCACATTAAGAGAAGTTCAAGTGATTTCATCATATGAATTATAGGTGTTTATGAATGAATTTTAGCTCCCCCTACTAAAATTGCTAACATAATTAACTTGGTGCTTTAAAAAAACGTAAACAGTTTCCATCCCAATAGTTTATACTCTCATAGGCACCTCCATAGAAGGTGCACATGCACACCATTGATGTGTTGTAATTGAAGCTTGAGACTTTCATATGTTTGCCTATTTGGGTAGTTAGAGCCATTGCCTACATCATTAATTATGAAATGACATTAACTCCATAAACTATAATAGCTCCCATGGGCATTGGTCATGGCAGATTTTATTTATCGATTGTAGATGTTTGACAACATCTCTTCAATTAGTTCATAAGCTTATGTTGACATCTTAGCCATCAATATTCCTCTAAAAGTTGAATCTATTATGTTTAAAGCCAAACTCCTAAACTAATTGTAAAATGTCTACACTTGCAATTTAATAAAGAATCCCCTGATAAAGACACCTCTTTAATAGTTCTTTGTATTTTTCCTAGGTTTCATATAAGGATATGTCATCTTATTGCATGAGTAAAAGTGATAAACAATATAGAGCAAAGGAAAGAATCACATGATGAACTATTAAGCTAGTTGTTCCCATTTGGTTACCATATTTGTTATAAGTGAGTTAACTTAATTCTTTACCTTGTCCCTTGGTGCAAATAGAAATAATTGGAGGTAAATGATGTCTTTAGAAACCCCATTATTCTTGAAGGTTTACATATTTGTAGAAAAATATGGAAATGATCGTTGGGTTCATTATATGGGGATCTTCAAACTTGTTAGCTTAGATCGTTTGTATTAGTGTAGGTTTAATTTCAAAATTATCTGTTTAAATCATCTAGTGCATGATAGTTAGTGTCATTTCTCCAACCATGGAAACTGAATATTCCATAAGGGCAAGATTATCTTCATTATGATTGTCTATTATATTAATACACCTGATGAGGTCATCAATCCAACTTCTCACTGCAAGCACCGAGTTGATAATCAAACATTAAGGTTAATAAAGAAATTAGGTTTATTGAGGAAGAGGCAAAAGAACAAACCTATGTTTGCTTGATGAGTAAAGTTTTAGTAAGACCTCATAGCTACTACTGAGGTGCTATAACCTATTAAGTTAGGGTCTTACCAAGCTTAACCTCGCAAAGTAAGGACAAGCTATTCAAGTTGATTGGCAATAAGAGGAGGTCGCTAGCCTTACTTAGGCCAATAATTAGCTTAGAGCCCTTACCTCTTAGTTACAAGACATCGAACTGCAACACCTCAAGATCAAATAGAACATCACTAAGTCGTCCCTTACCTAGGTCAAGTACATACTATGACTCGTCTCTAAACTGACTTGGTTGAGCTACCGGGGAATAAACTATAAGGCTATTATAACTCTCTTAGTAGCACACCTAACCAACTTTGATCCAATTCGCCTATAGCTAATTCAAATTAATCTTGGTCACCAAGTTTGATACATGCAAAAATGCATGATTTCATTTGTCTAGTTTAGTTATTTTACTTATTTGCCACCATGTGTCTTCATTTAAGGTTTAACACATTTGTACATATTTACTAAACTGCCAATAGGGTTTTAGAAATAGTATAAATAGTAACACTTTATAAGACACGGACATGAATCCATGAATGAAGAAGAATCTTTTACATTTCTTCATATTGCTTGCCTAAATTATTTATCGAAATCCCCTTCCCTCTTTAATTCTTGAGTTCTTATCAATCATTTATTAACTGTGGTGAACCTTCTTTTAGGAGATAGCATGTTATATTTATCTTCTATTAGAACTTGTGAATTAGTTTAGTGTTTGTGAGTAATATCAAACCCTATTATAATCGCAAACCCATCTTGTGTTTATTGTTAGTGAGTTGTATCTAGCTATATTCACATTTGTACTTTTACTAATTTTTTTTTCCATTTTTCCATTCTTGCACATTTAGCTGTGCATACAACAAATTGCTCCCTTTTAAAATGGTGAGATGTGCATTCGATCTTATGATTAGAGGTCACCAATTTCGTACTTCTTGTGTCTTTGTATACGACACATGATTTTTTCTTTTAATCTATAATTTTTTGAATTATTGAGAATAATGCAAAAAAAATCAAAAGAAAGATTGGCCTAACTAAAAAGAGCACTAAGTTCAAAACCAAGCAAAGGGATTGTGTTGTGCACTATTATAAAATCAATAAGACCAAGTTGTGTTCTTAAGGCTTGCATATTAATTACTAAACTATGTTGAATCTTTCCTCAACTAGGCAATCAAAAGTGGGTTTTTAAAGCAGCTCATGTAAACTAAAGGTGTCTCATATCATCAATATGGCATAACCACAACTTAAATCTAATGCGATAAACAATAAAAAAAGCAACCAATACTATCTTGGCAATAGGACTTTAAGCAACTCATGACTCTTTATGACACATGTATTTAAGTGTGTATCCACTTCAACACCTTGAGAGTCTAAACATATACGGTCACGTAATCCAAGGGTTGTTATTCATTTGACTATCAGTACCACTAGTCAACTATAACTACTCACAAAAGTGCCTCATATCATTTGTATGACACGACCACAACTCCCTTTCAGCAAGTTATGTTGTATCTCAATACCTCTCTAATCAACAAGCTACCAACCTGAATCATAGGCACGCAATGGCACCAACACCTAATCCACTGCATTATTCTATATCACTACTCGACTTAGGACAATACCATCACAAGTCCTTGAGTGCCACATTTGATCATTAGTATTCTTGGATATTTTGGCCTTACCCAAGCACAAGGAATGGATATTTAAGGTTTTGCTATGTTTAAGTTCATTTAATTTGTAACCCAACAAGCACGTCTAATAAATAAGGTAATTACATACTTGAGTTGTGCTCAGTTGTATATTAGATTCAATTATTATGTCTAATGGTTGATTTTCTGCTTAAATAGATACTTGCAACCTTAAAGAATTATTTATGACCTTTTAGGAAATAAGTCAATCAACTTAATGGTTAAACAAAGTCACATAAGCATGCAAGAGGAAGGGGTGGGGGGAAGCAAATGCAATTGAATGGAAACTATACCAAGTCTGGAAGGATTTCAATTGTGGGATGGAAAGTTGATTAGCTATCCGCTAGATGAAGATTTTAAAAACTTGATGGAAAACATCTTCCTAGACATTTGAGATAGAGAGGAAGATAAGAACAAATGGAAATGGAAAGATGAGGGGATCCTCACCACTAAATTAGCATATGAGATGATGATTTTAGAAGCTTGACCTCAAATGGAAGGTAGGGAAAAGGAATGTATATGAAAATTGCCTATTGACCTATAAATATAATTATTTGTGTGGAAATGTGTGAATTTGCCTATTATAACTAAAGATAACTCAAGAAAAAGGGAATGCATGTGGAGGAGAATCGTAAATTCCATGGAAATGTTAAGGAAACCCTTCAATATTTACTTAAACAATGCGATTGGACAAGGAATTTATGGAGGCGCGTAAACTTGTTTAGTAAATTTTAGCATTCATTGAAACTTGGGTTTGAAGGTTGGTTAAAGACTAATAGCATGATAAAGGAGGTTGAAAGAGAGGTAAAAGGAAACCATAGACATGCCCTTTCGCATATATTATTTGGGGTTTTTGAAAAAAAAGAGGAATGAATAGCGTTGACAGACCGTTTAGTTATTGACCTTAAAGCCTCAGCTTGGTAGGCCTAACAAAGTAGCTAAACTAGCCTTGACAAGGGCATGTAATCCCAATTAGGCAAATACATAAAATCTTTAGATACACTAAGGTGTATTTACACGGTAAGTGTGAATATATAAAGGAAAGATATGTTTACCAAATATAATCCCTATCTCTTGCAGTTATAAATACATGGTCAAGGCCTAAAGGTAGGGGTTAACAAATTTTTCATATTCTTTTTGTATTGTTACTTTTATTGTTACTCTGTATTTATTTTTTACTCGAGTATCGGAGTTCATATGCTAAGGATACCTTCGACGCCTTGATAGCTTATGTTTCTTCTCTTGTAGGAGTTGTTACCTACTTGCCAAACTAGAGTAAAGCTCCCATTTGGAGAAAAGAGGTAACACCATGTGGTTATTCAAAGCTAACAAGGACAATTATGACTAGACACAAAGTGACTATGGTGAATGTAGCTAAATATTAGGGATGTCAAAGGTTCAAAAATCTTGGTGGGAAAAAACACCTACATTGAATTTAAACCCTCCATTGAATGGCAAGTTAAAATCAAATATGAATGATGCATGTAAAAACAATACGAATATAGTTGGAGTCAGATGAGTCCTAAGAGATAAAAAGGGAATTGCGTGGGAGGTTTTACAAGGAAACTAAATAATGCATCACCAATAGAAGTAGAATTATAAGGAATATTTTTAGGGGCTTGTAACTATTCATTGCTCTAAAAATTAACAAATTAATAGTGGAAATAGATTCCAAAGAAGCAATGATTATGAAAGAGAACCGTTTGAATTTTTCATCTCTTGATGTGTCCTTATACATGTGAAGATTCTAGAGGTTTGAAAATGAGAGAATGTTTTGTTGTGCTTGTGATTGCAATCATATTGCTAACATGCTGGCTAACATAAGCTATGAAAGTGCTTGGAGAATTTTCCTTCCAATCTTTATGTAATTAACAATGTTCTGTTATTTCAACTAAGTTTGTTGAACTTCAAAGAACTAAACCGCAAGGTTATTCTTAACCGCAAGGTTATTCTTTTCCTTGCAGGGAGAGAGGATGATGCATTTCTCCCTTGCTAAATGAATGCATGGTTTAGGGTCATCATGGTACTATTGGGCTACTTTTGCAAAATAGAGTTTTCATTTCACACCCCCCAAAAAAATAATATATCGTTTTCAATTTAGGTACAGGGAACACATATGCGACATCTGCTGGTAATTATCAATTACCGTTGCTGTAAGCAAGGTTAAAAATTCAAAGTTAACGGCAGTGTGTCCAGCCCGGTTTCACTTGAAGCAAATCTAAACCGGTTGCCGTCTCTGAAGTGGACCCACCATCCGCAGATTCAAAAATTTGGTTACGGACGTTAAAAAAAAGGCACCCCACCCCACCCCACCCCACCTGATATATCTTCTCTTCCGACTCCCCAACCTCCCTTCTCTCTCTCTCTCTCTCTCTCTCTCGCTTTCAGTCCCCCTCTCTCTCTCTCTCTCTCTCTCTCTCTCTCTCTCTCGCTTTCAGTCCCCCTCTCTCTCTCTCTCTCTCTCTCAGTCCTTCCAAATCTACACTCTTTCGCCAAATCAAACAGAGAAACCCCCTTCCTCAAACTTTCAAAATCCCAAATTTACCCCTACCCATTTCACCAAATGCCCATTCCGACCCTCCTTCCTCTTCCTCTTCCACTCCGTCCACCCAATTGAAACCTTGGTTAAAAATTAAAAAAATGATAGTTAGAACTTACGGCCGTCGAAACCCTAACACTAACCCTAACCCTAACCGTGGAGGCAATTCGTTCGATTACGACGACGACATCCTGTCCCCCAACTCTTCTTCTCAAGACGTCTTCGCTTTCTCGTCCCAAGATTCTTATAACCCTAACCCTAATTTCGATTATAATTCAGATTCGTTGCACGGCGACTTATTTGGAAAACCACCCAAGAAGCAGAGGAACGGGGAGAGAGAGATTGGGGGTTTGATTAATTCAAAGAAGAGTGAGTTAGATTCCGGAGGGTTTGGTGGTTTAGGTTTAGGGTTTCGTGGTGGTGGTGGTGGGAGTTATTCAACGATGACTACGACGTTGATGGAGACACAGGAGTATGGTGAGATGATGGAACATGTGGATGAAGTGAATTTTGCGATTGATGGGTTGAGGAAGGGGCAGCCTGTTAGGATTCGGAGAGCCAGTTTACTTTCATTGTTGCGGATATGTGAGTCCGCTGCACAACGTAGGCTTTTGAGGAGTCATGGGTATGTTTTGAATACTTGAAAAAGTTTGAATTTTGGACGAGTATTTTGTATTTTTATGAGAGTTTTAATTGTATGACTGTTCGGGAATGGATTTTGCATTGGCTAATTAGGTATAGTGGTTCGCATGTTTGGTCGTGTAGGATTCTAAGCAATTGAGATTTTGTTTAGTTGGATTCTTTTAATTTTGTCATACGGTGTGTATTAGCAGATTTTATGGAGTACCCGGCTGGTGATTTAAGTGTTTTGGGTAGTTATGTTCATTAAGTTGTTGTTTTATTTACTCAGTGATCTTCCATTTTGGCATGTAATGTGTATTTACTTGGTTTACGAGTTACCTTGGTGGTCATTTAAGTTTTTGGGTGTCTATGGTTCAATAGATTTATCATAAATAATGTTGCAGGATACACTTGATTCTGGCTCTTTTAAGCGCCCATATGGTAATTTGGTTATATAGCATTTCACTGAAGGGTCAGTTTTGGGCGATTTTGAGTACTGATAAGTTATTTGTTTGTCTGATAAAATGATTCTGTTTGATTGAAGCGTGTATATAATGCAAATTTAGTCTTTGCTTATAACTTGTGCGTATTAAAGTGTTGGAAAAGTGATCATTGCTTTCGATTAGCTTCCAAATGCATAGATCTATGGTACTCAGAAGCATTATGTCATGTTGGGGTTTGTATTGAATAGCAATGCATATCTTACAAAAGCATATCTGTTGAGAAGTGGTTAAGAGGGAACTTTATGTTTTTTGTAATGGTGTGGCTGTTTTATGGAACCATTTTGTGAACTTAAGTATGTTATAATTCAGTGTTTAAAATACATACTATGGTAATAATCAGTAATAGTTGTACCAATTAATAATTTGTAGTTGGAGAAGATTGTAGGAGGTGAGGATAGCAATTGTACTCAGGTAATTTGTAGTGTTCAGCAGCTGGAGGCGGACATTCGTGGTTAGTGTCTTCAATGTTGAAAGAAGCTACAATGTTATTGTTCCTATTTTAGTAGAACTTGTTCTATTTCATTTAAGAGCTTCACTGGCAGTGCTACAGTGGTTGCTGGTGAAGTGTTGCAGTTGTTACCATCACCTCCTACTTACTTTTGCCAGCAAAAGCTACTGCTTGCCTCAACTATTGTTAATTACTATTGGATTATGAGTTTTAGAAAAAGTTCGTGAAGCATTTATTGTAAGACAAATGCATCCTAAATGAAATTAACTCCAACTTTAAAAGAAGTGAGAAATCATTTTGTTTTTTCCCTTAAAGAGAGGAACTCTGACTATACATGAACTTCTAGTTATTTTAGTAGCTGTGAGGGACACATTTTTTCTTGATCCTACACACAAGGCAATAATGTTGTCCTTTCCTCTCACTCACATAAACTTTGAATTATTCCTTTGCAGGATGGCTAAGAACATAATTGATGCTGCTATTGGACTCAGCTTTGATGATCCGGCAAGCAATTTGGCAGCTGCTGCTCTTTTTTATGTTTTGACTAGTGATGTAAGATACTAGATCTTGTTGTGCAAAATGTTTTTTCTTTTTAGCCAAGATTGAAGGTACTCCTGTTTGTTAATTGTTGTGATTTACCCCTTTCGAAAATTTTTTGGGATATCTTATCATGATCCTTTGGTTGAATAAAGAGGATTCAATTTTGGTCTTTATTTGTAGAAGGTTACAGTTTTGGTCTTTTGGTATTATCATCCCCCCTTTGCTGAGAGAGAGGATTTGACCAACTTTAGCTTTTATTTTTCCCCCTGTACATTTATCAGAATCTCTTTATGGTCTTGAATCATCTCACCATGCTTTCTGCTTCTTCTGTGCATACTTAATGTTGATCCACAGTTTTAGAAAATGTGTTTCTTATGCTATGTTATGTTAGCATAATATTGATTCTTTATAATGGTTTTCTGTTGGTATGGTAGATTCAGGATATTTTATGTAGGCTATGTGTGAACAGTACTGGTAGATTTTTATTGGATGGATGAATAATTCCATCGATGAGAAAGAATATACAGCCATCAAGGATGGGATAGTTTACACAGCAACTCTTATCTAAAAGAAAGAGTACAGAAAGCTGTGAGAAACAAATTAAACTAGAGTAAGAAGTCAATAGGGTGTAGAATAGGCAAGAATTTGGTTGGCCAAAGAGTGTGGAAGAGGGCGATTATTTCCCAAGTGAACAGAATTTCATGTCCTCCAAATACAGTAGACTGCAGCAGCTAAGGATGAGTTCCATGAAGTTTTCTGCAAGTTTGAGGCATTCGCAATCAGATGAAGGCCTGTAGTGGCTCCAATCCAAGTTCCAAAGCTAGCTGGGCAATTGAGAGTCACAAACTAAGTTCCAGACGTGGTTGGAGTAATAGAATTGGAAAAATAAATGTTCATGGTCCTCTAAACCTTGATTGCGGAGGTAACAGGTGATTGATAAAGTAATCCCCACCCTCGAAGTCTATCTAAGGTCTGCAATTTTCTTTTCCATGCAATCCATTGGCAAAAGGAATGCCTTGGAATGGTAGTTTTGTTCCAAACAGCATGATGCCAAGGAACATAAGGCCAGGGAGGAGCTAGAAATGCGTAACCATATATAATTGTATATTCCCCTAAAGATGAATGCCTCCATTTGAGAGTATCGGGCTGGTTTGAGGGTGTGATGGAAGTGGGGATGGAGAAGCTGGTCCAAAACTGGCTTTGCAGCAAAATCCAATCTGGGCCGTCAATGATGGAACACAGGCTTCCATTCTTTGCATTGTGTATTGTTTATCTTTAGTTTGGCATTAAAGCATTGTTTAATGGTTAGTCTATCCCCTTTCTGGGCCGAGTCTGGACAAGGGGAAAGTTGGCCCCTTCTAATCTGCCCTCTTATCTTATCTAATAGGAGAAATCTTTCTTCTTGTAGTTCATTATCCCAACTGTCTTTTCTTTTTCCTCCCTAACCTTCCACTTTCCTAGTCCATTACCCTTAGGCATCAACAAGCAATACCTGTTATTCAGCATTGATGAAATCAGTTCCTCTTTGATTATTCATTGAGTTTAGATTGCGTTGTTTCATTCCATTCCTTATGTTATTAAGTGCTGTCAAAAATTTGAGATATGAAATATTACTATTTACTGAAGGTTGTTATGTACTATGTCTTTTGTGATTTACTGTTATAATTAG
Organism: Laguncularia racemosa; assembly: GCA_037954665.1. Taxonomy (NCBI): domain Eukaryota; kingdom Viridiplantae; phylum Streptophyta; class Magnoliopsida; order Myrtales; family Combretaceae; genus Laguncularia; species Laguncularia racemosa. The sequence goes on along the minus strand of JBBMOL010000259.1, from coordinate 421,655 downwards.
CATCTCTCTGAGTTACTTTGTAATTCTATATAGTCACAGTGGAATGTGCAATTTCTCTGCTTTTAGGGATGAAGAAGCAGAATAGTTGCATGGTTATTGTCTTGCTTAATAGTATTCTTTATTTATATATGAAATTATTTTATTCAGGGTCAAGATGATCATCTTTTGGAATCACCTGGCTGCATCCATTTTCTCATAAAACTGTTGAAACCTGCTGTTTCTACCACCACAGAAGGCAGACTTCCCAAAATTGGTTCGAAGCTTTTACAGTTACGACAGGATTCTGGATTTTTGCGTTGCATGGATAACAAATTAGATCAGATCACTGCCACCATCAGATCCAAAGTTAAAGAAATTCTTGCTACTTCCAAGGAGCTTAAGTCAACTTGCTGGGATGATGATGAGCTTGCTAGACCTGAGTTGACTGCCAAATGGGTTTCTCTGTTGACCATGGAGAAAGCTAGTGTATCAACTATTGCTCTCGATGGTATTGTGAGAAATCTTTTGCTTCTTATAGCTTAATTTCTGCTATCTACCCTTTTCTGTCTTTATATGGCTTTGCATTCTTCCTATATTTTGAATGAACTTTTTGAATGAACTCAATCACTACCACCCCCCTCCTCCCAACCACAACTAAAAAAAATAGAAAAAGAGCTACTGTGGAGTGTCTTTCATCCTACTTTCCCCCTTTCATGTTTGATATATTTCTTTTTCATTTTTATTGGAATGAATTGACTTTATTGTAATAGTCTTGTCTCAGCTACTCATTTCCCTTGAGAGGATATCGATTTTTATTTTGCCAAAACTTTTGCTCGAATTGCTTGTTTATGGACATGGAAAGTGGATGCTTTGAATACGGTTTTTTTTTTGATAAGTTAATTTTATTGATATCCAAAGGTGTACAATTGTAAGACGGGTACATTATAGTCTCAAGGACAAAGTAGACAATAAAAAGATAAAGAGGCTACTTAAGAGTGTTACAAAATGAAAGAGTAAGCTCTAATTTGGTTACGGTTTACTAAGCTCTGCAATCAAGTTTGTTGTTTGTAGATGTTGGAGAGGCATTTCTGTAGTGCTGCTTATATATTGCTGGATTTTCTCCTGGAATACTTGTATATGATTGCATTTCTAATTTCTATGTTTAAAGAACAACCTTTTGGTGGTTGAAGTTTTCAGCGATTTTCAATTGTTGGAGCTTAATATATCTAATCCTGATGGTTTGTGCATCTATGTATTATCATAAACACACGTGTTCTTCCTTTGCTCTTCTTTGGCTTTTGCCTTGTTGATAAGCTTCTTTACGATTTTATTTCTGAATGTGCAGAAAGTTCTGGTATAGTTAGGAAGACGGGGGGCAATTTTAAGGAAAAGGCTCGAGAGTTCGGTGGGCTGGATGCTGTTTTTGAGGTCGCAACGCAATGTCATTCTACAATGGAGGTGTGAGCTTGTATGTTTGTATTGTCCTCTAGTTTTGGGAGTAGGGGAGGCTTATCTCTTGATTTTCAGACAGAAATGAAGTTTTGTGGATGGTGCAGATGTAGTTTGTTATCATGTGCTTTTCAATGTGTGTTGTTTGTTTGATCTCAATTTACCTGTAATAATATTTGGTAAAGTGCTTTACCACAACATGCTGGAGCCATGGATGATTATTTGTAGCATGGCAAAGTTTAAACAATCATCTTGCCAACTTGACCCTAATAAGGGCTAGGTGCAGTTCTTTTTTTAGATAAAACATCTCATCTTAATTGAGTCTCTTATCTTGAAGTGTGGTAAATCAACCATTTTTTTTTTTCACGCTAAAGTGGTGGATTGGCATTTGATAATATGATTTATGCTACCATTTTAAGATTTTTATCCTGTTTGTATACATGACTCTTGCAAGAATCTGGTTTTCAGGGTTGGAGACAGCATAGTTTGTCTTCTTCTTGGGATGCTAGAGATGACATCTACCTGCGAGAACTAGCACATCTTTTGAAATGTTTGAAAATTATGGAAAATGCTACTTTCTTAAGTAAAGATAATCAGGTATATAGGAAAATTTCATAGTGGTCTCTTGTAGTAGATTGCATGTTTTTTCTTATCCCTTCATTTTTTTTATTGGCTACCTCTGTAGTGCACAAGACTGAGTAGTAAAAAATGCTGTAAATTTTTGTATACAGACTCACTTGCTTGAGATGCGTCGGAGGTCAAGTACTCGGTCATCCCATTTATCTTTTGTAAAAGTTATTTTAGATGTGATCAAGATACTTTCAGGTAAGGTTTTGGTGGTAGAGTTGCTCTGCTCGTTACTATAAATTTGCTACTTTGTTTGTTAATTGTAACATTTTGGGTTGATGGATTCTGTCCTTGTCCTTGACAGCGAATCGGGCCAGTATCTGACTATTGTTTATATTTGATTAATCATTTAGGTGTTTATCTGCTTAAAAGCTCTCCTGCTATGCTTGATCGTGACTCTAATATATCCAATGGGACATGTCGTAATTCTGACTCCATCATAGATAAAGGTTATTTGTTTATTTATTTTTAATCTGTTATTTGTTATTCTTTAAATTTGGGTTGTTACTTTTATATGATCAATTGGCATTGTTGACCTATGTTCTTTCTATATATGCTTTAAGATCAGATCCATAACTATAGTATTTGCTTTTTATTTTTTTCAACATTGGTGGTTGTCCTTTAAACTGGAAATTGGATCATTCTTTGTTTGTCAAGAAGTTTCCTTACTAAGCCCATTCTTGTAACAGCTTGTGATTTCTTCATGTTCTTGTTAAAATCTTACTGAGTTTGAATTGAGATTGACTTTTTAAATTGGCTTCTAAGTACTTTTTTGGGTAATATTATCTGACCTTTTTAGCTTGGAAACATCAAACTCTTTGATTGTGATGTTTAGCGTTTTTACTCTTTTGAAAGTGTGAAGAAAGAGAGAAGATTGAATTGTGTGAAAGCTTGATTATTCCCTCAAGCTTAGCTGGGTATTTATACTGATTGTACAAGCTACAAACTAAGAAATATACAAATTTAGGCTATACAATCTTTACTAAAAAAATAGACAACCTAAATTAGAAAACATATCTTTCTAATCTTAACACTCCTCCTCAAGCTGGAGCATATATATCATAGGCTCTAAGCTTGTTACAAATATATTCAATTCGTGCTAAGTGATTTTGTAAGAATATCTGCTAGCTGGTCATTTGAATTGACAAAACTTGTGACAATACAACTAGATTCAATCCTCTGTCGGATGAAATGACAATCTAATTCAATATGCTTTGTTCTTTCTTGAAAAATTGGATTTGGGGCTATATGAAGAGTTGCTTGATTGTCACATATCAACTTCATTTGTTTCACTTTAGTGCATCCCAATTCTTGAAGAAGCTGTTTCAACCAAATAAGTTCACAGGTTGCAAGTGCCATAGCTCTATATTTTGCTTCTGTACTAGATCTAGCAACCTCATCTTGCTTCTTGCTTTTCCAAGAGATTAGATTTCCTCCAATCATAGCACAGTATCCTGATGTAGACCGTCTATCTGAGGGAGAGCTTGCTCAATCTGCATTAGAATATCCGACAATATTCGAATAACCTCGATCTTCATATAAAAGACCTTGTCCTGGAGCTCCTTTGATATAATGAAGAATGCGAATTATTGCATCCCAATGACTACTACATGGAGCTTGAAGAAACTGACTAACCACACTCACTGCAAATGAAATATCGGGCCGTGTAATAGTGAGATAATTTAATTTACCAACAAGCCTTTGATATCTACCTGCATCTTCCAATGGCTCCCCTTGTCCAGGAACAAGCTTGACATTTGGATCCATTGGAGTATCCACATGCTTACAATTCAACATACTAGTTTCCTCTAAGATGTCTAAAGCATACTTTCTTTGTGAAATAGCAACTCCCATTTTTGATTGTGCTACTTCAATTCCTAGAAAGTATTTCAACTTTCCCAAATCTTTAGTTTGAAATTGGCTAAATAGATGCCTTTTAAGTTCAAAAATTCCGTCACGATCACTACCTGTAACGACAGTATCATCAACATAGACTACAAGATAGATACTTTCACCAAGGTCATTGAGACGGAAGAAGACGGAATGATCTGCTTTACTTTGAGACATGCCAAATTGCAGAACTACTGAACTAAAATGGCCAAACCAAGCTCGAGGTGGCTGCTTAAGGCCATATAGTGATCGTTGAAGGCGGCATAAAAGGTGTGACTCCCCCCTAAGCAACAAACCCAGGTGGTTGCTCCATATATACTTCCTCAGCTAGTTGCCCATGTAGAAAAGCATTCTTGATATCCAGTTGATGTAATGTCCAGTGATTCATTGCTGCTAAGGAAAGAAGCAAACGAACGGAAGCAATTTTTGCTACAGGAGAGAATGTAGCACTTTAATCAATTCCATAAATTTGAGTATAACCTTTGGCAACTAGACGAGCTTTCAATCGATCAATCTTCCTTTCAGGACCTATTTTCACCGTATAAACCCAATGACAGCCAACTGCAGATTTTCCCTTTGGCAGAGGCACTAACTCCTAAGTATCGCTAGTATGAAGAGCATTCATTTCCTCTATCATAGCATCGCACCACCCTGGATGCTCCAATGCTTGTCGAATGGTCTTAGGTATGGATACATCAGACAAGGTGGAAATAAAGGCATAATAGGACGGGGAGAGACGATGATAACTCATAAAATTATAAATGGGGTGTGGATTGCGAGAGGAACGAATACCTTTTCGAACAGCAATAAGTGCTATTGGCGCTTTTGCTAAAGGTGAGACTAGAGTCGGAGATGACGAAGTTGGAGCTGAACTTGAGTCAGAAGTTGTACAAGTGCCTATATCAGTAGGAACATCATCATAGGTATTAGGAGAAGGACAAGGACGACGAGAATAAACTTGGAGAGGACGATTGTCTTGAGCTAAAGGACTAATAGGGAGAGGGATAGGTAAAACAGTAGGAAGGAGATGCATTTGCTCAGTGTTTGGTGCAAAATATGGAGTGGTTTCAAAGAAGGTTACATCTACTGAAACAAAATACTTACATGTGACGGGATCATAACATTTGTAACCTTTTTGAAGGCGAGAATATCCTAAAAAAACACATTTGATGGACTTGGGTAAAAGTTTGTCTTTGCTAGGGGTAGTATCATGAATAAAACAAGTGCAACCAAATCCATGATGGAGTTTTTGTGCTGGAAACAAGATGGAATGTGGACTATGGTTTTGCAATATTGAAGAAGGCATTCGATTAATTAAATAACAAGCTGTGAGTATTGCATCTCCCCAAAATCGAAGAGGAACATTATGTTGTATAAGTAAAGTATGCGCAGTTTTAATGAGATGCCGATTTTTGCATTCAGCAACCCCATTCTGTTGAGGAGTATAGGCACAAGATGTTTGGTGGAGAATTCCTTAAGAAGTCATGAAATTAGTAAAATGGGAAGATAAATACTCCTTGGCATCATCACTGCGCAAAACTTTAATGGAAATACCAAACTAATTATGAATTTCAGCACAAAAATTTTGAAATATCACAAATAATTCATAACGATTTTTCATTAAAAAAACCTAAGTACAACGAGAATAATCGTCAATAAATGTGACAAAATATTGAAAACCCAGAGTTGAACTGACATGATTAGGACCCCATATGTCTGAATGAACAAGATCGAACAATGATGTAGCCCTATTATTGACTCGCTTAGGAAACGAAGCTTCAGTTTGTTTTCCAAGCTGACATGACTCACAATCAAAAGAAGATAAAGTTGAGAGACTAGGAATTAATTTTTGGAGTTTGGTGATACTTGGATGTCCCAAACGACTATGAAGTAGGTCGGTAGAGGCGGTGGAACTGAATGCAACTGGTGAGTGTGGAATGGATAGGTGATACAACCCTTGTGACTCACATCTTGCTCCAATTGTCTTCCCCGAACTCTGGTCTTGTACAATAACAGAATCAGCCAAAAAAGTTACAGAACGATTAAGATTTTTGGTGAGTTTGCTAATGGAAATCAAGTTATATGGACATTCAAGAGCAAACAAAAGTGATTTTAAAGAAATAGAAGAAGTTAGTTGTACGTCCCCTATTCCTCTAATAACAGTTTGTGAACCATTAGCAAATGTAACTTTAGAAGAATTTAATGGGAAACTGAGATTGGAAAAAAAAGTGTTTATTACCAGTGATGTGATCAGATGCACCTGAGTCTATTATCCAAGGACCAATGGGGGAAGACCTGGTCAAACAAGCAAAGGAATTACCGGAGTGAGGGATGCTAGTTGAGGATGATTGCTGTTTTGCTGATTGGTACTGCAAGTACTTGGTGTAATTAGTGCCAGTCAAAGTAATTGAGTTTGTCGGTTGGTCCTTTGAATTTGGGAATGGAAGTATTCCATCTCGATGAGTTTGTGCCATATTAGCTGTAGAACGACCAGTGGATTGATCAGTACGTGGTTGCTTGCCATGTAACACCCAACAAGTGTCACGTGTATGACCAAGCTTGTCACAATGAGTGCAATGTGGTCGTCCCCTTCCTCTTCCTTTTCGACCACCTCCCTGACCGCCTCCTTGACTTAATTGATTTCGAGTCTGCGTAGCTAATGCAAATGTCTCATTAGTATCAACTAGATTTATGGAAATACGGAGTAACCTGGCAGAGATTTCCTCAAAAGAAGGAATAGTATGGCTTGATAGGATTTGATCCCGTACAAATCCAAGATGAGGTTGCAACCCTATCAAGGCTATGACCATAAAGAACTTATCTCTTTGTCGCTCCTGTGCAGAAATATCATCAGAAAGAGGCATAAGAGAATTATATTCATCTTTTAATGTCTCCAACTGCCCTAGATAGGTAGCCATGTCGTCACTGCTTTGTTGCAAACGAACGATGTCTGAAACAACCTTGTATATTTGTTGCAAATCATTTGTATATAAAGACTTGGCTTTAGTCCAAAACTTACAGCAAGTTTTGCAGGATTGAAACGAATTAATTAATTTAAGATCCAAAGAATTCCATAAGTAATTACATAACAAAGTATCAATTTTCCACTAGTTCGCCTTATTTGCTTCAGCAATAGTACTAGAATCTTTAGTCAAATGATCTTCATAACCTTGACCCATAAACCATAATTCAACTGAAGCAGACCAAGATGAATAGTTACCACTACCTTGTAGTCGGACTGTTATTCAATGAATTGGAAATAGTGGAAAAGACCTGTCTTCCCACCTCTACCTTTGAAGACTCCATTGCCATATTGAGAAGTGTTCAGAACAGAGGAGAACAGTCACGAGTAGTGTATTGTTCAACGAGAGAGAAGAAATGCAGATGTATTGTTCAACAAGAGAGATGTCTGTTGAGAAGAACAACCACTTGAACTGAAAGGGGAGAGGCTGGTGATCCTAGCGCCACCTTTCTCGCAAGATTCCGGTGACCAGAGAGTGGTGCGTGTGTCTCATGCGCCGATGTGACTCATGCGCCGATGTGACTGAAAGCTTGGAGCGGCGCATGAGGAGTAACGGCGAAGAACTCGGCGATGGCTAGATCGGCACCTCCTGTTGCTGTTGGAGAGGGTGGTGAGATGAAATAGTGGAAAGGAAGAGGCTGAGACTCGTGGTGAGAAAAAAAAAAAAAAAGTTTATACAGAACTTGACTTTGATACCATGTGAAGAAAGAGAGAAGATTGAATTGTGTGAAAACTTGATTATTCCCTCAAGCTTAGCTGGGTATTTATACTGATTGTACAAGTTACAAACTAAGAAATATACAAACTAGGAAAGTACTAATTTAGGCTATACAATCTTTACTAAAAAAATAGACAACCTAAACTAGGAAACATATCTTTCTAATCTTAACAGAAAGAATGGCTGTCTGTGGAGAATTGTGTACTTATCATGAGTATGGACTTTAATTGTCATAAAAAAATAACTAACTATAAAAAAAAAGATGATTGAATAAAATCATAATAACATTACAGAACTTAGTTACCAAAGACATTTTTTCCTTTTCCTAGAGATTTGTTTTCTATTAAATGTAAATTTGACTTCTTTTATGGGAAATTTTTGCAAGGCTGGATGGTGTGAAAGAAAATAAGCTTTGGAATGAAGGTTTTTGTGGGTTTCCATTTTTTTTTCCCCCTATACTATTCACTTTGAGATGTTAAATGGTGAAATAACCAAAGTTCAATTTTTTCTTTTACCTGTTTCAGCCCCTTTGCTTTTAGTGAGTTGGCATGATTGAGTCCTGTTGTACGTATCCATTGCGTGCAGGATGGTTATAGATATTGGTATTTTGGTTCTTTGCCTGTTTCTAGTACACATTCAATAATCCATATAAAAAGGGGTGTGGGAGGAGGGCTTGTTAAAGTGTTTACTCAGAAAAAAATGGCTGACAAAACCCCATCAAAGAATGATCATGATTCCATGAATGCTATTCATGGGCTATCCCTTCCCTTCTCATGACTACCCTTTGAGACACCACAAGCTTGGCCACTTAACCCCACTACCACCAAAACATTGTTGTTGGCCAAATCAATTGCCACCCATCAGACCCACTTCCCCCAACCAACCCACCAAAATCAACACACTGGACCCACTTTGAAGTAGGTAGCTTGTTTGCATTGCTCAGGTCACAAACTCTTTGCTCATGTGCACCACCATGGCTTGAATTAAACCTACTCACTTGGCCACCATGGCTCGTGCTAGTCCCACTTGACCATCAGTGCTCTTAAAGCAGATTCATTAGAGCCAACACACCAGCTGATGATGCTAACTGGGTTCACATGAAGGTTTGCCTGGGCTTGGCCACTGAAATTGGTTCAATTGTGTAAAGATGGTGGCTAGAGATTCATAAAAGTAAGGGTATCGTTGTCATTTCCATCTCATTTCTAGTCTATTCCTTGTGGTATCTTTTTTAGTAAAGAGTATTCCTTGCGGTATTTTTTTAGTAAGAGTATTCCTTGCAATGTTTTTTAGTCTAACTAAACAAAGTAATGCTTAGTAGGCTATTATGGCCCTATTTTATTATTCAGCCTATTGCATTCAATGAAGTAACATGCTGTTAGTCAATTAATGTAAGTCTGTTCCATGTTGTGCCAACCACTCCACTCCCAACACAACCAAGATCACTACCCCAAGCACACACATACTCATTATTACATTAGGAACATGCATGATACAGATAAGGATACATTTGTGAACAAATATCATAGACAACAATATAGGTGCATTTAGCGTATATAAGCTATTCAGTCAGTCAGTTTGTTGTACCGGTGCTTGCTAGCTATATAGCCCTATCATGCTGTAAACTCCCTTTGTCTATACACCAAACTCAACGAAATAATTGCCATCAATCGTTCATTTGATGGTATTCACTGCCCACATGCGCTTTTTGCCGAGTCGATCCAAAGAAGACTTTCTGCTCCTGATGTACACTTATCCAGCATAGAAGGGAAAATTATATAAGTTGACTGGAGAATATTTTCTTGATAATTTTTTAATTGTATCAATATCGAAAAGGAAATCTTGGTGGTTTCAATGCAACAGCATTTTTACAAAATGGGGACATGTTATCAACCATTGGCTGGGTGACCTGATGGGCCCTCCAAGTAAATAATTGTACATCAGGAGCAGACATGGGTGCAATTTCTTAGAGGCAGTCCTGGTAACATATAAAGTAGATGTTTCGTGATTGAGATACGTTTATGTTTTCTTTATTATCACTGGATACACTGGCATAGTTTTCTATGTCATTACTCAATTGCTATCTATGGAATTTGATGTCACATATACCCTCGCTTGCCTTTTATTTCTAGAATGCCTTACAGTGTCTTTGGTGAGTGTTATATGCATACGGGGTTTCTCATATCAAACCAACCGCTGCATTTCAATAGCTGAGTGGATATTTTCAAGTTGTTTCTTCAAAGTATTATGTGGACTGTTTTTTTATGAATCATATCTTTTAGTTTGCACATGTTCTAAACTAGCTCTTTAATTGGATTTTGCAGTGGATGGAGATGAGGGTTTGCCAATCAAGTCTTTTGAACGGCACTGCAGCATGGAACGAATCACCTCTCAGGAAAGTCACGATGCTTTGGAGGACAGCCGATGGTTACCATCAGCACCTTTCAGACATCCGAAGTCCATCTTGGAAACAACAACTTCGTCCTCAAACGGTAGCTTATCATTGAGGAATAGATTGGGTTCCTCTGCTACCAGTTCACGTGGTGACACATCAAAGAGTACAGCAAGTATGGCTAGTATAGGTAGGAACATTTTGAAGAACTCATCTCTTGAGAAGAGTTATAGTATTGAAGATACTACAGTTGAACCATCAGATTGCGAGCTTGATCCTTACGCATTTGATGAAGATGAATTTCAACCCTCAAAGTGGGAAAAATTGTCTGTGAAGAAGAAACCATTAAAAAAGAAAAAAAGTGGATTAACGTCAAGAGAAGCAGAAAAACCATGCCAACTGCAGTTGTTAAGGCAGCAAGAATCAGATATCGAGATATATTCCAAAGATGAGCTAAGTATTTCTCTGGAAGATCATTCTCAAGAGGCATCTAGTTCGGGAGCTTTTGATGTAGAAAAATCTGGTCTCTTAGCTGACTGCCTTCTCACTGCTGTCAAGGTATTATTACAGGTTTATAGTTTTCATTCAACAGCCACTGTATCTGCTTCATGGGAAAATTCCTCTTAAAGAGTGTTGTGTAGATATGCAGTCTTCTTATCTAAAATACCGATCCTTTATTTGTTAATTTGTTAAGATCTTTCTCTTTCCTTCTACTTATGGCCTCCTTTGGTTGGGTTTTCTCCCAATTTCATATCCTCTCTTACCTTTTCTATATTTGGATGCATAGGGAAAAGAATCATAACAATGATTGAATAACAAGATATCATTGTTTACCATTTGTATGACATAGTGTGAAATAACCAAAAAATTTTAAGAAACATCTGAAAAAATCTTAAATTAGAAATACTGAATATACCCCACCATAGCCACATTGCCTTTGCTGTGACTTGCAAGTGATGAATTCCTCTTGATAGAATGCTGTTGTATTTAAGCAACACTTGTTGTTATGTCTGGGTTATTTCCTCCACCCAAAGCCAACGGAAAGAACAGTGAAACAAAGATAAGATAATCCATTTCTTTGATGCTTTTTTCTTTTCTTTTTTTTTTTTTTGGGTGAGGGGTTGTAACTCTTTAATGTTGTTTCAATGCATGGTTATTTATTTGTTTTTGTGTCACCTTCATCACTTGACAGGTACTAATGAATTTGACAAATGACAACCCTGTTGGCTGTCGGCAAATTGCTTCATGTGGAGGGCTAGAGACCATGGCTTCTGTAATAGCTGATCACTTCCCTTCATTCAGATCCTCCTCTCTCCTTCATTGTGATGTATTCAAGGACTGTAAGGGCAGTGAACTTGATCAACTGGGTGATGTAAATCTCACAGATCAAGAGTTAGATTTCCTTGTGGCAATTTTGGGTCTCCTTGTGAACTTGGTTGAGAAAGATGAAAAAAACAGGTCATTACTTTTTTAAGTACACTTTATTTATGAAATTCTTTATGGCCTAGTTCTGAGGTAGTGGGTCATTGTTTTGGTTTTTGTTTTTATCAAGATGGGAGGTATTGTGGTTTGATAGATAATGGCCTTACTTGGGACAGGGTCCTGGTTAGTAGGAAGGATTGGGGGGGAATGATCAAGTTGTTTGCTTGATTGAACTCTACAATTTTTGCTGTCAAGATTTGCCTTTTAGCTTCTATGTTTTTTTTTTATTTCTTAATTGCTGCTACTTCTATGGACATATACTCTTACCAAGGTGTTCTTCCATTCAAATTATGTATTTTTGATATGTGAGAAAAGCTTATGATGCTTCTCTATGAAAAGTAGGATGCTAAAACTAAATGTGGAATTTCTGTCTGTAGATTCCGACTTGCAAGAGCCAGTATTGCATTGCCAGACTCACAAGGCTCATTTGAAGAAAGTAGTGAGGGAGTAATTCCTTTGCTGTGCTCTATCTTTTTGGCTCATAGAGGTGCAAACGACGCAGTTGGTGAAGAAAATCCATTTTCTTGGGTGAGTATCCGGATTCATTTATTTGCAATGTGAAATTAATGATTGATAATGGAAAGTGTAGTTTTTCGTCTCATTGCAGCTGATTTAACTGACTGGAGATGAAAACTGCCACCGGCAATAGGTTTTGTTAATAATCTTATGTGGTTAGGGGTCAAATGTTGGAGTGGAGGCCTGAGTGTAAGATTTAAATGTCTGTTTTGGTTCTAATATGCTCCCTTTGGGTTTGTGGTCAGTGCATCACAATCTTCTCTTCACCTTTCAGCTGATCATTAAGAAAAAAATTGTATTGGGAATCATGCGGCCGAGAGAATGTTTATGGTGACTAGCATCTTAGGTGGTTGTCTTTTTCTAGTGTTTTCTATTTTGAAACTATACACCTGGGGACAGATTAATTTGCAACGAATTATTGATTTTGGATAGATTCTTATAAAGCCTTAAATGTCAGAGAGAAATTGGAATATACTCAGCTCTTTCTCTGTTAAAATATGTTTTGCATTGTTCAGGATGATGAGGCAGCCGTGATACAAGGGGAGAAAGAAGCTGAGAAGATGATTGTTGAGGCATATGCAGCCTTGCTTCTGGCTTTCCTTTCCACTGAAAGGTATTTACATATTTTAGTCATATATATCTAGTTGTTTTGGATGCTTTTGGAAACTTTTCTTATAAAATGCACATCTGTGCTATTATCAACAGTAAGGATACACGGGATACAATTGCAGCATGCCTTCCACGAGGCAGTCTGGCAATTCTTGTACCAGTGTTGGAGAGATTTGTGGTATGTACCTCTGCTGAGTTTTTATGTGGTATTCCCTTCAATACCATCTATTCCCTTTACAGCCCTTACCACCTCACCCCCCTTCTCCTCCTCCTCCTCTTCCTTCTCTCTTATGTGTCATTTTTAAACTATTTCTTAACTCCAATATAGGGAAATTGTTGTCCCTTTTGCTGTCATGGATGGCATTTCTTTGCTCATTATGTGAAGAAAAATAGCACGTGCTGAAGGTTTTAACATTTCTGGGGTGGTGATTGGTATAATGGAATGGAGTTTTCCTGGCTGCCTTCTGTATGAACTTCAAAGTAAATAATTTAGGTTGCTTAGTTTGTAATGGAAGTTCAGTGAATCAGGAAATTTTGAGCCTTTTCAATTAAGTGTCCTTAGTATCTATTCCAAATCAAGGCTATGTATGGATCCTTCAGTTATTGTTGAATCAATGACTTAATCTCTTCTATATACCAGTGAATAACAATATAACATTGAATTGCTTATGACAATGTTGTTTAGATCCTTGTTCATGGATTATGGGAACCCACCTCAACCCAAAAGTAAACGGGGTGGCTGTAACTTTTAGCATTTATAAATATCTGTTACTTTTTCAATTTTTTTCTCCTTTTCCCTGATTTTCTGCCTCAAGTTATGCAGGATTCAGCTAATTTACAAACATCTGTTACTTTTCAGGCATTTCACCTAACATTAGAGATGATGACTCCAGAGACACATAAAGCAGTCAGTGAAGTAATAGAGTCTTGTAAGCTTCCATGAGAGGCTTAGTCAAGAATCTAGTGTACAGCATGTTTCTTTTGTTCAAGTTCACCTCTTTGTTACACGAATTTGCGATGAAGATAGGATAGCTGTGGCTGGTTAAAGAGTTGGTAACCCCTCTTTGTCAATAGTCTGATACAATTTTTTTGCCCATTTCTTTTCCTGTGGTTTTTCTGTTATTAGGCCCTTCTTTTGCTAGTCTTCTCTCTTCATTTTGTTGGATTTTACTTGTTTAGTCATATTTTCTATTCTCATCGATTTTCACCTTCTTGGCGTAGGAATAGTAGCTTGTATAATAATAGGTAGTAGCAGGATGAGTTCATTTACACACTGCAGTGTCGATGTAACGTGGAAATCACCTATTTTTTTACCTCAGTATTCTATGTTGTACTTAACCTTTATTTTGTGATAATAGTAAAGAGCATTGCATTATCCATGGGCTTTGAGTACTGTTGATTCCTTTCGACCGGTCACCATTTTGCGGATGTCAACTGATTTATTAGATGTAGCATTTGGGATGCCCTTTTTTGAATCTATTAAAATTGTTTACAATCTTCCATCACCATCTAAAATAGAAAACTGCTGATACATACTTTTCTGACACATGACTGCTCTTGTTACATATTTAGTTATACCTGTCGGGCAGAAACAAGTCCAGTGCCCTCATGTAGTGTAGCCTGGCTGACAGATATTTGTCAGTCAGCCATGATGGTAAGGAGGTCGTTTATTCACTAAGTCCATAATTTCCTAATGTTTTCCAGCAATTGGAATTTCACTTCTTGAGCAGATAATACATTCTTAAAGTTATTCTTCAGTTTTTTGGATTGAATTTGCTGCAGTCTCAATCTCTTCCAAGTTCCCAACAATATAGAAAGATCATAATGAGTCATAAATAGAAGATATTGCAAAACAAGAACAAAAAGTTGGCAAAATGGAATCCAAATTCTTCTCATCAATCGTTAAGAAAAAGTAATTGCATCTTCCTTTTCCTTCCACTCAGTAAGCAAGAAGCACTAGCTGGTAAAGAAATTGAGTTAGCCAAGGCCTGGCGCAAATTGCTACCATTTTGGAACTCCAATTGTCTTTCAAGCCACCTTTGATCCAATCTCGACATATTTGGGATTTTTTTAACTTGAGTGTAAAAATTAACGTATTATTATGTAATAGCAAGCATGGGAATGAATTGGATTTGATTCATGCCCGTTCTAAATTTGACATAGATGCGAAGTGTTTATCTTTAAATAACGAAAGGATCTAAACTGCCAAAGCATCATGGATTGTTCTTAAAAGAATTTTTACTCGAAATACCAATAGTATGTTTTGCTTTGAGGACTGTGATGAGAAGATTATTAAGCAAAAATGGGCTTTAGCATACGACAAGGTGCTTCGCTACAGCTGTGGATGATTATCTAACAACAAAAGGGGGAAAGCTATAAAAGAAAATGTTATACACTATACACACACAATTTATCCATGTTTTAGATGTTCCAAAAAAAATTTACATAAAAAACCAACATCTAATAAAATATCATATAAAAAATCGTAAAAGTAAAGGAATGATGTAAAAAAGATGGGATATTTATGGATAATTGTAAAATGAATGCATTTTAGAAATAATTTCAAATAATGTAGAATGGTCAATTTGGTAGCTTAAGTCAAGCCTTCACACAAGTATTATATTATCCCTAATTCCCCCCTTTAGTCATTCCTTGAATTCGATAGGTTTGATCTTGTAGAATTTGATTTTTTTTTTTTATAAATTCACTTTAAAAAGAATATATGATTGAGAAAATAATCACCTTCACGAATGTGGTAAAAATCAAGTATGACAACTATGCTCCGTAAAGTTAAAAGGGGCTACAACTATTTGATGTCTCCCAAAAAGAAATCCTCACTAAAAAATTTGCATGCTATTCATAAAAGTTAAAAGTTGATATTATCACGTATTGGTTTTTAACATTTTTATATAAAATTTTCTGTTAATTTAAAAAAAATTAGTTACTTATTAAGTATAGATACATGGGGTACAAAAATTAAAAAAAAAAAAATCTAAAAACTCTTCTCTATTATATTTTTCTATTTTTTTATTATTATTATTTTCTTTGCGTTGTGTTTCAAGTACCTATTATTAATATTTAACTAAAAAAATATACCAAGTGCAAAAACTATAATAAATGTAATTGTATGTTTCTACGGTTAACCCTAAAAATGTGATATTATATTATATAATTTAGTTTTGTCGGATCCGGGTCAGGTGTTGGATCCGGAAGCGTGTTGCAAGTGGATACGATCCGATGCAGCCCACGTGAATGTCCATGCCTACCGACGTTGCCTTCTTTTATTTAATTCTGAATAAATAAATAAATCATCCTTTGCCTCACATGTCCCTGTACACAAGTGAGCTGATTCATCATAGAGATTGAAATAACCAAAAAAACTCGGTGGAAAATTAGGGTTTCTGTCTTCCCCGTTTGCGTATTTCTTCAATCCCTTGACAATCCTCTTTCAGGTACGTTCCTGTTCCTATTCCTCTCTCTTTCTCTTTCTCTTTCTCTTTCTCGTTCATCAATATCACTACTTATTCTCTTTCCGGCAACTCTCTCTCACCTTCAAACCGTAATCTGTTTTGATCAAAATCTGTCGATGTTTTCGGATTGCACATAAACTTATGCTTTCAATTTTATATGTTTAAAGTTATGAACTTTTATGGTGTGGCATGGTCTTAGTGTCCATTAGGGTTGGTAGTGAATTGTCTTGGGTATGGTCTCGAACTTTGATATGGAGGATTAATTTTGTTTGAACACCGGGCAAGTTGTTGTTTCTTTGATTTTGCATATGGGTAGAGAGCAAGTGGTATAAGATCAGGGTTTGATGCCCGGATGAATGATCTAAGGACAAGGTTGTTATTTTATACAGTAGCTTTGTGGATTGACAATTGATTGGTTGTGAAGTTCTAGCATCTTGGTGCAAATGTTTAGATGAAAGTAGTGCACCATGTTGGGTTGAGTGGAAGTGGAAGGAAATGGGCGGAAATTTTGTGTATGTCATCTTTTGTGAAAGGTGGAACTAGAAGGAACTGAGTAGAAGCATTTTAGTTTGTTGACCATTTTCTCTTGGATATTGGGAGAAATGGGGGAAATAGGTGGAAGTAAGACTAGATTTATGAGGACACCCCAAATAAGATGAAGGGGAAATAGGTAAGTAAGACTAGAATTATAAGGACACGCCAAATAAGATGGAGGTGGTATTGTCAATATTCAATTATTTCCCTTCACTTCCCTTTTGATACTAACAAAACAAAGGAAAAGGGATATTTCTCTCCGCTTACTTCCAATTTCTTCAGTTTTCTTCATGTCCATCCATTTCCATTCCTTTCTTATTTTCAAATCAGTGTGTATTCCAAATCGGTGAAAACAGTATTTATGCCCTAGATTTGCCAGGGAAGCACACCTGGAAAATTTGGACGTAAATTTCGGTTTTGGAGGAAATTCTGTTGATGTGGGATTTCTATATATGGTTTCCTGAGACAATGAGTTTGTTGTGGGTTAATTAAGGGGAACTTGTTCCCCTACACTGGGTCAAAAACTTAGAATGCAACTTCTGCCTCCATGGTTGATGAGGCTGCCATAGGATAAGTTCTATGTTCTGCTACGTTTCCAAGCTGGCACCATCATGTGGTGCAATGGAAATGCCTGTTTGTTTTTCCTCTTGTTTTTTAATAGGCTATATGCCAAAAGACAATTAGCAGTGCAGGCCATCGGTTCTTTATGCTATCTCTTTCTTGATCACCAGTAATCTGTGTAGTTATTATCTTTTATTAGAAAGTGATTTCTTTTTTTTTTTCGGCCTCTCTAAATCTCAGGGAAGTCATGGCAGACTTGGAAAACTTGCTCTTAGAGGCTGCAGGCAGAACCAATGCATCTGGGAGAAAACGGCAGTCCTTTTCTTCATCTAGACGTCGACGTGAGGGCTCGTATTCGGATCAGGGAAGTGACTCCAGGGATGATTCTGATGATGATCGTGGTTATGCAAGCAGAAAACCATCTGGATCTCAGGTTCCTCTGAAGAAAAGATTTGAATCTACTGAGAGAGATGATGATCAAGGAAGTTTGGAAGAAGATGTTGATTACCGGTCTGATCGTGAAGGTGGTAGTAGTGACTCCGATGTTGGTAGTGATCTCTACAAGAATGAAGATGATCGCCGGAAGCTTGCTGAGATGACTGAATTACAGAGAGAGATGATCTTGTTAGATCGGGCTGATAAGAAAGAGGATAAAGATTTCAAGGATAAAATAAGATCGAAGCGGGAGAGAGACAATTCTACTCAATTGAGAAAGCAAACTCCACCCCTTCAATCACGGGTGCGTTCATCAGCCAGATCTGCAGACAAAGCAGCTGCAAAGGATGGTGCCTTGAATGAGTTGAGAGCAAAAAGATTGAAGCAGCAAGACCCTGATGGTCACCGAAGACTAAGAGATACATCCAGAGGAGCATCTGGCAAGCGAGAGTTTTCACCAGTGAAGCGGAAGGCCTTTAGTGCTGCTAGTCTGAGCAACTCTAGCCAGAGTGAAAGTGAAAGTCGGTCTGACAGTGAAGATGAAGAATCAATGGGGGATGGGGGCTTCGTTGATAGTGATGATGACCAGGCACCTGATTCTGAGAAGCTGAAGTTTGAGGATATAAAGGAAATAACTATTCGTAGGTCAAAGCTTGCTAAATGGTTTATGGAACCGTTCTTTGAGGAGGTGATAGTTGGATGCTACGTAAGGGTTGGTATTGGGATGTCAAAAAGTAAGCAACCTATCTACCGGCTCTGCATGGTCAGAAATGTTGATGCGTCTGATCCTGATCGAACATATAAGCTTGAAAATAAAACCACGCACAAGTATCTGAATGTTGTCTGGGGTAATGAAAATTCTGCTGCCAGGTGGCAGATGGCAATGGTGTCAGATTCACCGCCACTTGAAGAGGAGTTCAACCAGCTGGTTAGGGAGGTGGAACGACATGGTGGTAAAATGCCTACAAAGCAAGATGTGTTGGAGAAGAAAAATGCTATACAGAGTAGCAGTACTTATGTCTACTCAGCTGCAACTGTGAAGCAGATGTTGCAGCAAAAGAAATCAGCCTCGTCCAGGCCACTCAATGTTGCTGCTGAAAAGGATAGGCTGAGGAGAGAATTGGAGGTTGCTCAGTATAAGCAAGATGAGGTGGAGGTGGAAAGGATTAAAGAAAGACTGCAGCAGTTGGAAGCCTCTCGAGCTCAAAAGGCTGATGAAAAAGCTATCAAGCTGGCTGAAATGAATAGAAAGAACAGGTTTGAAAACTTTAAGAATGCTTCAGAATTAAAGCCTGTCAACACGGCTCTAAAAGCAGGAGAGGCTGGCTATGATCCCTTTTCAAGGAGATGGACTAGGTCAAGGAATTATTATGTCTCAAAGATCAGTGAAGGAAATGGGACTGCTGTTGCCAGTGATGGTGCAAGTGGTCCATTGGCAGGTGTGCAGGGTAATGGGACTGGTGTAGCAGCTGCAGAAGCAGGTATGCAAGCAACTGCTGCTGCTTTAGAAGCTGCTGCTGATGCAGGAAAATTGGTCGATACTAGTGCTCCTGTTGATGGAGGTACAGAGTCAAATATGCTCCACAACTTCGAACTGCCAATAACTTTGAATTCTCTCCAGAAATATGGTGGTGCTCAAGGAGCTTTGATTGGCTTCATGGCAAGAAAACAAAGGATAGAAGCAACAGTTGGATGTCGAGTCTCAGAGAACGATGGCAGACGACATACACTTACACTGACAGTGAGTGATTACAAGAGGAGAAGGGGGCTGCTTTGAGTTGATTGAGGTGATTAGAACCATATTATTCATGATTATCTCCTTGCCATCTATGAAGAAGAAGCTTTTACTTTTAGATGAGTCAAGTGGCATGGTGTCGGGGTTTTAAGCGTACACTCTTTTTGGTCAAGTCTCTCCTCATTATCTTGAAGTGTCAATAATTTGCGTGGCATCATATGGGGAAGGAAAGCAATAATATGCAGATTTACAGTGGCCTGGATGCAGGAATTCAGGGGATCACCTCAAGTAAAGATCCAGTCCCCCATGCTACTAGAACTGTTGGTACATCTGAGCTCAGGATCATCCAGCATCATTGAGCCACGAAAAACTTAATTGTTATTGGATATGGTATTTGCACGGGGTATGTCAGTTAGCATGAGTAGGAGATTATTTTTGTGATTTTGCTCTGGTATTTAGACCGACAATGTAATGCTAGTGTAACCCAAGTTGCAATAATCCTTTTGAAAATTCCTACGGTGTCCGTTGTGAAATTATGATAAATGGCAAATCAGGTAGGGGCTTCGGCCATGGGAGCTTCCACGGTTCCTTCAACAAAAATGATGGGATTTTTCGTGTTGTATGGTGATTTGGCGGTCTTATCTTGTTATAGCCTTACATTGTTAGTGTCACAACGCATGTATGCACTTGGTGCAACGATGGGATATAATAAACTCTGCAGTTATAGCTTTTCCCTGTGCAGATGTTTTGTTGTGTATAAATCAATACCGATTCGCACAATCAGTCTTATTCACACCATCAGCCTGCATTTTCCGACCAAAGCTGGGGAGTCGTCAAATCGTCTTCAAAAGAACTAATGGGTTCCTTTATTTTTGAGGGAATGGTGAAAAGTTGGAGCAAGGTGAAGTACATATTCCCTTTGAGCCCAATAACTATGAACCAGATAGATTTAGCCCAATTTTTTATTTCAACAACTAAATAGTGCAGAAGGGTTCAATGTACACCATAATATTAACAATGCCAGACAAGAAAGCTAAAAAGATATGAATAGTTATTTATACATTATTAAAAAATAAAAATTTTCTATTGGTGAAAGTTTATATACATTAAATCGGATATATTATATTATTAATAAATATTAAATGTCGTGAATGGACAAGAATCTTTACTAATTCATATGGAAACAAGTTAAATTTTCATTATTATTCAATTTTAAGTTCTATTTTTTCATTTTGTTTTCATATTAAATATTTTTTTCTTAATTTTCATGAGTAACCTGCCATGGACATGACAAGTCTATAGTTCTAGAGCACCTAATTATCCTTGACCTGTAGACCCGACAAGTCCACGGGCGGTTCAGGTCCTGTCATTTCGGATTGATCCGGTCTCCTATCAATGTGGCTGTTTCAAACTAGTTCACGAGTCATGACTGATCCATGTTGAGATCCAATAACACTAGATCATATGCCATTAAATTATAAAAGTACTTATTTGAAACTCAAACATACGAGCAGGGAAGTGTAGTGATTATTGCTAGCATATTTCCATCTTGTAATTTTTATTCCTAGAATCTTATTATTGCAAGCAATTGTAATCATCGATCCATTATTAGGATAATCACAATGAATTAAAAAAAGAAAAAAAAAAGATCGATTATTTTGTTTGATCTCACTTTTATATTTCTTCTAATGATGTAAAGTAATTATCGATGGTATTGCCAATGATGGGGGCAATATTAGTGATAATGATAGTAGTGTGGTTGTTGTAGCAAGGTGATGATAGCAATGACAGTGATAGTAAATCATGATACAGATGGTGATGGAGTAGTGTGAAAGTGTTACAGTGGAGGCAATGGTACTAAGGAAACAAATTCTAAGAATCGCATTAATGTAGCTTTTGCAATTACAATGACTAATTTCATTTTCTTATTCTCTTTTATCTATAGACGACTAAATAATTTTTTTCAAGAACTAGAGAAATCTATTTGGGAATCTAATATTATCGGATCAATATACAATGTGCTTGATAATGATATATATGGATGTTATGTAAGTTAATAGTATCTTGAGGTTCTTATTTTTTTTTTACTTGATCTTTTTAATATAGGAAAAATTTGTAATAACCAAAACTGTAATAAACTATATTTCGACATAAAAATTGTTCTTTTACTGAGATTGAACAATTTCTATAGGAATTGTGTTTGCAGACTTTGTTAAACATGTTGAGAAATAGACTAAAACATGTGGGTAGTATCTAAAATGGAATTTTCTCCTTCTCATCAAAATCTAGTTGGATCAATAAATTTTGGGATTTGAAAATATATCATTTTTGTATGGTTGATCGGTTTCGAGATGGTATTAAATGTCATAGATAAGTTTTATTTATGGATTATTGAGAGAAGACTCACATTTCTCCATTTCATTGGCTATCAACTTAGCTGGCTTTTGTTCATTAAATAAAAATGATTCCTTCAATTGCCTTATCCACTGAGGATGAAAGGGGTTGGAAGAAAAACAACTAATAAAGAAAATGAAGATGATCAAGTCGTGCCTGCCTGGCCATTAATTACTCCACGTTCATTCGGACAACAGGACTGTTTAGGAATTCAAGATAAGCAAATACATTCTCTCTCAGTATTAATGAGTGGATGTTGCAGAATTGAGTGTTTCCAAGGTCAATGGCGTAAGGAATCTTTATTATATCCAATTCCATAAGTAATTATATTTAAAATTCAGATATGTTACTATTAAAATCATCTTAAAATCTATATTTTATGAAATTTATAAGTTGGAAGTTCTCAGTGGAAATTATTATGTTTTCCCTTTGTTTTTCAATGAAAAAAAATATAAAATAATAATAGAATAAAATATCAAAGTAATTGCTTATATTAAAAATATAATATAGGTTAAATTGTTTTAGTAGGCTAACAGTGGTTTATAAGTAAAGCTAGTTTGCTTGAATTTCTTAATATTTTTTTTTTAAAATTTAATTGCATATGAACAATATTTTAGGATACATGGTAGTGTAGACAAATTTAATAAATATAGGATATCCGATAACATAAAACTTGTAATATTAAATCATACCTTATACCATATTCTATTAATATAGGTTTCAAAATTTAGAATTAAGAGTCACCCGTAATATATAATACCTATTATGAAATCTACACGATGATAAGGGTTTGGATATGTTCTAGGGATTGATGAGATCCTATGCTTAGTCCTAGTGTCTTATCTAATAATACCATAAAGAACCCCGATTTTTCTTTTAAATTACTAAACTAAAGAGTCCATTTTCGGTCTACACAAAATATTTTTAGGTCAATTACTAGTATTTCTTGAGGAAAAAAATTGGAGAGAAAAGTATGCTATAAGTTAAATATATTTATACCAAAATTTCATTAAACTCTTATATTTTGATTAATTCATTTAAACCTTTCATTTTTTTTGCCAAATTTTAATAAGATATTATGTATCTTAAGTGAGACTTAAATGGTATGATAAAATAAATGTAGATGACTCAAATGACTAGTGAAAATATGAATAACTTCATTGAATTAAAAAAAAAATGTAAAAAGCTTTTAACATACTCATATAAAGAAAAAGAAAAAGGTATAGTTATATAAATTTTAACACCCAACCTCCATTTTCATTTCTCTCACTTGCACGTGCAACTTCTGTTTGCTAGTTTGAAGAAAAAGCTACATATAACCCTCTTACCCTAGAAAATTTGGATCCGTCCAATACCACTTTATATGAAAAGTCAAGGAAGTGGACATAATAACATTCAACATTTAATTATTCCTTTGATGTAATGCCCACATGAAAGTAAATAGAATAATTGGAGGAGCTGCATTTTCATGGAAATTGCATGTACTATAAGATATTACACGTTCACTCATTGTATGAATATAATAATAATCACTGTGGATTGTCTTAGGCATCACCTGTATTTGGAATTCTTCTGTGCACAGTGGAATCCTGTATATGAAGAAGATTTAATGAGGGAAATTTCAAAGCAATACACATAAATTACTCGGAGATGATCTCGGTTATAAATAAGTTAAGTTGAAATGATATAATGTTAAGTTTGAACTTGAGATCACTTTAAATTTTCAAAGTTCGAGTTTGATTAGTTTGTATTTAGAATTTTGAGCTTAGACTCGACTCAATTGAATTTGCTCATGCTTGATTTATCTAAAAGATATTTTTCTTCTAAGTAAAATAATCAATAATCGACTTAAGTTTGATTACAATCGTGAATTAGTCAAGTTAAATATCATGAAACTTGAGTTCAACTTGATAAAGAACTTGAGTAAGGATGTAGATAAACTATACTTATTTCCAAGGTATTCGAGTTCAACTTAACATTTACTCATGTTCAACTTGATAACAGTCAAATCGAACTTAAGTTCAAATTATTCAAAAAGTTTAGTGAGCTGAAATCAAGATTCATGATTATTTAACCGTATTCGGATAGAATTTAGATATTAGTTGAGTTTGGATTATTTTATTTATAAGAAAAATGTTTTCTAGATAAACCGAATATGAATAGGTTTAATTTAGTTGAGCTTAAGTTTGTCGAGTGTTATTTCAAATCAAATTTAAACTTAAAATTTTAAGTTCTGTTGTAAAAGTTTACGATGAGAGTCTCATACTTTACCTAATCATATTCCAAGGTGAAAAGAAGTTTAAATTCGAAAATTTATGTAAGAGATCGGGGTAGGACTTGTAAAACTTTTGCATGAACAGCAAATATAAACTTACACTCCACCATCTTTACTTGATACATGTACATTTTGATTCACTTTCATATTTCTTTTATTAATCTTTTATATGTTTCCTAGATTATTTTAAACAATTAATTTACAATTCGAATACGGTTCCCTAGCAGACAAATCATTCCGACATAGCATAATACCATTCCTTAAACATATAATTAAGTCAATTATTTATTAAATCAATCAAATATAATAAACTCGAGATACGAGGTTTTTCTTCTCAGATTTTCAGACGGAATTTATATCCTGAGAAATAGTTCTAAAACTTCTAGACCTATTAGGGTTTTTTTCACCCACAAGTTCACGTTATGTCCTTCCATAAGTGTTTGATTTCTTTACGTAATCAGTAATCAATATATGAATTAAGACTTACACAAATTGACTTACCATTTCATTTATATAAAGAATGACGTTATGCATGCATATGATATAATAACTCGTTTTGTTAAAAAAAAAAATCCCATATAACTTTATATAAATAAGCTAGCTTTTCCTTGCTACACAAACACTTCCAAAATCTATAATTCTTAAAAGAAACTCTAGATAACTTGGTTGGCCACTCTAAGGAAATTAAAATTAAGTTCATAAAGTTAATAGATATCAAAGATAGATGGAAATTTTAATTGAGTTGATGGGAATTCTATTTTTATAAATGTTATAAAACATTGATAATTTAAATAGAGAAAAAAAAAAAGGATTATTGATTTAAATAGAAAAAAATAAATGTAAATAATTAAATATATACTTTTTCCTTCTTAAAACGAAAATATTAATAGATGATAAATGATACTATCTCTAGCCTTAGGGTGGTCGTGGTACTAATTAAAAATTAGTAAGTCACAACCCATTTTTATAAATGAGTCATATAATCCATCCACGATAGTTGTTGGAGATACACTAGTAGATATCATATAATAAAAAATTTTATCGGCTTTTATGACCCGTAAAAAATACATTCAATATTTACTCTCAAACAAATTTAGGAGGGAAGAATAATCATAATTGCTCTATAATTATTAGATACCCTATACATTTAAGGTTCTAATTGGGATGTTACAAACCTTGTAAGTAAACTATCCTTGTTTGATTTTACAAAAGTTTCCAAATATATTCAATCTCATGTGATAGTGTAGTAACTACCGAAGAAGAGGAGTAGAATTGTGTATGCTGAATAATAATGCAACTATACTATGAGTGCCTACAGATTAAAAAAATTAATAATGACATAAAGTCCAACATATTAAATAAATAAAGATCAATCGTAAAGGAAAGATAAAAGTATAGAAATGTTTGACTAACTTTTGTTGAGTGTTTTGCATGGATCCCATGTGGGTTGATTTGGTCCATGTTTTGAACATCAAAATTTTTATTGCATTAAGTTCTATGGTATCTTAATGGTTAAATGATGGTTTGTATGGTTCATGGATAGGATTGTAAAATAATTTTTTTATTCGGAATTTTCAAACTTTTCAAAACAAGAAGAGAAAGTCTCCCTATCATGTCTATTTTAATAATTTTGTTGCATAAATTATGATCATTATAATAAATGAAGTGTCACACGAATAAATAAACAATTATATATAAAAAAAAAATTAGAAGTTTATGGGTGAATTTGGCAAAACAAGTGGCAAAAGTTGGCTGATTTTTTTTGCACTTTTCCCAAAAAGGAAAGAAATAATCACAAAATGGCTAAAGAAATGAGGTAAATCCTAATGTGTCATTACAAAATCATATATTTTTTATGATAATTTGAAAAAAAATTATATAATTAAAAAGTGATAATACGATAACATAATAATACGGTACCGTATTGTAAAGTTCTCTAAAAAATCAAGTAAAAAAGTATGGATAATTATATTTATGAACATTTTCATTAGACTTTCAATAATAATAATAATTTGGATTATTTAGTTATTACATCAATAATGTAATATCCACTTAATTAATGTAGATACTACCAAGATTCATCCGTATCTTTTTTATATTAAATTCATTTTGGTTCTAATATTCTACAAAATTAAACCGAAATCATAAATAGTAGTTTTAGATTATCAATATTTAATTATTTATTCATACCGTAATTGCATGTCACATGTCACGAGTTTTTTCCCCCCTATTGTCATGTTCTTAATCTTTTCGAATTTGTATTTATGTTATATTATCGAATTGGCAATTATCCATACGAGATGGAGACATAAACCAAGACCTTCCTACTCAGCCAGCACAAACCAAAGCTGAGCTAACTAACTTGTTCCTCTGTCTCTCTCTGTCTCTCTCATCCCCCCTTTCCTCCATCTAACGACTGCCCCCAATGCACGTTTTCCTATTTATCTCCTGTTCCCAAACTCCAAAAACCGACCAAAACTCTCCACTTTTCCTTCCTCTTGCCGCTACTCCCATTTAATCTCTCTGAAACACCCTCAAGACCACCAATAACAGACATTTTACCATGAAACAACCACCGGCACTTCCCTTAAAACACCACCTTTGACACAACCAACCAACCATAATGTCCCATTTCACCACCACTCTTCCTGCTAGAAACAACATCAGAACCCCATCTTTTCATCTCTCTTTTAAACATTTCCTGTCTCTCCACACGTCACTCATCAGCACTCTCTATAGCTTACCCACATCCTTCTTTGCTTTCCTACTCATTCTCCTCTTGACATACAATGCCTTCTCCATCTTCTCACTCCATTTCACCTTGTCACCGGAACAACCAATCATTGAAAGAACTCCCGGTGATAATATCAAAGCCTCCAAACTTCCTCCTCCTTCATCTTCTTCCGCTACTTCCAATGCATTGCATGCAGTGAAAGAAGAGAGCTTTCCTAAGATTTCCAAGACCCATCTGAGGAATCTCCAAGAGGAAGGAAAATCAATCATACCCATCAGGAGTTTTCCAGTTTCGAGACGAAAGAGAGTGAAAAGATCGAAAATTTTGAACAAAGTTTTGAGCTTTCGACCTCTTGTAGACGTGCAGTCAACAGGGTTTGCTAAAAAAGTCAACGATTTTTTTAGAAATGGAAGAAGGTGTGAGGTCAAGTTTTTCATGACATGGATGGCAACGTTAGATGGTTTTGGTGATAGAGAGATGATTGGAATTCAAAGCTTGTTTCATTCTCATCCCAATGCTTGTTTAGTGATAGTTTCAAGTACAATGGAATCAAATAAGGGGAATGAGATTTTAAGACCATTTTGGGATAAGGGTTATAGAGTGATGTCAATTTCACCTAATTATGGTTTCTTGTTTAGGAACACTCCTGCTGAATTATGGTTTGAGAAATTAAGGAAAGGGAATTTAGATCCAGGTGAAGTGTCTTTAGGACAAAACCTGTCTAATTTATTAAGACTTGTTTTGTTGTACAAATTTGGTGGTGTGTATTTAGACACAGATGTTATAGTTTTGAAAAACATGTCTAGGTTGAGAAATGTGATTGGTGCACAATCTGTAGATGTGGAAAGTGGGAATTGGACTAGATTGAACAATGCTGTGCTTATATTTGATAAGAACCATCCGTTAGTGTTCAAGTTTATTCAAGAATTTGCACGAACTTTTGATGGTAACAAATGGGGTCATAATGGACCTTATTTAGTCTCTAGGGTGGCTTCAAGGGTGACCGGAAGGCCTGGATACAATTTCACTATATTGGGTCCGGGTGCGTTTTATCCGGTGGACTGGAGTCGGGTTCAGAGCCTTTTTCATGGTCCTAGAGGTCAATTGCATTCTAAACGGATGAACAAGAAGTTGAATTACATAAGAAGGGAAAGCTTTGCAGTACATTTGTGGAATAGGCATAGTAGGAATGTGGAAATTGAAAAGGGAAGCATTGTTGGTAGATTAATTTCTGAATGCTGCATCTTTTGCAATGGTTGATTATCCAATTTGTTAATACGGAATAAGGTTGAAGTCTAGTCTTTAGTTTGTTAGACTTCGACACGGAATAAGGGGGCCATACACTATAGTATGAGTATGTCAAATATTAAAGCTTCTTTTTTTCAATTGTTAAAAAACATGTAACGTGATGGGTGGCTATGTACAAGCTCAGCTCATTCCACTGGTATAGATTTAAGTTTGTAAGCAAAATGATATGTAAAAATGAGAAGGAGATTTGTTTTCTTATGTGAATCATTTGATGCAATTTTGTGTCTTTTTTTTTTTTTTATTACCAAGTTCTAAATTATTAAAATGGAAATCATCATGAGGATAAATAGTCAAACATATTGGCAAGGTTTTCAAGTTCAATACGATAATTACTCAAATTCAATTAAATAATTATTCTTCGTATTTAACCTCGAATCACTTGAGTAGTTTATCGAGCCAAGTTAGAGCTTCATGATTTTAACTCAACTAATTCGCAAGTTTAATCAAGTTTGAATATGCTATTCAAATATCAATTCATTTAACCAATATTATTCTCACTAAAAAATAATTTTAAATATAAAGTTTAAATGAGCTTAATTATGTTGAGCTCAAACTTGTTGAGGGATACTTCAAATTGAGCTCAAGTATAAAATTCTAAGCTCGATTTGAGTTTAAGTTTGAGATTTTCAAGTTGAGTTTAAATCTGAACTCATCATTATATTATCTCTAATTAATTTGTTTACAACTTTAAAATGATCTCTTTTGACGTAACATGTAAATTTACTATATTAGCCAATACTTCATTTCATTAGATCATTGTTACCACTCCAGCATCCACAACTATAACTAGTCTGTCAAAATAACATTTTCATTGTGCCATTAAATCCTAGACTTCCCATAGGGCTATAACTCTATAAACTTACAAAATATCCAAAATTGTATATTTATAGTCCTCTACTATATTTGAAAATTTTATTTTTTATATAAATAATTTATTTTTCTATCACTAACTAATTGGAAACTATATGCCCAGTTATTACGGGCAATTCAAACTTGCCATCTTTCAAAAATATTATATATCAAACTTTTGTAAATATTAAAAAATAGTGTATTATGGCACCCATATCATGAGTGTATTTCATGCTAACATGTTATAAGGGAGAGAAGTGAGAATTATACCTATTTAAGAGGGAACAAGCTAACTAAATTAAGATTATAAACAAGTTAAGTAAAAAAAAAATACAATGTTAAGTTCAAGCTTGATTCCACCTTGATATTTAAAACTTGGCTCAAAATGGATCTTGTTAAGCTTGAGTCTAACTCAATGAAGCTCGTTTTGCTCAATTATTTACAAAATATTATCATTCATTATTCAATAATTTTAATATTCAAATTTGAGTGCACTTCGATAATATTTAAATTTGATTAGACTCACAACTAGTCAAAATGAATATCATAAAACTATGCTTAACTTATCTTGTCATCAAATTGAATTTGAATAACTCACAATTATGTCTATCTCGTTTATATCTCTAAATTGGGCCATACATACATCATTAGTTTTTTTTTAAAATTTTTTAAATATATCTTATCACACAATCATGTTGGTTATTACATTACAATCAAGAGAGTATATTGCCAAAGCCGGCAGAAGTGTAGATGCCACACTCTCGTATAATTGTGAAGAGAATCTCATCTTAATCGCAATAATTAAGCTTAAAATCATGCAACAATAGATCAAATTGAATATTCATGGGCTGGCGAGTAAAAGTGGGTCATTAATTTGTAATATTATAAGACAATGACAGATTAGAAAACAGATACATATGTAAAGAGTGATATAAGACATGAAATGACATGAATAATAAGAAAATTCCATGGCGTGAGGCGGCCAACTTGGTACGTAAGAATTGCTGGATTGGATAATTTTAAAATATCATTTTCATGGTTACGCCGATAATTAATTGTGAAAGTGATATCACAGCTCAGCTTACGATTAATATGACACACCTACCTCGAGTTGTTTAATGTTTACCGTGTCCCCATGTGCTTAATATCATAATGTCTTGGTCTTTGACTCGATTTCGCATTACGTTTCCAGTTTTCATTAGTCAAGTGAGCATCCACAGTTTCTTGTGTGATAGATAGACATGCATGGATCCCCTGCACCTTAATCAGCTCAGGACGGATTAAAACCCTAATCTTAGGTATGGGTTTAAACTTGATCCATGCTCGTTTTCAGTCATAAGAAAAGAAGGAAGTTTACTATCAAATAAAGATTAACTTTACGTGTTATAAAGTCTTATGTTTATCTTGATCTAATTACATGTTGGATATAATTCTCAAGTTTATTTGTGGACCCACATGCAACAAAATGATTGGAAGTGTCACGGGCTATCGTAAAATCATGCATAAATTAAAGTGATTAAGTATGGAATATGGTTTTAGGCACTGGACATCTAATTAAGTGAGAGTAATATATTGCGTAGATATTCATAAGTGTAGTTTCTATTTTTTGATGACTGAAAAATAAAAACTAAAATTATTTGAGATAATTATGAATTTAGATGTAGACCTAAATTAGCGTTATAAATACAATGTATCATATCATTAGCACAACACCTAACACAATTATTGAACAAGAAAATGAATGCCCTTTCTTAGATATTAAGGAATTTTCTCTATAAGGATGTGATAACACAAAACTTGAAAGATTAATAAGAATGCCATTAGATGGGTTATTATAAGACACCTGACCTACTTGATTTAATAAAAACTTTATAGAGTTTAGATGATTTAAGAATAGATTTAAAACTTTATAGAGTTTCAAATTAGTTTTTGGAATTTAAATTTAACTTAACAAGAAACTCAAGTCGGATTAAAAAATTATATATATGTGTGTGTGTATGTGTGAAGTTTATATATTATTGTATACTATACTATATATAAGTAAATAAAAATAATAATTAATAAAGTGTTATTTTTTGAAAAAAAACCTAATCTTGTTCTTACTTTTCTCTTTGTCTCTCTCATTTCTATTCTCTTGTT
This sequence comes from Laguncularia racemosa, assembly GCA_037954665.1. NCBI lineage: Eukaryota > Viridiplantae > Streptophyta > Magnoliopsida > Myrtales > Combretaceae > Laguncularia > Laguncularia racemosa. The sequence continues at coordinate 390,540 of JBBMOL010000259.1, read as the reverse complement.
TCTAATTGGAAATATTGATTTTGTGATATAGCGAGTCAGATCAAGTCACTAATGAATTTAAGAAAACCGTATAAGGTTGAGTTTTAGGAACAGGGTTTTAAGGTATATTTTAGAAAACCTGACAAGGTATCGGATTGAGTTCTGATTTTGTAGAACCTGTCCTAAACCCACCTTAGTGGCATCCCGGATTAAGAGCTCATAAAGGATTTGGATCTTACTCTTCTCTATAGACTAAGGTACATTTCCTTATTTGGTTTGATATTATTATGTTTTCATAATGCCATAATTTCACATATGAGATATTTTCGTGTTTATAATTTTTTTTTTTAATAAACAAGTGGTGTTAGAGTAATCATATGTGAATATAAACCATTAATTAATTATATAATAAAGTTACTCCTTGAGACTTTTTATAATAAAGGCCTCGATCTATGTTAAAAGAGTATAAATATAAAATCCTCAAAATTGGAGGTATGATGTAATTATACATAATTTTAAAACGGTTAAAGACTAATCTTAATTAGTCTATCTTTATCCTCAATAATAGTACGAGGAGAGCATAATATATATATATATATAAATTCAACACACATGACAGTGATTTTTAATCTAGATCCATTTTGAGAAAAATGTAAAATATGGACCCCTTATATAATATTAGAATTAGATGCAGTCAATAATCATAAAGGAAACGATCGCATGATTAATAAAGAGAATAAAACTATATGGACCATGAAAATAAATGTTGGGCCTTGGCCAGGGTCTGAACCTAGATTGGATGGTTTTATTCCATGAATATTAGGCTAAACTCCACCATGGCAGGCCTTGCGAGATCTAGAGAGTCCAATTGGGCCTGGTCTAGCTCAGTCACTTCGTTTATTAAGATTAGTTTTATCATTTAAAAACCTTAGACATTTATAATAAAAATTATCATTTCATTTTTGTTATTACTACTATTTTGCAGTGTTATAAAAAAATTTATAAAATTGATTTAAAAAAAAAAATGCATGTAGCCTTTCTTAAAAAAAAATAAAATTACATGTAGTTTAATGTTCGTGTATCTATATAACTTTTAAAAATGTGTTTATGTACAAAAAAAAAAAAAAACTCACTTATTGTTTGATAGTCCATTCACTTCACTAAATCAAATAAGGGGAGATTGAATTACCATTTAATAGAAATTGAAAAGACATATAATAGTTACTGTATATCAATTGATTTGTTCAATTAAAACAAAAATGAATGATGAATAAAATAAAATAAAAAATAAATTATTCATTTTACCTCTGAAATCTTTACCCTTCTTTACTTTTCATAACTAATATAGACTTAACAAAATTTACAATGATAAAGTATTTATGACAAAAATGGTAAATGAGTATTTGGTGAACTGAATACCTTAATAGTAATTTTATATACAATTAATTGGAAATAGAATAGTCATTCTTCTAAAAGATGAGTCAATGACCCTATTGAAACCTATATTCACTCTACCCTACTTAATCGTGTAGCTCCAAATTAGTATCAAAATTCATATGGTAGGTTTTGGATACAATTGTTTAAGCTATAAGAATCGTATTTCTACACCCTTTACCTATTTTGGAACTTATACTATTGGGATAGACATGCTATAGGCTCTATAGTACCATCTATTAACCAATAACCATCAATATTATATATAAAGCTGTGTAAGTGGGCTAAAGGACCAACTTGCTTCAACCTGCAAGTCAATGTGCGATAGCCCACTTTAACCTGCTTAATAAGTGAGTTGAAATTTTTTGCTTAACTTGCGATATTTGACCTATTTATATAATTTAGTGGGATAAATGTACTAATCCATTAAATTGCTATGATTTTTTTATATGAAATTTAATATTTTAAAATAAACTTGCTAAAAGTAAATATTATTTTTTAAAATTAATTATTTTAAAAAAGATAGTATTTACATAAAACTCCATATAATTCATATAAAGTATAACATAACTTAACACTGATGTTTGAAAACAACTATAACCCATGATATAATAATAAATAATTTGTAAAATATAAAAGTTAAAGTCTAAGTCCTCCAACAAACCATCATCATCATTCATTAATCAACATTACAAGTTCTCCATTCTATTATTTAATATTTTTACTTGAAAAATAGTAGGTGATGATAATGCTTACGATCAACTCTCTTACATAACAAAGAAACTTTTCAATGAAGCTCCTAATAAAATTGAAAGGAGACTAACTTTAATTCTTAAGGATTTCTCACTTAAGTGCTCAACTAAGAAGATACTTCAAGATTTGAAATTTCCCATTGAAAAGGAATTGAAGTTCATGATAACCTCGGCTTGCCTTAGATCTTAGTATTACAAGGCGTAATATTTGAGAAGCTAATTAATATATATCAATAGCTCTGTAAGATTAGATTTAAAAAGTTATATAAACACACTCACCACAAAAAAGAATGTGCATTCCATTGTTTCTATTGGTGGACTAAGTCTTACAGTCACAAAAGGTCAAAGATTATAGAGAAATTTAAGGTTTCATTAAAAAATAGATTTTTTTTTTAATTTTTATTTTTCTAAGTAGTAGGTCAATTTGACCTGCAATAGGTTAGCCTACTTTAACTCGCAGATTAAATAGGGCAAGCCAAAAAGTTGGCACTTTAAGCGAGTTCAAAATTTTTAGCTCAATCTATATTCTTTTGTGAATTAAAAGGGTTTACTTGCATAACTTGTCCCATTTGTACAACTCTATATATAACATATTGTTGTATCAACATTTATTATTATTTTTCTTATATCAACTTCTTTGCATTTTTTATATTCCATACATAATAACTTTTTATTTCCATATTTTGAAAAAATAGGTGTCATCATTGAAGACATTGTAGATATCGAGTAAAACAAAAAGACAAATAGCATTATTGCAATGTCGTGGATATTAATTGAGTTGAAATTGTTTTAAGTTTTATTTGTTTATTGTATTATTTTTATATTATATGTTGGACATACTTGTACTTATAAACATGCTATGATGGATTTGATATTATTATTTATTTAGAGCAAGTGAATCAAAATTTTATGGTAGATTATAACTCTATGATAATACTACATGATAAATTGATGAATATTTTAGTTACAAGATTGAAAAACATTAAAGAGTTATAAAAAAAATTATCTAAAATTTTTGATATTATAAAAATGTAATAGAAAAACTTATATTTTTCATAGGTATCCTATACCTTGTAGGTTCTATCAGAATAGATTTCAAATTGGTTCCTAAATGTTATAGGATATATTACTATAGATGAGACGATTTCTATCATATAATTTTATGACTAAGTTGAAAATTAACTAAGTTATGTTTAGGCTAATTACTTGAACTAATGATAGGATTCAAATAATTAGACTTAATTTTAGATGATTTAGAGGGTTTTGGACCGATGGATTTGGGATAAGGTTCATTAAATTTGTCTTACACTTTACTAACCTTTTTCAACAAGCTTAAATGCTAATTGGTTCACCCTTCACCGCATATGAATAAACTTCCTTCTTCCAAATTAATCTTGTCTATTAATTGTCTGTAAGATCTAATGGTGATCATCACTTGTAACTCATTATAAATATATAGTATGTTAGCTATGATATGGTTTTTTAAACTAACCTTAGCTTCTCTATAATGCTACTTGTCACTTTGCCTAAATTTATCAAGATTGCCTACTTTACCTCTCTCTCTAAATTATCTTTTCTCTTATTTAATTGAATCATTCTATTGCAAAACTTTCTTATTTGATACACTTAATGAACCCAAACATCAACAATTCAAAAACTTTAAAACTTGTATAAGATATGAGTTAAGTCTTATATCATACCCATTATGTACCCTACTCACTCCTACTAATCATATTTATATTGTTTTGAGAGGGAAAAGGCACATGGCACTTGAATTTACCAAATTAAGTCATTTCTCTAGCAGCGGTAAATTCTTGTATTGAATGGTAACATAATAATTTCATAACAAAATAAATTATGAAAAATGATAATGGGTTTTATGTTTTTCAATGATCTTTATATCAAATTTCTTAAAAAATAAGAATAAATTTTTAACCACATTATTTAATTGGGGAAAGAGTGGTTTTTATATAGTATTCCATTTTACCAAATTAATCCCTTCCCTTAAAAGTGATAAATTCTTTCATAAATTGTCAGATAATGATTTCTTAATAATTTAAAGTTCGGAAGATAATAAGGTTTTTGTTTTTTTATTTTTTAATTTATTTAACACAAAATTGTTTAAAATTCAGAATTTTAAACCTTTAATTTAAATAACTCCTTTATTTTTTTAAGCATCCAAATAATAGGTACATAATATTCTTGTATTGTTTTTTAAGAATTACACATTTAATTATTTTTTATACCAACAACATGAGTGCATAACTTGTTAATGTTATAGGAACAAGATAGCAATACATTTGTATGAAGAGTATTTTAAAAATTAGAAAAAGATTATAAACAAAAACACATTTGATAAAACGAAAAAATTAGGGAAAAGGGGGGAAATGAAAAAAATAAAATAAAGTAAAAGAAACCACATGAAGAAAGATTGTCATTTATGCAAGAGGATTGTTTATTGAAATTAAATGTCATATCAAAGTGTTGTTACCACTTTTTAAGTGTGAATAAAGTGTACTTAAAAGTTTTGAGACAATTCATGTAATTTAGGGATTTTTTTATTATTTTTTTTCTTTTATCTTATTTCATCTATATTTGTTCAATACCTACTTTGTCCTTTGAAATTCAAAAAGCAATTTGCTTTGTTAGTCAATGAGTTTTAATTTCAAGCCTTATCTTTGTATATATTGTTGAGTCTAATTTTTATTTTTCATTCCTAATCCGATTTATACTAGACCTTATGCTCATCTAATATAGATCATTGACTTGAATTAGGAATTTTATTCTATTTTGGAGTCGCCACCCAACTGTGGTTGGGAAATATTGAATTAGGACTAATTGAGCGGATTAATTTTAATTTGGACAACTAGTCAACGAGATTTCTTTTTTTCGTTTTTAGTGAAAGAGGAAATGGAAAACTAGAGTTTCTGGACTCGGAGGCTAACCTATTAAAACCTTAAAGTTACCACCATATTTTCCTGAAATCTAAACTTTATTCTAATGTCTTTTGTTGTTATTTTTTTTTGTTATTATTATTATTTTTTGTTGTGTTTTTGTTTATTGGTTAAAGATAACTTATTCTAGCTATGAAAAATGATCTTTTTTATTCTTTTTAGAGTTGTCTCAAATGGATGCCTACATACCTACTATTCAGGATCAAACAAGCCGTAGTTCGCTTTTCATAAAAAACTTTTTGTGTGTTTGTTAATTTTAATTATGAAATTACTTATGGTTTACATTTTTATCATTTTAGTATTTTTAGGAAAAATTAAGCTTAAGCTTGATTATTTTATGTTTTTTTTTTTGAAAAATAATAGTGTAAGGAAAAAAACCAATCTTGAATTTATTTAAGAAAAGCATTTTTCTAAGTGATAAATTTTTTTACCCTATTATTAACCTACCTCTAATATTTTTATTTTTTTTATTAATTTTTATTAATTAATAATTTTTCTTTCATTTTTATTATTTTATCTACCCTAAACTAAAAATCTAAATTCTATCATTTTTCCTAATATATTTTTATTTTCTTATGATTTTATTATTTTTATAATTTTTTATTTTATTATATATTATTTTTCTTATGATTTTTATAATTTTCTATTATTTATCCTAAACTAAACCTAAAAAAAAATACTAATCTAAATTCTAATATTTTTTGAATTATAAATAACAAATAAATAAATAATTAACAAAATTCGATAAATAAATAAATAAATAAAAACAATAAAAAATTAAAAAATCCGACTTTTTTAGATCTGAGTCTGGTCGGATCGGTCGATTACGGAGGCTGGGAGTGGTCGTTGATGGCGTTCCGGCAGCCTTTCGAGGAGGTTGAGAAGTTGTTTCCTAGCTTTTTGAGGGTGGGGAATCCAATGGTGGTGGTGAATTTCTCCATAAATGCCTCCTAGTGGCGGTTCGAAGCTTGGTCGGTGGTTCAACGAGGCTTTGATTTCTCTGATTTTCTCTCTTTTTCTCACTTTTGATCCGTGCTCTGGCTTCCTCCCTTCAATTCCTATTTATAGAGGCAAGAAATCGAGGTAGATAAGCTTAGATTTCCTCCGATTGAGGCAAATTGGATTTCGATTGAAAAACCCATTTTCGATTTGTGTAAATCATTCGATTTGTTGCGATTTGATTCCAATTGGCTGATGTTTATCCTATTTCAGTTAAAGATCTGTTGGATTTGTGTAAAAAATCGAATCAAAATGGTCGAAATTCGATTTTTCCCCGCTGGTGACGATCTTAGATGAAGGAAGAAGAGGATCACACGCTCGGTGCGTGCGTTCATGTTGTCCAATCGCGAGCTGACACGTGTCTTAAGCAAGGCGAAAAATTGTAAACGCAGAATCTGCTTCTCCCGCATTTCGAACCCGCGACCTGACCCCTTCCCCATGCACACAAGGCCATGGCTCAAACCAGCTAGGCTAGCCCACTTACTAGTTTTTTTTTTTTTTTTTTTTTTTTTTTTTTTTTTTTTTTTTTTTTTTGCAATTTGCATATGTACAATGTGATTTTTATTATTTTGAAATTCCAAAAAATTGTAAAAATTATTTAACCCCTTTTATTACTATTTCTAAAATTATTTTCCAAAATTGATGTATTTTTCCTATTTATTTTATTTTTTGAATATTTTCCCTATTTTTACTAAATTAGAAGAAAAATTGTAAAAAATGAAAAAAAATTGAAAATTGATTATTAGGGCAAAAATGAGGTGTTTACATATATTATTTTACATTTCATCATAATTATTATGAAAATGGTGATTGAAAAATGAAAATTGTGAATTTGAAACTTTACATATATTTAAAGGGAAAGATTTGAGAAATATAATTTGTTCATTGAAAGAAGAAAATTTTAGTTGGTTTTCTTGTAAAAGCAGGAAAAATACACATTTATAATCAACATTTACCTTATTCAATCCTCTTTTCTTTTTTTTTTTCCTATTTAAATTATCAATATTTTCTAACTTAAGGATGAGTGAATAATCCTATTTTACATGGTACCCTCCCATGCCCTACTCAACCGAGTGTGTCTTGGGAGGTTATTGAAGTTCATAGGGTAGGTTTCGGATATAGGTTTCTAAAATTTGCTTTCACATGACATAGTATGGGTATGAAGTCTTTTTACCATGTATCCAATCCTAAAACCTGTAGTCTAAGGTACACAAAGTATAAATTCTAAGGTACTATTTACCTCCCTATAAAAAGTATTAAATAAATAATAACATTATATTTTTTTGGCAATAGATATTTTAGTAATTTAAAAATAAAAGCATCAAAATCGATAAGTCAATAACATGAACGGTTGAACTAAAGTTATATCTCTCGCTTTATGATTTTCATTATTTCTCTTATTTTTTCCCATTTTCCTATCCAATTTTATATTTTCCATCCTTTCTTCCTATTCTTTCCTATTTGTTAAATAGTAAATTTGAAATAATAAAGAGAGGAAAAATTATTTTTTTAATTTTGCAAATTTTATTACAAATTTCATAAGTTTTACATAAAAAGAACTTATAATATCATGTATAGATTACTTTTTTAGTAACACATAAATTTGAAATTTATGAGAAAAAAGACAAAATTTATAAGTAGGTACTCTATAGTTTTTATTTGGTGGTTCCAATCTGTTAAAAAATAGGTATTGATTACAAAATTTATGAACTTGTACCTTACACGGTAGGATTTGAGTAGAGTCTTATATGCTACTCACTTTATATCTATTCACCCTTATTTTTTACTCTCATAAAAACAAGATTTTCATTAACTTTGTTAAAGTTTTTATTTATCCTTGACATGTGTTAGCTTCCAATTGGTTTTAGGTTAGCAAGTTAAGATGGCTAAGGTTTTATACAATTTTTGCAGCTTTTTTTTTAATTTTATTTTTCATTTTATTATGCAATTATATATATTTTATATTATTTTCCTAAATTAATTATTTTGAATTAATTAAAATTTAACATGTAATTTAATGAAGATGGAAAATGTCCTATTTTTATATAAGTTAGAAAATGTAGAAGAATCAAATAAAAGAATAAATATGTTGAAGAATCAAATAAAAAAGTAGATAAATATAAGAGATTAAAAGTGTATTTTTTCCTGTTAAATAAAGTATAGAGTAAATAAGTCTAACTATTTGTAGAGTATTTAATTTTATTATAGGATAATTATACATGTATTTATACAAAAATAGAAAATAAAAATCACCGAACCTAGTCCCTTAGATTTGAAGGAGTGACTTTTCACTTATCAATATAGGTTTATATTTGAGCTCACGATCTTCGTATATCTTTTTCAGTCCCTTTACCTCTAAGTCCCTTAAGCAAAGCTCTCAAAATGATTGCTTAGACATTATTGTATGAGAATGGCCTCGTCCTATGAAGATTTGACAAACGACTCCACAAAAACGATAAAGAATGCGAAGAAGTGCCACCGTAGCTGGAAGTAAAAGAAGAATAAATTGCTCAACATGTCTTAAGCTCCTGGAGACATTGGAGATGATAGTGATTCCGATGAAGGGAAAGAAAATATAGATACTCAACCTATGTAGTGAAGTAATGTTGTTTGTTTTATTTTTTCGTTGCAAACTAATTGATGAGGAGTACTTAGGGTTTCTAATGTTTGAATTTATGTTTTAAGTTCAAATAATAATTTGTCCGGGTTTTAGGTTGTTGAGATTAGGTATTCTAATATTATTAGTGTTTTATATTATATTTGATTGGTTCCTTTAAGGATTTTAGGTTTCTAGGATTTGCTTATAAGAAATATTTGTACTATATGGATTATGTATTAGATATTTAATCATGTAGTATGATCGCTATTTTATAGCCAAATCCTAGTTTTAAAAATTTGAGTTACCTGTTTTTAATTCTAATTACGAAGCAATAGATAAGTATACCTATCGTGCTTGTAATATAGTATTAAATACGAGGTCATCCCACAAAGATATTCCAAGTACTAGTATTAACTTCATTCCTATTATCTATCCATCAATTAAGAGTGGTTTTAATCCTAGACTATTAACTAAATTAGCGAGTACTAGAGCAATTAACAAAATTTAATTCAATTATTAAGATAACCTAGGTCTTATTCTATTTTTATTTCATCATATGAATCATTGAATCTAAAAATTATTATTATTGAGTTCTTATGTTGTAGAGTTTTGTAAGTCAAGCTAACAACTCTCTCGAGTCAATTAACTTATTTAACCTTAAATTTATTGATTAGGATCTCTTCTCAATTAATAGCAACCTAAGATCGCATGATAAACATAAACTCTTTACAAACCTCATCAATTGTATAGATCTAATCATAAAAGCAATTTCTCAATTGACTTAGATGATATCAAATGTAAATCCATACTCTAGATATATGAATCTAAGGAAAATATAATAGAACATACAATTAAATATATGAATATCAATATAATTATATTAAGAACCAATTCTCATCATATGATAAAATAGTAATTGAATAAAACCTAAGTTTGAGGTTTACTCCTCCTTGGAATTAATCAAGAAAAGAAAAGATATGGAAGATAAATTAGAATTCATTATTACAACCCATTGAATTGAAAATAAATTATTTTCAATCTTGAATCTCCGGGGTTGTTTTCCTAGGCTCCCCTTTTAATTCTAGATGCTATTTATATATATAGGGTCTTAAAGGCTTGTGAGAATAAAAGAAATCAAAGGCACATGACTTGATACACCCCCACTACGCCTTATGGCAAGGGGTGTAGAACTCTCTATACGTGATTTTGGTAGATATGCCCCTTGATATGGGGCAAAGCAAGGGGTGTGGTAGCTTATGTTCATGATATTGCATTAATATGCCCCTTGATATAGGGTGTGGCGAGAGGTACGGTGGCTTCTGACCTTAAATATGTGCACCACCATCCTTGCTATGGGGTATATAGATCCGGAATCCCACTTATCTCTTCTTTCTTTGTCAATTTCACTTGATTTGATTGCCTTTAGCTCTATTTTGTCTAAAATCAACAATTTAATTAAATAAGTTCTAATTCTAAATGATTTTTACTTAAAATATCAACAAGACGAGTCCAAATCATCATAGATTTAAGGATGCTATAGCAAATTATCAAATTCCCCCACAATTAATTTTTTGCTTGTCCTCAAGCAAAATGATCCTTAAAATTCAATGTAATTTCTTAATCTCATGAGTATGCTTCTCACCTTACCATGAAAGTATTGTATAAAAAATATTTTAGCCAAACTTCTAGAGTTAGTCAAAGTAAATCAAGCCTTACCTTTTTCATTTAATAATAGCTTTCAAAGTTAAAATTAAACACAAGGTCAAATAGAGCATGACGAGATTTAGTTTACTTTCGCCACCTACTTGAGAATATATAATCTCCTCAACTATTTCTCTAAGTATAATAATCTGGAGTGAATGTATGTTGCATCAAAATTTCCCTTGGGTTCCTTTCCTATATTCTTTCTGAAATTTTCATTAATTCAATTTCCTATATATTTTAATTCAAATTGATAGTGGGGATTGAAACTTGCTTTTTGAGGGACCAAGATCCACCTATATCACTTTACATTTACAAATTATTAATTTGATTAGCCTTTAGAGGGGAGGTTTTTGCCTTCATTTTTTTTCTTTCCTCTGGACGGGTTTTTGCCCGCTTCTTTTAAGCCTTGATCCATAAAGTTATTCAGGAAATGATTCCAATTGAAAAATCTCATTTACCCTTTTACTAAAGATTAAAGGGGTTTTCAAAACTTATGAAGAGAAAATATACATCATAGTAATATTTAGATATTGAACTAATCAATGTTTTACTAAGGAACTTAGTCTAATTCTGACTCTAAATTTCATCATTAGATAACAAATAGACTTGTTTCACAATGATTTTATCCTATAACTTTGACTAAGTATTAGTAATCCAAAGAAGGCATGGGTGTGTGCATGTCATTCTTTCAAGAGGAATTCATTTACTAAAAGCTAACATACTGTTTAATTGCAATCATGATTTCAAAGTTTGATCATCAAGCATAACTTTAGGGAAATCTTGAAAAAATTTGATAATTTTCTATATAATACCTTTAGTGCACTCTTTTCTTTTAAATAGCTCCTACCTCCACACTTAATTAGGCCATTGTCCTCAATGTCATATCATAAAAGTTCAAGGAGGTAAAGAAAATAGAATGAAATAATTTATACATAAAGAAAAGAGAGAAGCGGGTACTGCCTTTTGGTTAGATTGTATTAATTGATATTATGAACACAAGTCAAGGCTATGAGAATAGGCTTAATTGTCAATGCCCCTAGGCCCATACACCATTGGATATGCCTCATATGGAGGGATGTATGGATTTATCAACAACTTTTTTTTTTTTAAAAAAAAAAAAACTTTTCGAAGTGTTGTTCATCTTGACATGATTTAAGCTCTCCAATTCATTCCTCTTGTAAATTAAGAATAAATCAAGATAATGACTCTTACTCTATAAAAAGAAAAAAGAAAAAAGAAAAACCTAAACTAACAAAAACAAAAAGAAAGAAGAGTAAAAAATTAGGCATGGGTTGCCTCCCAAGTAGCGTTTTGTTTAACATCGTTAACTTGATGCACTTCCCTTCTTTTCTTTTCTTTTTTTTGTTTTAATCAGGTGGACAACCATCAAAATTTTGGCACTTAAATTGCTTGTCTTTTTTCAAGCCCTCTGGCTTGCCATTCATCACACATAGTTCCAAAGTATAATTATCCAAGAATTTTTAAAGTGAATAAAAAACAGCCAAATCAATAAAGGCAACTACATAACAAGTGTCTTCTTGGTGCAAACTTTGCTTAAGCACATCAAGTATCTTCACAACAACTTCTTCATTGCCCATTCTTAGAACTAACTTTCTTTTTCTAACATCTATTATAGCTCTGGCAATAGCCAAGAATGGTCTCCCTAAGATAAGAGGGATATTTGCATCCGCCTCCATATTGGGGATGGCAAAGTCTATTGGGAAGATGAAGTCTTGTACCTTCACTAGAACTTCTTTAACCACTCTTTTAGGGGACTTCATTGATCTATTGGCTAACTACAAGCTCGTTTTTGTTAGCTTGGGTCCCTCTAATCCTAAATTTTTAAATATTTGGTATGGCATAAGATTTATGTTGGCACTCAAGTTAGCAAGGGCCCTTTCTTCAAATAAATTCCCAATTAAGCATGGAATGGTAAAACTTTAAGGATTCTTAAGCTTCTTTGGTAATTTTTTTTGAATGATTGCAAAACATTCTCCCACAAGAGTTATAGTGGAAATTTCTTCAAGCTTTCTCTTATTTGATAGCAGCTCCTTCAAGAACTTTACATAACTTGGCATTTCTGATAATGCCTCAACCAGTAGAAGGTTAACGTGTAGTTGCTTGAAAATCTCTAGAAAGTTACCATAATGTTCATTTATCTTGTCTTTCTTGAGTCTTGCTGAGCAAGGAATAGTAAGTTTATACTCTAGAATGGGTAACGTTGATGATTTCTCTACAGTTGGACTTTCACTTGGCTTTTCTTTGTCCTTACTAGCAGACGATTCCTTCAATGGGCAGTCACCTCACTCTCTTCTTCTTGAGCTTTAGCTTGTAGTTCCTTTCCACTCTTGAGTGTTACTATTTTTACATGTTCTATAGGATTTGTCTTTATATTACTTGATAGTAAGCCTTGAGATCTCTCTGAAAGCATCTTGGAAATCTAGCCAAATTGAGTATCTAAATTATGTATGGAAGCTCCATGATTTCTAAGAATTATCTCTTGATTCTTTAAAATCATGTTTAGAGACTTTTGCCTTTCATCTAAGTCTGTGATAAACTTTGTCAATAAATCTTCAAGTGGTGACTTAGAACTTTGACCGGGTAGCTTTTGATAACTCGAAGGAGGATTAGGATTGCCCTTAAGAATGTTGTTATTGTTACTCTTTGGGTGGTTTCTCCAACTCGGGTTATATGTATTGCTGTATGGATTATTCTAAGGCCAAATCGGATTTCCCAAATAATCTAATTACTTAGTGTAAGCTTCTTCACCAAAGGAAAGGCTTACAAAAGCTAGTTGTTGTGGTTGGGAGATAGTCAAACCATTGATTTTTCTTGATAGAGCATCAACCTTGGACATGGTTTTGGAAGCTATATATACATTTAGAACACCTGCAACTTTCTTTTCTCTAGTTCTAGTGGTTGGCCACTTATAATTATTTATAGCCACGTCTTTAAAGAAAATTAACCTTTCTTTAAGAGTCTTGTGGTTTAATGTGCCACCAGCTGTGGTGTCTATCATTTGCCTAGTTTGATAATTTAAGCCATTATAAAAAAATTTCACTTGGAGCCACTCTGAGATCCCATGATGTGGCCATTTCCTCATTGATTCTTTAAATCTCTCCTAAGTCTCATACCATGTCTCCATATTCGATTGATGATAAGACCAAATTTTAGTTGGAAGCTTAGCTGTCTTTGATAGAGGAAAGAACTTGTTCATGAATTTTTTTATCAACTCCTGCCATGTGATGATGGAGTTTCTTGGTAGTGAGTTCAACCATTGCTTGGCCTTTCTTCTTAACAAGAATGGAAAGAGTCGAAGATGAATTGTGCCATCACTCACATTATTGAACTTGAATGTATTGCATACCTCCAAAAAGAGTTAGATGTGAGCATTAGGATCTTCATCTTGCAACTCGTCGAATTGAGCATATTGTTGTATCATTTGGATGACAGCCAGCTTAAGTTCAAAATTGTTTGCATCCACTTTAGGCCAAACTATGCTAGAGTTAACAACAACCAAATTTGGTCTAGCAAAATCAGAGTTGGTTCTTGGTGGGTCGGGAGTCATATTCTAATTTCCTTAATTCAGCTCTTAAGCATGGTTCTCATTCGAATTGGCCATCTCTTCTTCTTAAAATTCTTCCTTAATAATTGTTGATGAAGCCTTTGTTGTTTTTTTATCCTTCTTCCTATACCTCAAGATGGTTCTATCTAGCTCAGGATTGAAATTAAGAAGATTATTAAAGTGACTCTTGGTCATACATTGCATAACATAGTGTTTAGCAACCGTTAGCACCAACACCATAATGAGAAAATGAAGAGATAAAATAAATAAATAAACGCTAGATCAATAGGTATTAAGTGTTCCAAATATTGGCTTATCTCTGACAATTGTGCCAAAAAAACTTGATCTCTATTTCGTAGCCGAATCCTAGTTTTAAAAATTTGAGTTACCTATTTTTAATTCTAATTACGAAGTAATAGGCAAGTGTACCTATTTTGCTTGTAATATAGTATTAAATGTAGGGTCATTCCATAGAGATATTCTAAGTATTAATATTAACTTTGATCCTATTATCTATCTATCAATTAAGAGTAGTTTTAATCCTAGACTATTAACTAAATAATTAATATAATTCTCCTAAGAATCAGCAGTGAGTACTAAAGCAATTGACAAAATTTAATTCAATTATCAAGATAACCTAAGTCTTATTGTATTTGTATTTCATCATATGAATAATGGAATCTAAAAATTATTATTATTAAGTTCTTATGTTGTAGAGTTTTGTAATTCAAGCTAACTGCTCTCTTGAGTCAATTAACTTATCTAACCCTAAATTTATCAATTAGGATCTTTCCTCAATCAATAGCAACCTAGAATCACATGAGAAACATAAACTCTTTAATAATTCAATTATAAAACATAAGGTTTTTGCTATTCTATCTCTAGAATTACAAACAAACCTCATCAATTGCATAGATCTAATCATAAAAGTAATTTTTCAATTGACTTAGATGATATCAAACATAAATTCATTCTTCGAATATATGAATCTAAGGAAAATATAACATAACATGCAATTGAGCATAAAAGTATCAAAATAATTATATTCAGAACCAATTCTCGTCATATGATAAAATAGTAATTGAATAAAACCTAAGTTTGAGGCTTACTCCTCCATAGAATTAATCAAGAAAACAAAAGATCTAGAAGATAAACTAGAATTCATTATTACAACCTCGTCGAATTGAAAATCAATTGTTTTCGATCTTGAATCTTTGAGGTTGTTTTCCTTGGTAATTAAATTGTAATTTTCTCTCAAAAACACTAGTTGCTTTCTCGTTCCAAGCTCCCTTTTTAATTCTAGACGCTATTTATATGTATAGGGTCTCAAAGGTTAGTGAGAATAAAAGAAATCAAGGGCACTTGACTTGATATGCCCCCACCACACCCCATGGTAAGGGGTATAGAACTCTTTGTACATGATTTGGGTTGATATGCTCTTTGATATGGGGTGTGGTAGCTTTTGTTCATAATATTGCATTGATATGCCCCTTGATATAAGGTGTGACAAGGGGCATGGTGACTTTTAACCTTAAATATGTGCACCACCACCTTGTTATAAGGGGTATAAATCTGGAATCCTACTTGTCTCTTCTTTCTTTGTCAATTTCACTTGATTTGATTGCTTGTAGCTCTATGTTGTCTAAAATCAATAATTTAATTAAACAAGTGCTAATTCTAAATTATTTTTACTTAAAATATCAACAAAACGAGTCCAAATCGTCATAGATTTGAGGGTGTTATAGCAAATTATCACGGTAACAATGATAAATTTTTTATTGTTGGTTATCTTATTTCAACATGTTGCAATTTGTTGAGGTTGTCTTATTTCAAGTGAAATATGTACAATAAGTGAGTGCTAGGAGAGAAGTGAATTTTATGGTGGAAAAAAATAATGGAAGATGGGGATGTCAAATACTTTAATCTAACCAATACATATTAGCGCCACAAAAAGAGATGGTAGCATTGATTGCTATTCATATTTAACTTTAAATATTTCCTATTTATTAAGTTATATGAAGTACTTTACATTATGGCGCTGACATTGAAATCAAGGTAACATTAGAGTCATCTTCATCTATCTCAACTCCTTAACTTCTACGTTTTGCTTGATCTTAATAATCACCTTTTTCAACAACTCAAGATTCAAGAAGGATGAGGCAATGGATGGTTTGACCTAACATGTAGTTATATTGCCACGTTAAGGATATTATCAATTATTGTAATACAAATTATTAGAGTTACTTGTAAAATTTTTTAATACATGAGGAATATTAACACTATAAAGTTGCAAAGAGAGTAATACTTTCATGTACCTAATTTTCTCCTAGTTTATTGCTCTACTTGAATAGGAGAATACCAATTGATCAATTATTAACGTACTCTTAAATATAATGAAGGTAAAATTGTGGAACACCTCAAAAGTAGGAAAAATTGATTGCTTGTATTATGGCGGCAAGAATACTGAATTGGTTCCATAAAAATGTACGTTCCTATATGCTAGTCATGGTTTAGCACTTTGGGACTCCATCACCCGTTGATTCTTAGTGAGTAACATCGGATTGGGGGCATATGCCTATGTTAGTTGCAACCTAACACGCTTAATTGTTCATTTACTTAGAGGGAATGACTTACATTCCCTTCTTATTTCATATAAAGCTGCTATTACAATGTTCACTTCATTGCTATTACCTAAAACATTAAATAACAATTCATTACCTCAATCCATGAATTATTATTAACGCTTATTTACCATTTTTGTTATAAATGTCCTCTCATCATAAGTTGTATTGAGCTAATATTAGCTATGAAAAGTGGAAAATGACAAAGATTTTATGGGTATAACGAATAGTTTATTTTTATTTTTGTCTTATTCATAATCATGTTTATGTCAACTATACAAAGTAACATAGATATAATGACTATTACATGTTTATTCAATTCCTATTAAATTGCGATTGATTCATGTCATTACTTACCATTTCCATTTTAATTCTTTCATAAGATAGTCCTTTCATAATTTTTAAAAATTGAAAAATAATAATGAATTTTTATATTTTTCTATAATTTCTTGATATAAAATTATTCAAAAGGTGAATAAAATTTTAACTTTTCATCATATACTTCTCTATTTTAAAAGCATCCGTATTATAATTGTATTATGTTCTAATATGCTATGTCAAAAATTTTATATTTAATTATTTTTACATTGATTGGATGAGTAAATTATTCTCTTGTATGATAGGAAGTTAGACAACATTGCACCTATATTACGAGTGACAAAAAAAAATGAAAAAATATTTTTACACGAAATAACACATTTAGTAAATGAAAGATCAATCCCCAAAGGAAGAAAGGGGAAAATAAAAGAGCAATGTATGTTAGTTTAGCAAAATGAAATAAAATTAGAATAGAATTGTGATTTCTAATGAATAGAATAGAGAAATGATGAGTATTACTTTACTTGTTTGCACTTAAAAAAAAATCAATAATAGATTAAAAAAATATGTCTAAAAATACCAATGTATTATTGCATGGCTCAACCATTTAGCTAGGTTCTCACAAGTAGAGTAAGACAACAAGTTAAAAAAAGAACCATAGAATTATTAGTTTTTGGTCCTAAAAAGAAATTGCAATTCTTGATTTAACAGTAATAGAAATTTTGTAAATCAAACATAGTAATGGTTTCATAAGGAATGATAAGCTATTTCAATCCATTTTTATGAAGCCAACCAAACATACTATTAAATATAACATATAAGGTGGTACACAAGGTTATAGGTCTATAATGCTTTAATTTGTTATCAACACTATCAAAGTCTTATTAAGTTCTTTAGGATTCTATTGTTCCTAAATATTTTTAAGATTATGTTATATTATGAGTTCCCTTCAATATCCCAACATTTTGTAAAGAATTCCCCATGGAACCCATCAACTCCCAGTGACTTGTTCCTTCCAATGCTCCATGAAGCTTTCCTAATTTCACTTATAGTCACCTCCTGCTCTAGAGCTTTAGTGGCTTCATCTACTATTTCTTTTGATTCATTCTTCCAACTTAGGGGTCAATTCTTACAAAACTCTCTTTCAAAGGTGAATAGTTTATAAAGGTATGTATTTATCATCTCTTTAAGTTCTTTCTCCTTCATGACCCAATTACTTGTATCATTAAACAATTTCTTAATTCTTGTTGATCTTTGAGGTAGCGTATTAACATGAAAAAAATTCTTTCCCCTTCTATTATCCATCTTGATTGAGCTTTAGCTACCCAAAGTTTCTCTTTCTAGTTCCTCGCTTCTTCCAACTCTCTTTGCAGGAAATTCTCTCTATTTAAAAGTTTTTGTGTTGGACGTTCACGAATGCTCCTTTAAATTTCTTCAATTTTTCTTATTATTTTCTTCTTTTTCACATGCATTAGACTAAACACCTCTTTATTCCATACTTTTAGGTGCTCCACTAATACTCCCAAGTCCTTTAATCCATTAATGGTGGACAAACACCGTATCTCTTTGATGAATTCCTTAAAATTTGGATGTTCCAGCCATAGTAGTTAGAACTAAAATGGCCTTTTCTTTCTTGGTCCCTCTCTGACCTTGGCTGTGTCTCTAATAAAAATTGGATAGTGATTTGATTGACTAGCTGTTAGATGGAATAGTTTCACTTCAAGAAAACTCATCCTCCATTCATAATTGGCCTATGCCCTATCAATTCTTGATTATATCATGTTTGTTATTGTTTTTGTTTTCCTAGCCTAAGTAAATTTCAGTTTCACAAAACTTAAATCAATAATGTCACATTCATTTATGCACTCTTGATAAAGATTTGCTTGTGACTAGATGATATCCCTATCCCTTACTTCTCTTCCCTATGTAGGATCTTATTGAAGTCTCCAATCATTAGCCATGGACCATCTACTATACTTTTTGTCGATTTTAATTCTTGCTAAAACTCTTTTCTAGGTTCAAATTTAGGACTTAGGGTAAATTGGAGATAAAAACCAAGGGCAGGATGAGTAATTTACCTTTATTTTCATGAGGATTTGCTACCTTGAGACATGCCACTCCTTGATCTCCATCTCTATTTTGTTTTAGAGCACAATGATTCCTCTATTGAAACCTTTTACCTTTGAGCATAGCATTTGCTTGAATCCCAGCAATTTGTTCAGGCTCTCTACTCTTCCTTTAGGCATCTTCGTTTCTATTATGATTACCCACAAAGGTTCATAGTAGTTTAAAGCTCCTTTATCACAGTCTTTCTAGTGTTTGAGGTCACCCCCTAATATTCCATGCTAAAATTTTAAATGGCCTTAGATGCATTTCAATAGAAAAAGTGTTTTCCATTTCTAGATTCATCATGCCTATATTCATTTAATAAAATATCTCCCTTGAGAAGTCTATCTATACGTTCTTAATTGCTAATTTTTATTAGTACAACTTGAAGGTTGTTTGAACCATTAACATATTCACCTCCCTTGAAATTATTAGAAACTCCTTGGATTGCCCCTCCAAGAATGAGATTATAAATTGTATCTTCTATACCTCCATTAGGAGAACATTGCGCATTAATATGTTCTCCACTACACTCTTGTATGTCCATTCCATCCTGTTTAAAATTTCAAAGGGGACTACCTTTGAGTATCAGAGTGGCATCCTAATTTGTATCAAACCTTCATCCATCATTCATGTAGTGCCCTTTCTTGACTGGAACACTTTCCCTTCATCAACTCAAGTTTGAACATTATCTTTGATAGTTTTCCTTCCTTCCATTTTGTGTTTGTTATTATTATGTCCATCACCTCCACCCATACCTTTATGGGAAAAACCTCTATTTGAACTTCCCACACCTTTGATTCCGCATTCGTCTTTGGAGTTGAAGAGACCTGTGTAACGACTTCATATTTACTTTTATTTCCACCATTTTCATCATTTTTTCTCACAAGTTTTTTAAGAGAGAAATTCTTCTTTCGTGTCTCTGTTGATGCCTCTTAGCTGGTGGTGAAAGTGAATGTGTTTTGGCTTGTTTCTCTCTCTTTATTATCTTTTACTACTTTGGTTGGTTTTCATTTAAGATTACAATGTCCTTTCCTCTACTCTCCCTAATTATTCGCTAATATAATAAGAGTCAAACAACATTGCACCTATATTATGAGTGACTAAAAAAATAAGAAACAATATTTTACAAGGAACAACAAATTTAATAAATGATAAACAAATCCCAAAAGGGAAAAGGGAAAACATGAAATGATAATGCATGTTTGTTTGATCATAATGAAATAAGGCAAGAACTAGGGATGCAATTAGGTAAGTCATTATAAGGTACTTGATTTATAGGGTTTTTACTGAATTTTGAGATAGGGTTTAATACCTTATAAAATTTAGGGTCGAATTTTAGGATTATAAAACAATCAGATGGGGGAATTTGGCTTGTAAAAAAAAATATTAAGAATAATATTTATTCTTAAACTACATGCTACACACACTCTATACTAGTTCTACATTATGCAATATATTCAATTTTCAAATTTTATTTGCACGTAAGTTAATAAGTGTAACTTAATCTAACATAACCACTCACTACTTTACTCTTTTACTTATCTTGTGTAAAATTCAATAAAAGTAGGATCTTACATGTGTAGGTTTTAATGTAGCAGGAAAAACTATAAGATTTTTATAGGATACTTGAAAATGCTAAATTCTATAGAGATGGATTAGGATTTTATAACATCCATCCTAAATTTGCCTTGATTGCATCTCTAATAAGAATGGATTGTAATTTCTAAGAAATTGAGTAAAGAAAGAATAGGTATTACTTTGTTTGTTTGCACTTAAAAAAACATTAATAGTATATTGAAAATAAATTTAAAAATACCAATATATTATTGCATGGCTTGACCATTGTGTTAGGTTCTCTTTGGTCATAAGTTTAAAAAAAAAACTACTTTTCAATCCTAAAGGGAAATTGTAATTCTTGATTTAACAGTAATAAAAATACTGCAAATTAAATATAGTAATAATTTTATAAGGAATGAATGGTTATTACATTTTATTTTTATAAAGTTAAATAGCTAATTAAACATATAAATAGAACATGTAGAAAAGCATTATTGTTCACATAAAAGTGCTGTTTTAATAAAATTAAGTATTATATCCCACTTTTTAGCATTGAAGGTATAATTTATATTAAAAAAAAAAAACAGAGACAACCTGTGTAATTCAGAAAGAAGTAATGATAACTAGGTTGAGCAAAACACCCCAAATGCTCTGCCGAAGTACTTGTACTAATAGTATAATATTTTTGCATAAAACACTAAATCAAATAAATGAACATTCAAATGCCATATATTTTGTGAGTCAGTTTTCTTACCAAATTAATCATTTCTATTTTGGAAGAATGGAGTTTATTTTAAGTATATTGAAAATGCTACGTTTATTTTATAAGTGTTTTAGACTTATCATTCAATAAAATATCAAAGTCATCCTATAAATAGTTTTTCCAGAAGATTTAGTATTAAAAAATAAATAAAACCTGAATATTAAGCTCCATGAAATCCGACCCGGATCCAAATCTAACCCTAGTCGCCTGAAACTGAAGGACTATAACCGACCCTTCAGTTTGCTTAACGTTATATCATATTCCATCTCCAGGTCTTCACATATCATATCAGCCCCTTTCACTCCGAGTCTCAAAAGCTTTCAAGAAATGACGGCCGAGACGTTGCCGTATCAGAATGGCGTCCTCTCCAATGGAGATCTGACAGACCACTTCACCAAATCGGCAAAGAACGCGGAGAAGCGCCGCCGCCGGAGGAAGCAGAAGAAGAACAAACTTGCTGCCGCGTCTCAGGCTCCTGGAGACACTGAGGAAGACAGCGATTCTGGTGAAGGGAAAGAGAACGATGATGCGCAACAGGTTTTGTTTCCTAATTCGAGCTCTACTTAGTGAAGTATTGCCTATTTGGTGGGGGTTTCAATACAAATAATCTGGTGATGAATATTTAGGGATTTTAATGTTTGCAATCAGGTTTAAGTTAGAAGAACAGTTCGTTAGGGTTTTGGATTGCTTCAATGTTGTATTCTGAGATTTTAATGGTTTGTTTTCTGTCTGATTGCTTGAAAGATATTAGGGTTTTAGGCATTTTGGGGTATGTTTATGAGAAGTTATCGAAAAGAGAGAAAATGATTCGTTTATGAGAAATATTTCTAGTATTCTGATTACATATTAACCTTGGAATACTGAATGATAAAATTTCTATTGTTAATTTTCAACACGTTGCAATTTTCTATCGTTGTCTCATTTAAAGTGAATTAGGGTGGAGTTCTTTTTTTGAGCCACTCCCGCTCTTCTTTAAAAGTAAATTGTTGAACCACCATTAACTGTACAATTCCATGGTCTCGGAGAAAAGTAAAATCATACATTCGTTCGGTCATTTTTTAAGAATATTCTGCATATTGATCCTTCCTACGCCCCCCTGGCGTGCTGTGATTTGGAAAATTCTCTACTGTTTTACATGTAGATTCACCTGGAATTACGTTTAGTAGGACAACTGATGTGTAGGCGCCTTTTTTTTTTCCTTTGTCGGGGGGTGGGGTGTTGGTGGGTGGGTTTTGGTTGGGAACTGTTTTTGCGGCAATTCTTTTCATGCCCTGGAGTATGTGCTCAATATCACTCGAATGAAATTACTTTATTTGTTTTTTTGGGTAAGATGAGATGTACTTCCTATACACAGTTATCTCTTGCTCCTCTAGTCTACTAGGTGATAAGGAGATAATTTATCATTCTATCTTCTGATGCTGGCGTGTAGACGTCTTACCTTTCTACTGGGATTTGCATTGTAGATTATGGAGAAAGTTGAGGTTGAGTATGTTCCTGAGAAGGCTGAGATAGAAGACGGATTAGACGAGTTCAAGAAGATCTTTGAGAAATTTAGTTTCGTTGATATTGCTGGATCAGAGGTAAATGTATCATCTTTTTAGACTGATGGAGTTTTGCATTTGTTATTGAGTTAATTTTAAGTGATTGCTGAGATAGTTTCTGCTTATGTAGGAGAATGAAAATAAAGATGAGGAGGCCCAAAATGTGGCTTCAAAAAAGAAGGATGATTCGGATTCAGAAGAGGAAGAGCAAGATAACCAACAGAAAGAGAAAGGTGGCATATCAAATAAGAAGAAAAAGGTGATTCTTTTTCTTATTAGTTTTCTGTATTCAACCTTCCTGATTTAGATGTCTTAAGTCATGGATTTTCCTGATGCCCTTTTACAGCTTCAAAGACGGATGAAGATTGCAGAGCTCAAACAGATTTGCACAAGGCCTGATGTTGTTGAGGTAATAGCCGATGGCTATTGTTGTGTTTATTTTCTGCTTTTCCATGTGGGCAGCTCTTCATTGTTTTAAAAGTGCCCATAACGTTGATGTCTTTTCTATTGATAATTCCTCTGACTTACTCTTCTTCAGCAGATGATATGGTTCAGTTTAAATAACTTTAAGAACCGCCAACCACATGAGGCTCAGTCATCTCTATAAGTTAATTATGCCATGCTACTTCAAATAGCTACAAAAAATGATGTTTTCTTTTTGAGCAGAAGAGGAAGCGAGAATAGATGGAGATTGTGGGTCTGCTTGGTTGGCCTTTTTGTTGGACTGTTTTGAAATCTCCTAAAAAAAATTCTTACATGTATAGATATATGTATGTATTGAAAAATGAATCATCTGAAATCCCCTATAAAGCCAATGGACTAACTCTTCTTCCAAGTCATTATTCTGAAAATAAGTTGACTTAAACCTTTTAATCTTTTTCTTCATAATCACCCTCTTTGATTTAATTTATTAGTTTTTTTTACAATTATTTTTACTTCTTTATTTATATTTTTTTAAATTTAGCCAATATGAAAAATCTGACTTCACCCATCCACACCCCCTCCTCCCCTCTAAAAAGAAAAAAGATACATATAAGTCAGACTATCCAAGCACCTGATTTTGTATGAAAAAGATATAAATAGGGATTTAAACAAACAACCGAATAATGGTAAGTAGATTGACAATGTACAAGAAGCTTTATTTCTATCTGACGAATGGGCATTTTTCCTTCTGTGTTGTCTGTCTACTGTTAAGAGAGCAGAAAGCTTGAA
This sequence comes from Laguncularia racemosa, assembly GCA_037954665.1. Classification (NCBI taxonomy): domain Eukaryota; kingdom Viridiplantae; phylum Streptophyta; class Magnoliopsida; order Myrtales; family Combretaceae; genus Laguncularia; species Laguncularia racemosa. The sequence continues at coordinate 366,433 of JBBMOL010000259.1, read as the reverse complement.
GGAGTTGAATATGGGATAATGTACTAGAACTTTTATCACTGTTATTTATTTCTGTTCCATTTTGTGGTAAATTAAGACTAGATACTAAGTACATCTATATCTGAAGCATTGTGAACTGGTGGAGTCTGGATACTATGGATACTTAAGAAAAAGATATATGTATTAAAGATTCTTCTTTGGATATGGGATGAAATATATTTTGGGAATGTCTTACAAGGTAGTGTAGCGGATGAATATAATTTACTTTTTAAGGAGTGGTGATTTGGAAGATTTCTTTAGTCTAAATTAGCATATGATTCTTGGAGTCAATGTTATTGCTGATTTAGTCAGTGGAAACAAATCTTTCGTCACGTCGATAGTTATGTCAAAGGTTGTGTCATGAACATTTTGAAAGAAAGGTTGGATGACATCACTTCAATTGTCTTTGCTTTCCACAAGTTATGGTTATCAGTGACCCTATGTTAAGTCAATCGACAGTTGTGATGTAATGAAATGTGTTCATGTAATCTATAAGATGGAGTTCTCCAACTCTAGAACTTACATTAATATTGAATGGGTGAAGAAAAGGTTGTGTCATGAGCTTTGTGAAATGACAAAAGTGTTGAGAAAGATTGGCTGACATTTCACTTATGTCAAAGAAAATTATCACATTGTCTTTGCTCTTGACATGTTGTAGGAACCAAATGAGATTGTGTGTAGAGATGTGTGGTTGGTAGGAGATAATGTTGTGTAAACACAAGGAAAGAGAATTACAGAAATGACAATATATGTACATGCAAAAGGGTTTTTATTTTTATTTTTATTTTTATTTTTCTAATTTTTATTATATAAAATGGATGATATTATGATGGGCTTTAATTTAGATTCTTTGGATGCTGTATTTTGGCTGGAAAATGTGCTATGTAAGGAGAGAATAGAGAATTACATTGGGAATCTGATCAGAGATATATTTGGTGCTTAGTAGAAGATGATATTTTTATTTCCTTCTATAGAATACTTAATGCATTGGTTTAATTTGATTTTAAGAACCTCTCATTATACTGGTTTATTAAGCATCAATTTATTTCTTTTTTCTTTTTTTAAAAACAATGTCCAGGTCATTATAATTATGATTTATTTTGTGTTTGTTTTCATTCAGATTTGGGATGCAACTGCTGCAGACCCTAAGTTACTTGTTTATTTGAAGGCATACCGCAATACTGTTCCTGTGCCTAGGCACTGGTCTCAGAAAAGGAAATTCTTGCAGGTTAGTATCTTTTACAGACCAAGGCCGGTAAATAGTTGCATGCTTGGGAGTCAGTAGTATGATTGATATGCCTGGGGAAGAGGGTGAGGAAAGATATAGTCAACGAGGTTTCTCTTATATGAGTATATCTCATTGTTGCAGGGGATTGGCTGTGACAACCATGGAGATTGAACTGGTAGGTGTTTGGCAAATGGGATCAGTGATTGGTCCCTTATTAAGTTATTACTGTCATGTGGGTTGGGACAATGGATATTCTTTTGGAAACTAGGGATATGGATTTTCTGCTGTGAATTATCCAAAAATGCCTATTAGTAGTGTGTTGTAGAGCTAAATAATTGAATTTATCCTTTCCTTTGTCTTGCTAATTACTTGGCTTTGAATTTCAGATGTCTTAACATCATTCTTCATGCTTGGAGCTAATTCCATTGAGTTATTTATTTTTAATGCATGAGTGGATGTGTAATTCACTGTTCCATGTATCTCATCATAACTGATTTGTCTTGCAGGGCAAGCGGGGTATTGAGAAACAACCTTTTCAGCTTCCTGATTTCATTGCTGCAACAGGAATAGAGAAAATAAGACAGGTACTATTAATTTCTCCATTAGGGGCTTTTCCTTCTTTCCTTTTCGGCTCCAAAAAGAGAGGAAATATAGCCAACTATTAATTGGTATGAATGTGGCTCCTATTTTTCTTTCTTTTTTCCCCCCATTTTTCCCAGGCTTATATTGAGAAGGAAGATAGTAAGAAATTGAAACAAAAGCAACGTGAACGGATGCAGCCCAAAATGGGGAAAATGGATATTGACTATCAGGTTTCTCTCTCTCTCTCTTGTGCGTGCACGTTGTTGAGGAGGTTGTCAGTGTTGCTTTTGGTTTAGACTCTACATGTTGTTTTTTACTGCCATCTCTCCTGATTTTGATGGCGTGCTGGCATCATATATAGCTTCCGTTCTAAGAAGATTTCTTTTTATTGGTAGGTTCTGCATGATGCATTCTTCAAGTATCAGACCAAGCCTAAGCTGACTACTCATGGTGATCTATATTATGAAGGGAAAGAATTTGAGGTATCGCACTGTTCTATAGCATCATTGAAGTTTCTGTGTTAATCTTTATCTTTTCAGTTATAGTAAATCCCGTTGATTGTGACACGGTATAAATACTCTGGATAGGATACAATGAGGAGATTTTTTTGTATGCTATCAAGTGTCTGGTAGTTTTGGATATGCTCTATGGTATAATTACCTAGTTGAAATTAGTATTCACAAGACTCTAGATATGTCCTGTTTTTATTTAAGATGATTTATGCATGCGGCATTCAGTGCTTCAAAATCAATGTTTTCTTTGGTAATATTTATGACTGCATAAAATAATTTCCTCTACTACCTATGAAAGAAAAAGTGTAGAAAATAATACACGTGTAATGTTGCTATGGAGCCAGAGTTTCACATTTGATAAGGTCTTACATGGATGGACACAAAATACTGGATGTGTCCATACAGCAAAAATTTTTTTCCCACCTGGCTTGGCTTATCCCATACGGATGAACACACAAACAATGTATGGTTGATGAAATGCAGCCATTTGATTTTCTTCTTTTGTGAACAGCTATTCCAAAATTTGGCTGTCTTGGAGTTTTTGCTTTTCAAAGATTCATAACATTTAAGTGAAGCAACTCATTGTTGAAGTCCCAAAATGCTCTCTTCTCTCTCCTCCCCACACACTTCCCTATACACTCTTACCTGTAGGAACCTTAGGAACCACTGTAACCAACCCCTTGCCTAGTTCAGTAGTTTACAAACCACCTACCAATATACCATCCACCATGATAACTCCGGCCAAGGAAGTGGTGCCGGACGGCCGTCAGTCGCTGCTTGCGGAGGTGACAATTGACAATGTCACTGGTAGTGGCCTACCATCGGGAGTGCAAGATCAATATGCTCACCAGGGGGTGAGCACGGATTTTGAGGTGGCATTTAATGTCAACCCAAAAGTGGCAAGTCAAAACCCTGCTTTTCCAACTGGGAAAGAAAAAGCAAAAACCATAGCTAGGAAAGGCAATGTGGAGCCTTGTGCCCACACAGATCATAGCAGGCCTAATACCTGCAACCGCAGCCCCACAGACACCAAAGTAGCCACACATCCTAGCCACGCCCCACGTGCCTTCGAAAGTAATCCCATTTTTGGAAATCTTGCATTGGAAAGAGACACAGCACTTTCCCAGGCCCTTGAGGAGGCCAACCGGATTCCACCTAGCAACGGTCACCCACCTGCACCTGCACAGACGTCTCCGACCGCTAGAACATATGCTCAAGCATGCAGCTCCAAGGCGGAGGACGGCACACCGGTGTTCCCTCTGCAATATGTGCCATCGGCTGCCAAGGGCCCTTCCCCAACAGTGCACATACCCAAGGCAGTAGGGGACCTAGGAGCGGCATTTTGGAACACCACCCTCGTGGGCTATTTCCTTGGCCGCAAGCTACCATACTCCTTAGTCCGATCCATTGCCTTCAAACTCTGGAAGGAATATGGCCTTGTGGATGTACTAGGCAGCTTGGAAGGTTTCTTCTACTTCCGGTTTGGTGGGGAGAGCGACACAACACTTGTCTTGGAGAAGACATGGCACTTCGGCCAACGCTTTCTCATTCTACAGAAATGGAGGAAGGGCATGCCACTAGACAAGGCGCAACCCACCAACATTCCCGTGTAGGCCACCTTCTCGCGAATTCCATGCGAATACTTAGGGGTGGAAGGCTTGAGCCACATAGTCAGTGGCGTGGGAGTGTCACTCAAGGCTGACGTCTTAACGGCTAGGAGGCAACGTGCAAACCATGCGAGGATGTTGGTGGAAATTGATGCTTGTGAGGACCTGGTCACTTAAGTAAGGGTGGAGGGTGAGAACGGTGTGGCTGTGGAAGTCAAGGTGGAATACCAATGGCTGCCTCCACATTGTGCGAGATGCAAGGTGTTCGGGCATAAATGTCAACTCGCACAGACCACTCAAAGGAAAGAGGAAGAGTCTATGGATGTGGAGAGTAGCTAGGTTGCCCCATGAGCAATTGCTGGCGAGCAGGTGCTGCGGTGTGAGGAGAAGGTCAGGCAAGATTCATTCGCTGACCACCAATAGCATCCCAACAGAGCACCAAGCATGACGCCTTCTAAGGACAAAACAGTAGCAAGAGGAGCGGCACTACATGGTGGGCATGTGATGCCAAAGAAAGAAGCCTACACTGCCAAGGAGCTTGTAGACGACCTCGGTAATTTGAGGAGAACAATGGTTGAGCAGATGGAGGTGGACAGTGGATGTCAGGCACCTGGCGTGAAGGCTGCAGCAGCTCCGGCGGGAGTAGATAAGCCCTTGGCAGCAACTGAGATGCTAATCTCCCCTAGCTGTGTGATGAACATTCCAATGGCCGGTCAGGGAGGAGACGTGGCAGATGGGGGTGATGATTTTGAGAACACCCCACTCAACAAATTATTAGTTCATATGAACCAAATGTCGGGAACTCAACCCATGGCCAACAGAAGTTCTAGCTCCTCTAGTCGTCGGAAGAAAAAGCAGCGCAAGAGGAGTCGGAATTTCACCTAACTGTACTGTATTCACATCTCCATGTCAGTGGTAGCATGGAATGTAAGGGGTTTAAATGACCCCATTAAAATTTCAGAGGTTAAGAGGTTGTGCGCTATGCATAGCATTAGTTTGATTGGCCTATTGGAAGCTAAAGTAAGTGCAGCAAATGAGGATTCCATCAAGAATAGGTTGGGTCCGAATTGGCAAGTATGGGTTAACTCCATGGCATGGAAGCGCATCTGGATTGCGTGGCAACCAAGGGAGTGGAATATGTGTGGAAAAGGAACACACACAATTTCTACATTGCACCATGACAAACTTGAGAGTGACCAGCATTACGACAATCGCTTTTGTCTATGGATCCAATAATGATAGAGAACGTAAGGAGCTATGGTTGAATCTCGAGGGGTTGGCCCAAGCTATAGGTGATAGACCGTGGCTGGTCATGGGCGATTTCAATACTACTCGCCTAGTCATAGAGAAAGAAAGAGGCCGAGCATCAGTCACAGAGGCAATCTTAGAGTTCCAAAGATGCCTAGCTAAAGAGGAGGTGGAAGACTTGAGATATTCTGGGGATTTCTTCACATGGACCAATAAACAGTAGTGGGCGCCTATCCTTAGGAAGCTTGATCGGGCCATGGTTAACCTACCTTGGATGAATTTGCATCCAAATGCTCATGCTCAATTCCTCCCACCTATCATATCCAATTACTTACTAGTTGTGGTCCGTATGGAATATGGATTGAGGGCTCGAAGGAGCCCTTTCAAAATTTTCAATTATTGGGTAGACCATGAAGGCTTCCATGACCTAGTTAGCGCCATATGGAAGAGGGATATCCAGGGCTCCCATATGTTTCAGGTAGTACGAAAATTAAAGCTAGTTAAGGAGGGGCTCAAAAGCTTAAACAGAACTGAATTCTCCAACATATCGCTAAGAGTATAAGACGCGAAGCAATGGTACAAGTGCAAGAAGCCATACATGAGGTTGGGGACACAAACCGGTTGGAAGAGGAGCGGATAGCCTATAAGGAGTATTACACTCTAAGGGGGGCGGAGGAGAGCTTTTTCAAACAGAAGTCTAGGTCAAAATGGTTGGAGTTGGGGGACAGAAATATGGCTTATTTCCACAAAGCCTTGAAGAGTCTTCACAACCGAAGCTCCATACACAGATTGTCCCGTGAGGATGGCAGGGGAAGAGGAGGTCGAGTAAGAGATACTCCACTATTTTCAACACTTATATGACCCACCTACAGCTCCTACCACTACTGTCGACATGGGGAGTTTGACACCACGGACTCTAACTGACTAACAACAACTTGGCCTTGTTGCTGAATTCTTAGATGAGGAGATAAAGTGGGGATTCATATCGCAAGCGAATTGAAAAGCTCCTGGCCTAGATGGATTCTCTACTCTATTCTTCAAGAAAGCTTGGGACATTATATGTGAGGACTTGATCATTGCCACTAGAGAGTTCATGACATCAGGGCATCTACTGAAAGAGAAAAACAACACGGCCATCACTCTAGTACCCCAAAGTGGCCAACCCTACTAGACTGGGGGACTTTAGGCCAATCACATGCTGCAATGTCATTTATAAGGTGATATCTAAGGTGCTTGCAACAAGGATGAAATCGGTTTTGCCTTCCCTAGTTGGGCGAGAACAGGCGGCTTTTGTCCCGGGTAGGAGGATATCTGATAATATCTTCTTAGCCTAGGAACTCATGGCAAATTACCATGCCAAAGTAAGAGCTCCTCGCTATATGATGAAAGTGGATCTCCAAAAAGTCTATGACGCAGTGAGGTGGGATTTTGTTCTAGGGGTTCTTTTGGCTATGTATTTTCCTCCCCATTTCTGTAGGCTTATTAGTCAGTGTATATCAATGCCAAAATACTCTGTCAACATCAATGGGGAACTGGTAGGTTTCTTTGCAAGCAAAAGAGGCTTAAGGCAAGGAGATCCTATCTCTCCTTGCCTATTCGTCCTTTGTATGGAAATTCTCTCCATGTGATTGAGACAACTAATACGGCATTTGGGGTACTCACTTCATTGGAGATGCCAGAATGAACCCCTAACCCATCTCTGTTTTGCAGTTGACCTCCTCATATTTGCTAGGGGGAACAAGGATTCTATATCCTTGGTACGACAAAACCTTGCAGGACTTCCAAGCCATCTCGGGATTGGCAATAAATAACCACAAGAGTAGCATTTTCTTTTCTTAGGTCCCAGCAAGTATAAAGGAGGCCATAATCCAGTGCAATCAGTTCAGTGAAGGCAAGCTATCGGCGCGATACCTAAGGGTTCCCCTCATCTCATCAAAGCTCAAAAGACAGGATTGTGAGATGTTAGTAGAATGCACCTTGACTCGAATCACCTCGTGGACAGCAAAGTACTTATCCTATGCGGGTAGGCTTCAGTTAATCAGATCTGTTATTTTCTCCATGCAGGTCTATTGGTGCTCCATCTTCATCCTTCCTAAGTCGGTTGTCTCAAAAATAGAACTACTTAGGAACTTCCTCTGGAGTGGCAACCCACACATATTCACTAAAGCTAAGGTCAAATGGGCTGAAGTGTGTCAACTAAAAGGAAGTGGTGGCCTAGGGTTATTGGACATTCACCTGTGGAACAAAGCCATCCAAATCAAGCACATATGGAGACTCTGCAAGGAGGGAACAAAGAGCTTATGGCCGGAATGGGTTCATTCCACTCTACTCAAGAGAGAGAATTTCTGGTCTTCCAAGGCACCAACCGTCTGTTCATAGACATGGAAGAAATTACTCAAGCTGAGAGGTTTGGTTAGATCTTCCTTCTATTGGGAACCAAACAATGGCCTTGATATTTCGCTATGGGCAGACTTTGGGCTCCCGGTAGGACCTTTGGATACCTTGTTTAGTGCTCGGGTCATGCACAGCACGGGCTTTCCAAACAACACAAGGCTATTCTCCATAATGAGTGGAAACGAATGGAGTATCCCGGAGGGCCTACCGTGGAATAGTTTTAGCATTCCCCCCTCCATCAAGCCAAATGGTACAGAGTCGGACCGACTTTGATGGAAACACTCAGGATCTGGAGAGTACACCATAAAGAGTGGTTATGCTTTCCTTAACCCCTCAAGACCCAGAGTACCTTGGCAGAGAGTAGTATGGAATAAAACCTTCCTCCTTAGACACGCCTTCATACTATGGCTAGCTTGGTTAAGGAAACTATCCACCCTTGATAGGGTACACCATTGGGGACTAATACAGTCTACTACTTGCCTCATATGTAACCGGCATCAGAAGGACCACGCCCACCTTTTTTTCTAGTGCGATTACACATCGCAAGTCTGGAGTTTAGTCTGTGACTACATGCATTGTCCAGCCCACTCCAATGATTAGGATAATGTGACCAGATTTTTTATGACTTTGGAAAACTCACTGACACATCAGAGATGGCGTGCAACATTAGCAGCAACAGTCTACTGTATATGGCGCACCCGAAACCAAGTGCGTTTAGGGAATGACCTCTCAGGGATTAGCATACTAGCAAACCTTATGCGAGCCTACAAAAGGCCATTGTAATCCTATCACTTTACATTAGTGCCTAGGATTAGTATGTTAGCACATTCATCGATTATGTGCTCCTTGTAACTTGCTTTCTTTCCTGTATTGTATTTCTCAATATTGCAATTTAATAAATTATTAATTACCCAAAAACATTTAATTGAAGCATTGTCTATTAAGTTGCTATGGGTTATGTCAGTTTCATTCGACTGCTAATTTCTTCTGACATTTATTATCATCAAACCAAGTTCAGAAGTAATCGAGCTTTTGTGTAATTCAATGTTTCATCTGATATTGGTGCAGGTAAAGCTGAGAGAGATGAAGCCAGGTATGCTATCGCAAGAACTCAAAGAAGCCCTAGGCATGCCAGAAGGTGCTCCTCCTCCCTGGCTTATCAATATGCAGGTTTGATCTAGTCACATGTTTACTTACCTCAATTTTTATTTATCTATTTACCTTTTTTTTTTTTTGGGCATCTTCTGGAAAGACTATATTGATAAGTCTTCCTTCATGTTCCAGAGATATGGTCCTCCACCTTCATATCCGCAATTGAAAATTCCTGGATTGAATGCTCCAATTCCACCTGGAGCCAGTTTTGGATATCATCCTGGTGGCTGGGGCAAGCCTCCTGTTGATGAGGTCTGTTTGGGGTCTCCAACCATACTTTTCTAAGGGGTTGTTAAGACTTCCGCAATTGAGTAGCTTTGAAATGCTTCTTGTGTAGTATCATCTGACTGATTTGCATTTTGTTTTTTGACTAGTATGGCCGCCCACTGTATGGTGATGTGTTTGGTGTTCAGCAGCAAGAGCAGCCAAATTATGAGGTGCTTCAGCCCATCTTTTCTAGTAGTCTGTCAGTAATTTTATTTGAACATTTAGTTGTTGATCTGTTCTGAAGGAAAAAGAATGAATCCTAATTAGATCAATTATTCAAATGCTTCTAATGGTTTAGAATTACTGCAGGCCTTTCTCATTTTACTTTTTGACTTTTGCACTGATGATTATGTAGGAAGAGCCTATTGACAAGACGAAGCATTGGGGTGATTTAGAGGAAGAGGAGGAGGAGGAAGAAGAAGAGGTAGAGGAAGAAGAGATGGAAGAAGAAGAACTAGAAGATGGAATTCAATCTGTTGATAGCTTATCAAGGTACTCTCTGTCAAATTTCTTTTCTTTTCTTTTTTGTTTTTTTGGGTTCTAGGTACATCCACTTGTAAGCATTCTAAATTTTCTTGATTGACTCCGTGGTCATTTGTATTTGGTCATAGAAGGGGGCATGACCAGGTTTTGTTTTACTCTTATTCTGAGAAGTGCTCTGTTTCTGTCCTTTTCAGTACTCCTACTGGTGTTGAGACACCTGATGTTATTGACCTCCGTAAGCAGCCACAGAGGAAGGAACCTGACAGGCCTCTATATACTGTGAGCAATAAAATTCTTAAATCTTGCTTATTTGTTTTGGCTGGAAAATTTTCTCACTCTTTATTACATTTCTGTAGATACTTGAAGAGAAAGAAGAGCGGATTGCTCAAGGCACTTTGCTTGGCACGACACATACGTATGTGTCTTCCTTGGAACCTCATAAGTCTATGTCATTTCATGCCTGTAATTTTATGAAATCTTTTTGGTGTGCAGGTATGTGGTAAACACGGGTACCCAAGATAAAACTGCTGCTACCGCCAAAAGGGTAAGATATTTAAATGTCTATAATCTTAATGTAACACAAATATTGTTTGCATAATGGCTTGTTTCATACTGTGCTGCTAAAGCCCTGTCACATCTGAACCATCATTGGCTGTCAATTTGGTTAATGGCAGTTGTGTGTTTTTGTTTCTGGAGAAACCATTAGAGTGGATGGGAGATCTTTGACTGCATTACTCAAATTGTTCATACAGGTTGATCTGCTTAAGGGCCAAAAATCAGATAAGGTTGATGTTACTCTACAACCAGAGGAACTGGAAGTCATGGACAATGTTTTGGCTGCAAAGTAAGTTTATTCTGGTGTTAAACTTTTCAATTTCAACATATTCTACTGGATAGAGTCAGTGCTGACCGCATGCAATGCCAGATATGAGGAGGCAAGAGAGGAAGAGAAGTTGCGGAACCAACGGGAAGATTTCAGTGACATGGTCATAGAGGTTTGTATCTTCTGTGTATCTGGGTGTGTGTATGCTTTATCAAAGTCTGGCATTTTTCCACCCTTTATGAAGTGAAAGTACTTAATTATCTATCCACTGAAAGAAATGAGTTTTCAGTCGTCACATATGTGATGATTGTCCTTTCTAGTTCAAGAGTTCGTGTTCTTTTTTCACATATTTTTTGCTGCTGTTGTTCACAGATTAACTTTGTCGTGTGATGTGCAGAATGAGAAGAAGCGGAAACGGAAAATGCAGGAAAAGGAGGGGAAATCAAAGAAGAAAGATTTCAAGTTTTAGACCATTCCGGATTCGCTTTCCTCTCTTTTGTAATCCGCAAGCCCTTCATGTTCATTAGTCGGAATTTTTCCTAAAGTTAGCTGGGTATACCTGATTTAGTAGATGGCCCGTATATACCCGCAATTTGTAGGAGGGGTACTCTCTTTTATGTATATTACCAAATGTCTCAAACTGCTTTTATTGGCAGTGTACGAATGATACAGGCAAGTTCAGTCTTTTCCTGTATTCCTGAGTTGTCTGTAATGGATGGCCTTGTAGTGCCACTGCATTAGAACAAAATCAAAATTCCTACAAATGCATGGTCTCATGGCATGTTTTGATATTTTCTTGAGAGAATGCGGTCGGTAGGAAGTTTAAACTCTGCTCGCTCTAACTCGATTCATATCGTTTTTGACATTGACTTTGCATTAAGTGGATATGTGTATATGGTTCGAAATAATATACAACTATGCTATGTTTTGTGTGTTTACGCATCAGATACAGTATAATGCCATAGTGAGTTTAGTGTGCTTTAGGGGTTTTCGTGGTTTTTTTAGTTCGGTGTAGGGTTGTATTGAATTGAACTGTTCGTTTTAATGCTTAATGAATCATATTGCTTTTGATAGTTCGGGTTTTGAGCTGAATTGTTTTAAATGTGGTGTGGTGTGATTTGGTTGGATTTAATTCAAATTGTTTTTTTTTTTTCCGAGTTAATAATATTGATAATTATTGAAGTTTTCAATTAAACATTGAGATGTTTAATTTGAGTGACATTATATAAGAATTAAGGTAGTGTTTAGTTTATGATATTTTGTAGTACTAGATTGAACAAAAACTCTTGTCCTTTGTTTGATTTGAAAATTTGGTTTAAGTATTGGATAAAAAAAGTGTTGGAGTACTAGATAAAAAAGCTAAAATTTGTATTATGTAAAATAAAGTATAATTTCTTTTTTAATTTGCACAAGACAAAAACTACTTTATTCATTTGTATGCAAGTGTGTTTTGTGTTCTCTCTCTCTCTCTTACAACCTAAAGCAAATTTGTTATGTATAACTCGATTGAATAATTTTAATTTTCAATCCAATTGTTAGGGTTTGTTAATTATCAATTTATTTCCAATTCTTAAATTATTGAGGATTTGAAAAAGCAGTGCTTTTGTTTTCATAGCAGATCAATGTTCTTGTTTTTGTTTTTGTACGTCATTCATTGTTTGTTACGAGTGCTAGGGTGTTTTTGTTCTTTCACAGTAGATTTGTTTTGTACAACTTCATATGATGTTTATTATACTAGGGATCTCTAGCATTTTTGTTTGAACTTCAAAAGTCAAATCCCCATTGTCTTTTCCTTTGTCTTCCTTACCCCATGTCATTCCTTTAGCAGCATCAAAGTCTCTCAAAGTGCGTATGTCATATTTGGTTCTAGACTGAAGATATCAATTTGCTTTATTTTCTAGAGGCCTAACATCTCTTTTAAATGGCTTCTAATTTTAGGAGAAGATAGGGCCAGTTTGATTGGGTTGAAAAAACCTCTCATTGTTCCTTTAAAAGTTGCTCTTATTAGACTTTTTTGTTTTGTTTTGAATTTTTAACATTAATGTTGAAATACATCCATGATTATAGGATAGAGAAAAATCGATAAAAAGTAGCATTTGCACATCTAAAAGAGGGATTAAATGTGTTTGAATTTGTTATTTAGTTAGCTATAGGTAGGAATAAAAAAGTATTTGTATAGAATGGAGACAAAAACCGATTCATAGCAGAAATTGGATCATTCCTCTTGCTAGTCATATTGTCATGAGAAATTGAGTAGCAAGCAAGTCCTTTGATAGTAGGAACACTATTAGTAGGACCTCATGTTTAAATTTAGACTTATTTTATTATTGTCTTGTACTCTATTGTGGAACGAGATGGGAATGGGACACACAATGTAGCAGAAGTATCCCAAATAGATTACGATGCTTGCAATAAGACCAACCCAATTGACACAATCCAAACAAGAGACAAGAATTAAAAGCTTATTTTTTAATTAGAGCATTTCCGTAATTGGATGTTCAAGTTCATGTTAAAAGGAACAATTTGTTTGTAGTTCTTCCATTGGTGGGCACTTCCTAATTTCAAACTCTCTTACTTTAGCTCTCTGTTAAAGAATGTTCCTAATTTCAAGCTTATTTTGTTTTTACTTGAAGGATGGGGATGAAATGCTTACAAGTAGTGATATTATGTCAATCGCAAGTAGTGATTTACATTTATTATTGTTTACTTTTTGAGTTGCTTTGTCTTCATATAAAAGGATTGCTACCATAATTAATGCATATACTCACTTTTTTGTCTTTGGATGTGTATTATAGATCATGAATCATTATGGAATTTTGATTAACCTTCTTGGATAGAGAGTTTATATCGATATGCTTGTAATGGCTGCTGCTGTTTTTTATTATATGAACTTTGTTTTGACTAGAAAAGTAGAGAGAGGAGTATTGAATGAGCGAGCATTAGCTAGGTATGAAACACATCGAGAGGTGATTAATTTACTTATTAATGGAAGTGATACAAATTGTTTATGGGAATTAAGGATGTGTAGGAATAGTTTTGCATAGCTTTGAGAACTTCTTAAGGTACAAGGGAGATTGCATTCTAATGGAAGAGTAACGGTTGATGAGCAAGTTGCTATTTTTGTTAACATCCTTGCGCATTATACAAGGAATAGGAGTATTCATTGTCACTATTGAATTTTCATTAATTATGTATTATTGAAATCTTTTGCTTATTGAATTTTATTTTGTGATGTATATTGAAATATTTTATCTATTGTTTATATAACATGGCTTACATTTTTATTATTTTCTTTTTACTTGTACTAATTACCTACAATATGGATGTGTTTACTTACAATATAATTAAAATTATGGTTATTAATATTAAGGAAAATTATTGTAATTTAACATATATTAAATTGTTATAATATTAATTTAATTAACACTACAATTATTAAATATAATTTATAATATAATATTTATAATGTGTTATATTATTAAATATAACACAAATTATTGTAATTTATAATATGAATTATTAATTTTTCAATCAATGGATTTACATTTATTATTTTATATAATTCGTTCAATTATATGGATTAAATAATCTCTTCAAATTGTAATTTTTTTTATAATATTAAAAATATAATTATATAACCGTGATATTATATAAAGGGTCTAATTGTTAAAAGTATTGTATTCAGTGTAGTATTTTGCAATTTTAGACATCACAAAAATCTTTGTTTAGTACTAAATATATTAAACGTGGTATAATTTTTTTTTTGTCCTATTTTCCTTGTTTTTATTGTTCATTACTAAAAATCAAACACTACCTAAAACTATATAACATTATATCATATTGATAATGCATCTTAGGATACTTAAGGTAAGCAAGTCCACATAAGAGATGTGAGTTATTTCACAAAGACTTGCCATGGTAAGAAAGAAGAGGGGGGGGGGGGGCACTTGGAGAGCACAATACAATTGAGAGTTGTATGCTGTATTCGGGAATGATTATTAAAGGAGTTGATTGTGAAGGTCAAGAATGAGATGAGAGACCAAAAAAAAAAAAAAAAGAAAAAAGTAAATAAGTTTAGATTGAAATATCGATAAGGTTTGAAACTAAGAAATGTTATTTATTATTTATATTTTTGATAAAAAACAGTTAAGTAGTTTGATTTGATTTAATGCTTAAACTAAATTGTGAACTGTTTAGACCGTTGGAACTCAACTATGAATTATAGTGAAATACCACTCGATTTGGTATAGTGCCGTGTGATGAACATCCCTAGTATGCATATCCATTTTTTTCGCTAGTTAAAAGTTGAATTATGTGAATATTATTGTTGTAATGCTTGAGATTGATGTTTTGTAGCTACTTATATACAGACGAATTATAAAAAGAATAAAATTATTGGAGAGAAGTATCAGTCTGAATTTCATGAGCTAAATGTTTAATTAATATGTCAGCACGTTCATCAATTCCACCAGCGAACGTATATACTCTAAACGCAAACTGAAATGCTCTCCAAAGCATTTTTGTATGCTTTTGATCTGCTTTTCCTTTAGCATTTCTTCCTGTCTCTTTTTCCTCAACTTTTTTCTCTTCCCATTTTTCCTGCATTATGTAAAATTTAGATAGGCAAGCAATTGATGTTAAAGTTCGTACACGAATACATCAATAATGGTCTATCTTGTGAGATTAATTATGCAATAGTTAAAGGAAGCTGTATGCATACTAGTGATTCATCTAAGAACTTGACATTAAGTCAATGTAGTTTTGTATTCTTAAATTGTGATTTGGAAGATCTTTTCTTGCTGCTTGTATATAAAGTGCACATACCTTAAGTGCAAGCTCCATGCAACTGGAAGAAATATCCACCATTAGTTCCTTAATCCTTATAAGAATATGTAAGTCGAAATGGATATTCTGCTTCTGAAACTTCTTCAGTTCCTCATCTTTTATTCGTTCGAAGGTGTCGACTTCCCGTTTCATCTACATTTATTATCATTACTTAGCCATGTAAATCAAAAGGTGTTGAACTATAGAGTATGAGAAGTTTTGAGATAATCTTGTTTTGGTTAAATGATCAATTAAACGCAATGAGTAGTAATGACAATACATAGAAGCCATCGAGTAGGAAAGTGGAATATATTAGTTCAACTATCATCTGCGACATTAGCTCTTTTGAATGTTTCCGACATGAGTATATGGTGACAGTTTCACTTGAAACTAGAGCACGTAGGATCTTACTTGGTAGCTCATATTACCTTGTTGAAGTAGCTTTCGATCCGGTCAAGGAGCTTGTCTAAAGGAGGTTCGACTTTCCATTTTTGCAAGTCAATTGCAAATGCTTCTAACTTTAAATATTGTGCTGCTGATCCTCTTACAGCTTCCAACTTCTCTGTTGGAAAGCCTTCAAACCTTGCCAAGACCTGAACTTGAAGATCACAAGGTCATGACTGAGTGCAGTAGGGGAAAAAAGTGAGTTCTCTATTTTACCGTTCCAGAAAGTTAAGAAAGTCTTACCTGTGTTTCATCAGTCAACTTCTCTAGGAAAGACTCGACATAGTTGCGGAAATTAGTCAACTCCATCATATCCTTATTCTGGAAAGAACTTAGTTCAGCTTTCAATACATTGATTGGTTTTGCATACACCTGAACATCTTTTGCGATTTGCTGGATGTACGCCGATCTGAGGTATGGATATGAAGAAATTAAGCAATATAATGTATCTTTTCCAATGTATGTCAAACCCCTAAATACTACTTTTTTTAGAATGAACCAATTTTTTCCTTAAAGCTAAAGCTTGAATTTGAAATCGCAAAGATTAGTAGAATGTATGTATTTCTGCATGTTACCTCTTTGTCATTTCTGCAATGTAATCAGCCATTCCTGCTTGCCCACCTGCAGCCCCTCCAACTTGACCCTTTCTCTTATTATTTGATGTATCATCGAGCTGTGACCCTTCCATAATCCTCTTAAGAAGCCTGTAAAGCTTGGCAATTTGGGTTGATCTTTTCAATTTAGTAGTTGCTTTCTTGGAATGTGTAAGTTTGGTGGTACCAAAGGAAGGAGGTGGAGTTGGAGTAGCTGCTGTTGCAGATGGTGCTAGTGGTGGGGGAGGTGGTGGCCTTGCCATGGATATAGTTTCTGGGTTCTTTGGTTCTGGTGGTGGTGGAGGTGGTGGTTGCCCTTTAGCAGCTAGATTTGGTGTTGATTTTAGTGGAGCTGGGGGTGGTGTTGGAGCTGTTACTGCCTGGGATGGCTTTTTTGGTAATTGAGGCAAAGATTCTTGAGCTTGTACACTTGGGGTTAGTTTTTTTGATGATAGAGTTGAAACTTTAGACTGTGGTGGCGGTGGGGGTGGTGGTGGTGGAACGAGATGAGGAGGAGGTAGTGGCAGCGCTATGATGGGTTGTCTTCCTTGAGATGCAGGGGCTGCAGACTCTTGAGCTGCTCCTTTTGATGATAATTTGGAAAATAAAGGTGGAGGAGAGGCAGGTGGTGGGGGTATTGTAACAGGTTGCCTTCCTTGAGATGCAGGTGCTGGAGACACTTGAACTCCTCCTTTTGATAATAGTTTGGAAAATGAAGGCAGAGGAGGGGCAGGTGGGGGTGGTGGAGGAGGGGTAGGTGGTGGTGCGGGCTGTCTTCCTTGAGAAGCAGGTGCTGGAGACACTTGAACTGCTCCTTTTGACAATAGTTTGGAAAATGGAGGTGGAGGAGGGGCGGGTGGTGGTGCGGGCTGTCTTCCTTGAGATGCAGGTGCTGGAGACACTTGAACTGCTCCTTTTGACGATAGTTTGGAAAATGCAGGCAGAGGAGGGGCAGGTGGGGGTGGTGGAGGAGGGGTAGGTAGGGGTGTGGGCTGTCTTCCTTGAGATGCAGGTGCTGGAGACACTTGAACTGCTCCTTTTGATAATAGTTTGGAAAATGGAGGCAGAGGAGGGGCAGGTGGTGGTGCGGGCTGTCTTCCTTGAGATGCAGGGGCTGGAGACTCTTGAGTTGTTCCTTTTGGTGATAATTTAGGAAATGGAGGTGGAGGGGGAGGGGCAGGTGGTGGTGGTGGTGGTGCTATGATGGGTTGTTTTCCTTGTGATGTGGGGGCTGGAGACTCTTGAGATGCTCCTTTTGACAATAATTTGGAAAATGGAGGTGGAGGGGGGACAGGTGGTGGTGCTATGATGGGTTGTCTTCCTTGAGATGCAGGGACTGGAGATTTTTGAGCTGGTCCTCTTGAAGATAATTTGGAAAATGGAGGTGGAGGAGGGGAGGGTGGTGGTTGAGGTGGTATCCATGGATGCGATGCTGATGATGACATTGTCGGGTTTGTTTGCAGGCCATCTGCTTGTAGGCTTACTTTGGTTTCCCTTGGTAACACTCTTGCCATTTCATTGTTCAGTTCTATGTTACTGGTGGCGTCAATTGCTATGTAGGAAAGTACTTGGAATGAGAGCTGTAGTGCATTGCTATGTTTAATGGAGCCTAGGTTGTTTAACTGGAAGCCTGTCAAGGATTTCTCATACATACTGATTCTTGGACTATGATTCTCGTCACCATCCTTTCCCATTGCAACATTAGAGTTTCTTGGCTTTATTAGGCCATCCGCTGTAGCAAAAATAGATTCAACTGCAGGTGGAAAACATAAACTGTTCAACTTAATCAGGAAAGCCACAGTCAAAGCTATTGCCATATGAGTTTCCAGAAATAATGTGATGCTATCATACCAATTTTTTCCAATATTTTGGTTTCCATGTCGTTTGAGTCATTGTAGTTGATCTTCTCCATCCAAGCATGATTCATCTCCCAAAATTCTCCAATAAATTTCAAAACTTTACAGAAATATGCCACTACCTGTGTAACCACCATAATATATGAACATCTATTTCTTCATTCTATATGTAAGTAATAAATCCGAAAGCCTATACTATGTTGTAGAATTGATTAACATGGTAGAGGTCCTAAGTACGCATCTTAGTATTGCTGTTTCACCCCACCTGTTTAAGTTGTCTACTCGGGGATTTCTGCAAGGTGAGTGTTAAGTGACAAACATAAAAGCTTGACAACATCAATACGCTGTAAACTATTAACTAGCTAGCTGTGGAGCTAATTTAACATCATATCTCAAGTTTTAGCTGATGGCTCATGGCTGTAGATACCTGATCAATGGCTGCTCTCTTCATGGTCGTGATGTGAGCTTTTGCTGCGACTTCTGCATTAAGCTTTTGAAGATCTTCCCTCATGTTTGCCACAATCTATTCTCCAACTCTAGTTCATGTATGTGAAAAGCCTGCACCATTAAAACTTAATCATCTGAAACTATAACAATCCTTCCCTTTTCTTGTTATTAACTTGTCAACTCCGTAACTTCATGACAAGTTTATGAAAACCAAACAAATACATATCAACAGCAACGCAGTTTTTTGCATTTTCCTCATAATCATAGCTATTTGTCTTGTATGATCTGCAACCACATGATAATGGTGCCTAACATCTGCAGCTACCATAAAGTTTCTTGATCATTGTTTAGGATGAATGCCGAAGAAGATGGTTACCTGCTAATTGGCTTAATATTCTTAGTCAGCTTCAAGGTCCAAGACAAAAAATTATAGTAAGAGGAAGAATTCAAGCCTTGTGGGAAAAGTCATTATCAACTACTTTCCTGGCCAGACAATTTTATTAGAGAAAATTCAAAGTTCCAGATTTTCCAAAGCTAGAATTCTTAATCAGGAAGGAAGCAATTGGGTTTACTTTCTGGGAATTTTCTCATGATAAAGAAGCTTTTATTTCTATACTTATTCCATGGCTAAATTCTTATAAAATGATGTATTTGTTGAATATAATCAAGGAGTCGTCTTACTCACCGTTTTTATTATTATCTTACCGTGTAAAATGCTTTCCATGAAGAGCTCAACTCCTCACATATAACACGTTAATGGGTTGTCTTTATTATGACGAAGTTAATCACAAAAGCTCATAGGATCGGCGCACCTATCGAAACGTATTTGGCTGGATAGGTTCTGTGATGGACGTTAAAATATTATGAATAAGCTTTGGTTTTAAATTTATTTTTGGATGAGCTTTATAATGGATATTAAATATCCTAAATAAGTTTATTTTTAAAATTTTAAAGCTCGTATCTAAGTATAGGATATTATTATGATCTGGTATTCACCTTAATAATCCAATGGAACTTACACTATCTATAAAACAAGTCGCAATCTATATTACCCATGTCAGATATTATATACCTTACACCTCAAATATTACTAATCAATATAATTAAATTTAACAAATATAAAGAAAATCCAGTCCAGAGCCTTATTTGTAACACATTAAATATAATAATTTAAATTACGCAGATACCTAAAGCCTATAGAGACAAAATACGAAACAAATGTGATTTTTGAAAAATATTATTAAAATAGAGTTAAGGGAAAATATATTAGGTGAATAAGGTATTGAAGACATATGTAATGCATGAGTTTTCAATAAAAAAAATTATATTAAAAATATATGTACAATATGCATTTTTCCTTAGTTAAAAACACTCCAACATACATAGAATCCAATGCCACTAGCTAAATGTTGACTTTTTATTTTTTTGCATTAACATTGATAAATTTCAATGTGGAATGGGAAGGTATAAATCAAAATGATATCATATGAAAATGGGCTTTAGAGAGTCTTCGTCCAAAACTAGGTATAGTAAGAATAAAAGAAAAAGGTATAATAAAAGAGAATATTGACTGAGATAATAATAGTATATGATTTGTAATGAAAAACTTACTTATTTTATTTCTTAAAATTTGTTTACAATTTAGTTAATACAATAACTTTTTCCTTTACTAACTAAAATTTGCTTTATAAATTTTGATAAAATTTATCTTCAAAAGCAATATTGAATCCTAAACTTCTATTTTTTTTTTCTATTTAAGTTTTTATCATTTGTGAAAATATGTAAAAGAGTCATTTGTTAGAAAATCGTTAGTTTTTTTTCGTTAACTTGGACATGTATTGCCTCTTGATTGGTCCACATAACTCTATTACATAAATAATATAAGAAAATGCAGAAAATATAAATAAAGTAATAAAAAATTTAGAAAATAATAAAAAAAGAAATATATGTTTATGTAAATAATTTATTGTTTTGGGTGTGTGTATGTATATAGTTTAGTAAAATCAAAAAATAAAAAATAAAAAATATTTTGGCCATTGGAAAGTTGTAGGTGGCAACCCATTTAAAAAAAGAAAAATTAAAGGAAAACCGGATTGAGTCACATGACTTTGATTGGTTTTCATTTTCATTTTCATTTTTTTTTTAAATTTAGGTAACCATAGGTTGCACAACCCATTTTTTCAAGTTAGTTGTGATCCTCGAGTGGTTGTTTAGGCCACCATAAGGCTAACTATTGGCTAGATAGTTTTTTTTTTCTCCCTATTTTTTTTTATTTTTAATTAACTTATTTATATTTGGTCATGTTTTATTTTTATAGTTTTTTCTTTTTTTGAATTTATTTTTCTACATATTTTTATTATTTTAGAAAAAATATTATATTTATATATGTATATATACGTATTATATATTATATATATTTTATTTCGAATTTTTTCCAAACTTCTATTTTTTCACCTCTTTTACAATTTTTAATATATTTTTGTAAATTTTATTATATTATTCATTACTGAAAAAGGTAAATTAGTTGCAAGGTGCTACATGAATGGAAAAGTTAATAATATTGATAGACTTACTCATTTATAAAATTTTGAAAATGTTAAAAACTGAAATAAAAAAAAATTAGAACTTGTATAGAAAATACGGTAAATATTAAAAATTAAAAATTTATTTATTTATTTTATTTTATTGCCATGATTTTGTACACAAGTAAATATATAATATTTTAAATTACACAGATTCCCAAGCTTATAGACTCATGGCTGCCCTGCCTTGCCTCGAAACATCATCGTAGTTTTGGGATTAGGGTTTTATAACTTTCATGACTTCGACATCGACTTCTCCAGTGGACTTCAGTACAACGAGCGAGAAGAAGATGCAGAAGCAGCAGAGGTCTGTTCGATGCCAAAGCGAAGCGAAATCAATCAACAGCAAGATGGAGTCTCTTCCAGATGAATTGCTCATGAGCATTCTCTCTAGGGTTCCAACCCTTGAATTGGGAAACTTAAGGTACGTCTGTAAAACATGGAGAAACATCGTGAAAGTGAAAAATCCATTCTTTCGTACACTCCATTTGTCTCATCATACGTCTAAACCTGCCGACAACCGCATCCTGCTGCTGAAAGGATGCGATGTTTGGCGCTTCGTAGACCTAGCGAGTCGTCGTGAAATTTTAACAAAGAAGATGCCACAAGTTCCCTACTTTTTTCAATACGGCATCATCGGTTCTTGCAATGGTTTGCTTTGTTTAGGCAGTAAGGACGCTTACGAGATCCTCGTCGTGAATCCGTTTACCGGTGAGCACGTGCTTTTGGCCATGACCTTTTCAGGCTTTGTCTCGTCGTGGGGTTTTGGGTATGATTTCGTTAATGAAATGTTTAAGGTGGTTGTGATTGTTCGGGATGAGCTTGATGTGGGATCAGAGCTCAGAATATATGATTTGAAAAATAATAATGAGTGCTGTTCCTGGAGGAATGTGGAATGGAGGGAGAATTTTGATTTTAACTTCTCGAGCGATGATCCTGCATGCTTCTTCAATGGAAGACTACATTGGACTCATAAGAGTAATGATGGTTCGGTTAATATAGTCTCATTCGACTTAGCTGATGAGAAGTTCAGATTGGTACCTACGCCCGATTGTCTGCGCAACAGAAGAAAATTCGATCTGTTTGTGTCAAGAGGGTGTCTTTGTATCATTCGCAGTCAAGCTTCTACAACACCAAGATTGCAGATTTGGGTCATGAAGGAATATGGTGTTAAAGAGTCTTGGGTTAAAGAGGTTGACACTGAGCCCCTCATACCTAAAAGTTTACCTTCCCATTTCGATAAGAGTCAAAATAGGAGGTGGCGTTTAACCTTGAAGGGATTGGGATCGATACAGGATGGTGAAATCTTGTTGAGGTGTAAGAGGAGAAAATGCGAAGAGGCCATTTTAATTTCCTCTGATCCAAGATGTGACCGGTTTGAGTTTCTTGAGCTTAAAAGCATCCCATTTCGCAATGGTTCAGTCATTCATACTGCCTCTCTCAATTGGATATAAACAAATCTTTGCATCGTACATTGGCGATTAATATTATTGAATGCACAAAGATTAGCTCCTTTTTTGTCCTCTATATCTAGTTTAGTAAAATCCTTTTGGCTAAAGCAGGAGCTCTTATATGACGTTCAGTTATCTATCTATTTCTATGTATGAGGCTAAAGCTAACATGTGGAAACTAATGATGTCGAAAACTCCTTGTGTATGTATGGCTTATGGCTCAAGTCGGTCCAATAATCACCTCTAATCTTTAATGTTTCTTACTCTACTGTGTATTTTTACTGTGTATTTGTTACATGTACAGCCACGCACACGGCTAGGCCAGATGAACACGGTGGAGTCATTACTTTTGAGCGTGTTTATACGCATAGGCAGAAGGGAGACTTCCAGAATTAGTTATTCTTGTTTCGTTTTTCCTAATGTATCGCTGTCGTGTCTATCGTACTGTTAATGTATTGTGATATGGGCATCTTGTGGGTTTTATTTTATGTTGTTGGGTCTATTGTCTTTATTTTATGAATTGCTTGTTTTGGAGTCTTAAGTCACTTAGTGGGAAATAGCGCAGATAGTGGATAGTTATGTGAGTCGGTCATGTAGGGTAGTCGAATGATGGCAAGCAGTTACAAAACCTGGAAAACTACCATGGATGTAATTTAAGGAGCTCCGGCACCAGAAATGGGACGTTGTTGAGTATTTTCCTGAACTTGGTTGCTAACTAGAGATCGTCGGGTTCTCTTTCAATGAGCTTATGTTCATAATAGGGAAATGAGGAAGAAAAACCCGTCCTGATGCTAGAACTTACACACGATCCTATAGCAGTATTTTTTGAGGATATGCATTATGAGCCCCTTCCCCTATAGGATCGACATCTCCTTTACATGTTGAGGATCATTCATGGGCTTCTGATAAGAAGGATTATAAAAGTGGCTTCCACCATGGAGTATTTTATTCCAAACAAGCTCAAAAAATGGCTGTTATAGTATAATGTCTTGTCTCATGTAGCACTTAGCTCCACACCCCTTAGAAGACTAATTTGCCACATGGCTCCACACCCGTTAGAAGACTAATTTGCTACATTTGTAACAGTAACAATTCCGTAGAATATCAAGACGAGGCATATTGTGGCGCCATGTACCTTAAAATGTTGCCCTTTGCTGTACAACAAATTGATTATATTTAACGGTCAAAATCATAGAATGGACATTGGAATCCATGAGAAGGACAACCTACCACCGTTATTCATTGGATAGCTACATGAATCCAACAATGCCTTAGTTTCACATGCATGTTTTCCTTCCCCCGTATCTTATTCTTAATATCTCGTAATTAAATTCAAGCTTTGATCGTAAATACTGGATGCAACTATCGAAATGCTTATTAATAAGGAAAATTAAATTGATAAGAAAGACAAAGTACAATGACATTTATAAAAATGAAAGATTATGAAATTATTAAATGAATCTGTGATCGATCCTATATATGACTTAACGATAAATGATTATCTAAATGAACACGCGGTTGATCGGTGGTCAGTGTGAGCTCTAAGTCTTTTAAGGGTAATCACTTTGCCAACCGGAGTAACACTTAATTGACCCAAGTGGCTACTGGTACAAAACAGCTTTGAGTAATTAAGATAATTTCACAACAATATCTCAATCCTCCAAAATGAGTTTTATTTTCATTTTTGTTCTTATGTCCCTAATCTTCCTTAATAGTAAGCATTCTAGATGCAACATTTCCTTCTTGCAACTGTCATCAAAACCAGTCAATGAATCAAAAGCCTAGTGTTACCAGTACTATGGTGTCGGGAAAAAGACCAAAGTTTGATAAGAATGTCACGAGCAATTAGAATACACCTTACTGAAGGATGTACCCATGTTAATAAGAAGCTGATGATTGATGTAAACCCCAATACTTGATTTTGCACTTGAAATAAAACCGACAACCTCAGGAAACAATTTAAAGCAGAAAAGAAGCACAAGGGACCCTAGATTTAGAATGTAGAATTCATGACCTGAAAACTTCTGTAAGTTATACAATACAAAGCTTATTCCAAACCATGGAAACAATACAAGCAAACCAATGATATACAGTCACTTATTCTCAGTCTGAGTCTTCACAAAGTATAACACATAGCTTTAGACAAAAAGAATATCGACCAAATAAATAATGGACAAAGATTCCTCTGTACTCATCAATGATTAAATCTTGGAGCTAGTTTTCCTGTATAAATCATTTCTAGACTCTCACTGCTCGGCTCTGCGAATTTGTTCTGTTTACCTCTTTGACAGAAGATGGAGATTTGCTGTTGCCTTTTACGGGAGCTCTGATAATTCCGCTTTCTGTGGGGGATTTCTTGGTTGAAGCTGGAGAGAGACCACTGGCAGCAGTCCTTTCAGCAATTCTCTTCTGTCGTTGAATTAACATCTCTTCCATCCTCTTCCGAATTTCTTCCTCCTGTTTGTGGATCACGTATGAGCAGAAGTTTAAACAAAACAAATGATGGATAGATTTGAGCAATAGTAGAGCATGATAGTACCTGTTCTAATTTACTCTTGTGAACAACCGGCTTCCTTACAGGAGGCAGTCTAGGGGTTCTAGACATTGGATTGGGGCTGCTCCTTCCAGGTGGTCTATTCAAAGTTTTGGATTTTGCTTCTTTAGTTGGAGTTTTCTTTGCAGGAGATTGTTTCTTCTGGTTGTCAGAGACTTCATTATCTGGTGTTTTGTTACTTGCATCATCTTTTGTTTCAAATGATGAGGGTTTAGCAGCTTCTATAAGTGAAATGTCAATTGCACTGTCTACAGACCAAGATAGCCTGCTTGAATCCAGTTCAGCATCCCGCTCCAGAACCATGCAAAGATCATCTGCTTTATAGGTTTTAGAAACATCATTTTTATCTACTGAAGTGTCCAAAATGCCATTCTCCGAAGCCAATGCAATTTCAGCAGCTAGGCTAATATCCCTGCTAGACTGGAAATCATAGGAATCATCCATTGATGATCGACCTTGTATCATAATGGAGTCATCCATAGTTATGTCTTTTCTACTATTTTCGTTCTTGGCGTTGGATGGTAAAATATAGTCACCATCATACATTGCATCCCTGGCATCCTCGACTTCTGATTTACCCATCTGATGGATGATGGACCAGTCATCTTGTTTTCTGTTCTTGCTTAATGATGTATCACCAGCAAAGTCAGGTAAATTATCATGTGCATTATCAGATCCCTCGAACCTTTTAGAGAACATTAAAGTTTCATCTCCAGACTCTCTTGTCCTTAAACCTGGGTGTGGATTCTCCCCAGCAGCAAAATCTACTGAGTTCACTTCATATATGCTCCTTCCATTTCTTTCTGTCACAAGTAAGGAATCATCTTCAACTCGACGTGGCATCCTAACCCTTTCCGTCTCCAAATTCACTGTATGATCAGTTGTAACTGATACATCACCTCCAAAGCTTCTGATTGCTGAGAGCTCGTAGTGAGCATCTGTCTGGTGCTGTCCTTTGATGTTAGGGTCTGATTCCTCATTCCTCATCAAAAGGTTTTGGAAAGCATCCCAATTTTCATTAGTCTTCTTCTCTTGAGAGGCATCCACATCATTGACATGCTGCCCAATGCTATCGTGGGATTCATTTTCAGAAATCTCATCAGCATTGCCACCTTTTGCCTTACGAGTGTGCTTCTTGGCAATATGGCTCTTTTTCAATGATCCAACTGCATCTTCTACCTGCTTTTTCAGAATATCCCCATTGAACAACTCATCTCCAGCAGAAGATTCATCAGAGTCCTCATCGTGCTCTCCCTCCTTGTTCTTAGACGTAATGTAGTTAATGTTGCGGATAACGACTGTCCTAGAATGCTTCTTCCTGTGTTTTTTCTTGTGGACATGATCTGTGGAAGATTCCTTGTTCTCCTGAGGTGAAGACAAATTTTGATCACTTTCACCGTCAGATTCACTGGAATCGTTTTGCATCTCTTCGGATGTGTACTCAACATCTTCTTCTTTGTGTGGCTTTCTGTCTTTCTTCTTACTATTTCTACTACTCTCCTTCTTTGGGTCCTTGTTGGGTACTTCAACACCAAATGGCCATTGGTATGGGGGCTGCATCATAGGGAATGGATAGCCTTGATATGGAGGCATTTGTTGCACAGGGTACCCATATGGAAGAAGCTGGTTCGGCCAAGGGATTTGCATCTGCACTTTGGCAGATGGCATCTGATCTGAATTAGGAATAATATCACCACTATGAGCAACCGCATTGGTTCTAGGACATGGTAACACAATTGATAGAACCTTCTTTTTGGTAATTAAGTTTAGTCTTAGATGAACTTTTAGGAATCATCTGATAAAAATTTATTTCATGCAGGATCATTATTATAAATTTGACAAAAAGAAAGTGCGGAGGAAACTGCTCATATTAACCTTTAGTGCAGTCCCTTCTATAAGATGTGTGTGTCAAGTGACATTTAGCAGAGTGGTAGGAAAAAGGAAAAATAAAGAATCCATGAATGATTTTGGCCCAATAAAAAAGAAAAAAAAAAAAAAAACCAGGAGGAAACTATATGCATGACCTTGTAGTAACATCGACAGCCACCACAAGAGTTTGAGTTCTAGTATCACATGTAAACTGCTTTATAACAGCCATTGAGAAGAAATATTTGTCTTGAATGGGAATTAATAAAATCATCAGTTAAACATCTTCTCTGTTATAGCCTAAATTTCTGGATAATGGGTCCATTTGATGTCTGCAGTTGAGACAAATACATACTTCTTTTTCCAATTGCAGTTGAAAGAAGTATATGTGGCTGTAAAGGGAAAAAAATCTGAGCTTGCTTGGTTCTCTAGGATCACAACCTGTCAACTTGCATTGCCAGTGTAATAGAAAGTCTTCTACCAGAAAGTTTTTAGAAACCTAGTGACCAGACATTTTCCCTATCCGTTCTGCACATTGCAGGTTACACTAGTGTAGCATAAAAGCATAAATCAGCAAAAACACTGTAATTGACCAAAATATTGACCAAGTTAAGTGTACCTAGCTTTCAATCACTCCGACTTTGAAAAGTTGGAATTCAATTCTCAGTGTTTGTCAAGCAACATGGCAAAGAATGCACATGCAATGTTCAACAGGAACAATCTGAAAAGGAAAAAGAGTGAAGAAGTAGAAGGTTACCTTTCTTTCCATCTGAACTGGCATCAGTTGTGGTTGTATCAGTGGTTGATGCACCAGGTGATCCATTTGAGAGAAGAGTATCACTAGAAGTAGCACTATGCAAGGTGATATCTTGAGGAGGAGCAAGCATTTCATTTGCAAGCATGATTCCAGAGTTTCCAGGATAGAGCAGTTCTGCTGAAGAATATGCCTCCATTGCAGATAATTGTTCCATCCACGGAACATCAGTTTGCTTTTTCCCACATAGTTCCTTGAATTCATTGCATGCTTCCCTGCACATATTATGAAACAATCATTAAACACTGAAGGAGATAAAACACTTCTATTAGCTATAGCCTTATATGACTACTTCCAATATATATGCTGTCTATCATTGCTCAATGCAGGCATAATGTTACACTGATTCCCATGAAACTCAAAAATTATATTAAAACAACTCATAAGAGGTACATTACATGGCATAATGTGAATTTTTTTTTCAACTTAAAACAAGCTTGTACCTTAAACGAGATGCCCCAAATGCATCTGCAAAGGAGATAAGGTCATCCATATCATCCATATCAAATCCAGCAGCACGCCCACGTGCATAAGCCATTGCTTGGGATTTAAGGAGCAATGTTTTCCGAGTTTCAAGTAAACGCTGAAGACGAATCCTTGTTATCACAATGAGCAAAGGAATCAGTGCAAAATTCATCAGATGAACTAAAAGGGATGTACTAAATTTTAAAACGACAATTTACCTTGAATTTTCTTCTTGAGCTACATCATTGTTTTCGATAGTTTCACCTTGTATCTGAGAAGGATAGACAAAAGAGCTTATAGCAACTGAATGATATCTGTAGAATTATAAGCCTGAACTTGAAAATATAGAAATGAACTAGTTTACCTTAGAGGATTCGGGTGACTTTGTGTGATCAATGTTGCCAGAGGAATGATTTACTGTTAAATTTAAGAAAAATAGAATAAAAGAAGGTTAGGAAAGGTGATTGAACATCCTGAATCTTATTGAATGTGTTGTTTCCACTAAACAGACGGCATTATAGTTGTAACATGTGATATTCAATAAGAAACTTATAGGCATAGAGCATCTATAATCAAGGAAAAACAAATTACTAGCAAAAGGAAATGAAAAGGGTATATCTAGATTCTAGATTATTTAGCAATAGTATGCCTATGACTTGATCCTTAATAAAGTAAGATTAATTTGCAATGACTAGGCAATATGCTACTTTGCATATGCATGCTTGTCCCTATAGTAGTACGGCGTCTATTTTGATTTTGGAAGAACTACTAAGTCATTCTTGTAGAATGAATTTAAAAAGTTGAGCACTTTCTACTTGCTAATATCAGCCATCGGATTGGCAATTTCAACAAATGTGATTCTTATTTGGTGGAATTTTACATTCATCAAGTACCTTGCTCGGCTTGTTTATCTGCTTGAGCATTTTCCAGTTCATTAGCTTGAAGTGAACTCTCAATGTGTGAGATCTCTTTCTCCAAACTGATAAACCTTTCAAGAATCTCAGGAGTACTAACAAAGCGCACAAATCTGCATGAAGATAGAAATATCAATTCCATGCCGCACTTTATCTTAAGCAAAATAAAATCTTACCAATATGTGAGATATAATTAAATATATTATAAACTATATTCTGAAATGAATTTCCAACAACAGGTCTTGAGAACTCTAGTAGCTGAAGGATCCTAGAAAGGGTATGAGCTGGGGCTTATCTAGGACGTGTCGGCGGAATAAACAATTAGTCAAAAAGAGATGGAGTAAAGGGCCTCCTTTTACACACTCAGCTAAATTAATAATCACCAAAGAACAGTTCTTTGACAGTAAGAAGGCACACAAACCCAATTAATTAAACAAATCTAATCATGCTGATCAAGTGAAAATATGCCAGAAACTCAAACAGTCTAATTCAACCTATTAGACACTTTACCTTGTAATGCTCAAAATGCTTAATTTTAAACAGAACAAAAATAGATGAATAAATAGATAAAGGTAAAATTTCATAAAAGAAATACAAGTCGGGGAATTACCTCTCAAAGGTGGCTTTGGTGAACCAGGAAGCATCATGACTAGGAGGACGAAGTGTAATTGAATACCCACCTTTTGAAATCTCATCTTTAGCAAATTTAAGATGCGAAACAAATGGCTGAAACAACCCAGAAGCTAATTTCTCTGTCTTCCCATTACAACATATCACAAGATCACACCTTTACATAAAACAAACACACTCATCATGTCAATTCACTCAAATTCAACACCATTAACACCAAAAAACCCAAAAAAAAAAAAAACCAAAAAAGAAAAAAAAGAAAAAACTCCATTACCTCGTTCTAGTTGGTGTCAGCTGAAACACAGCATAGTCAAGATGAGTACTTGAGTCCATTGAAGCAAAACAGAAGAAAGGGAAAAAAAAGGGGCAGTAGTGGAACTTTAGTTCAAGGTTAGTGAGTTTTGAGAAGAGCCAGGTGGAATGTCATGTTCTGGAACATGTTCTGTCCCGTTTACATGGTGGATCTGAACTGTACATGTGACTGAGAGTAAGGGTGAGAAGAGAGAGAAAGAGGCAGGAGGGTAAAGCACATGCAAAGCTAAATTGGCCAATAATAGTATACATCATACATTGCCATGATAAATATAAGAGGTGGTGCCCACATGTACTGTAGGACAGCTTCCACTTCTTGAGTTCTTGTTACTTGAGCAGTCTGCAATCTCAAATTCTGTGATTCATGTGAGGGAAAGCCGATTCATACGCTGTGCTGCTACCACCCCCCACTTCTCCATTCACATTTTACTGAAAAAAGGTGTATAAAAGCTTGATCCTTGATTAACTATTAGGTACTCTAATTATATTTCTTCCAATAAGGAGTGATAGCTGTCATAACATATCAAGAATCAAGAAATATTAATAAAAGAGACCCAAAATATACACATAAAAGATAGAATTATACAAATGGTTGAACAAAATTAAGTGATAATGGCTTTTGTGTTATCTTTCGTGTTATGAAGCATTTTCCTTCTTTCAATTATATATACTAAAAACATAGATTAAAATAAAAAACTTAAGAAAATTTTATATTGGGTATATTAGTAAGTATCTTTAGAGGTTTGATAGATATAAAATTCGTGTTATCTTTTGTGATATAAAATATTATTCTTCTTTCAGTTATTATACTAAAAATATAGATTTAAGAACACAAACTATCAATCTTACCAGGATTTCATATTAAGTTTGTAAGTATCTTTACTTAATAAGGAAACAAAATTACAATTTTTAATTGATTGATAAGTAAAAATGATCTTATTGACGATTAACTTGTATGACACTAATTAGAGGAAATAAGATGAAATTTTTTACTTGTATATGGAAAGTATAAAAATATTTTTCTTTCAATCTCTTATTGAGTGTTCCATTGGCATCTTTTGTCTTTCTTAAAATGTTTATTTGTTTATTTTTTAATTTCAACACAACTATTAATAGAATTCTTTGTCTTTTTTTTTTTTGTAAAAAAAAAAAAAAACTAAAACAACCCTCTTTATTTATATAATGTGGACTGAGCCCGAGTCAAATAATCCCATGTCAATCTTTAATTACATGTTGTCTGGCTCTAGGGAGAGTTATGGACAAATATGGATTTGATGTGAAAATTCTTTAGTGAAACTATTTATACTTTACGAGAGAAAAGTTTCTCCATATATTATATATTTTCAATTTTAAAATGTACAGAAATTTAAAAATAAATAAATCAATCTAATAAGCTAAAAAGAAAAAATTATCATATATTTAACTTTTATTTCATTGTCCTAGGCGTCTGGGTACCTAATACCATCAATTGAATTTTTAATGACACCGACATATATATTAATCAACAAAAGTTAAGGATAGCAATTGGACTTCTTTATGACTACTTGCATGCAGGTGGGACCTATTTCATACCATAATAAAATTTTTAATTTAGTATAATCTATTACCAAATTATAAAGTTAAGAAGCACATGCAATCATTACATTATGCATGTATTAGTTTATTATTACTAAAGGAAGGTGCGATATAATTTGTGATTTTTAACATGTAAAAGGGTTGTACCTACTAATCATTCGGTTTCATAATGAACTGGTTCATTGCAAATGCCACCAGTTTTTGTGAATTATTAATGATATGGAAGTCAAATAAGATTGTGCATTTTGACTTGATAGTTAATGCCTACAAAAAACGAAGGAGATGAGTATTGGAGCTAAAACCACCCAAAGTAACTTTTATCGTGAAAAGAGAACTATACAATAATCAACATTAAAGAGCACATGTATAATGAAATTTTGACTAAAACGTAATGTGAGCCTCAAATTTTATGATTTTCATTTTCGGGTTAATATGAGACGATAAATGAACCATTTGAATATCAAATTGAAAGGATTGCATTGTTTTATTGTGCTAGACTTAATATGTATTGATGATGTTAAATTCGTCTAATTGGATTAAGAGCGTCAACAATCTACAAAGTAGCATACGATTAGAATGGATGTTAGAGTTTGTTCTAATGTAACTATTTTGATATTTGAGTCAGTTATAAGTTGTTAAGGAAATGTATAAATGAGAGAATGAAAGTAAGAGTATACAAGTTCAAACCTTTTACATGGAGTTTGATATTAATATTTATAGGTTGATAGTGTGAGGTTGGTTAGCTAGTAGTTATGACACTTATAATGTGATGCATCAACCTTTGAGGATAGATGTTGGAATGATCTTTTGATACGAGGGAGCATGATTGGCATCATTACTTCCACATTTAACATCTTTTCTCATTTAATATTTTTGTATGCTTTTGAGTTTCAAGCACATATCCTTTCAAACCCAAATCTGGTGAATTGAGTTACTGTCTCTTGGGTTGTCTGGTTCGACATCTTGAGCTTTGTCATGTTGGACCTTGAGGTCCACATCTAAAAATTAGCCATCGACAATAGTTTGTAATAATCTTATTTTTTATTTTGCCCTATAGTACAATAGACATCTATAACTATTATATTTTGAGTGAAGTCCAATGTACAACAAAAATTTATTACTAATAATTAAAACTAACTATAAATGATTGATTAACATATCTATATATATATTCAATTATAAGATAGAAACAGATCATCTAAGAATTACAAGAAATAACTTTATAGTCACGTTAATTATAATATAATTTGTGTTTTGTTAATGGGTGAACCTAAAATATTACTTAACAAGTTTAAAAGAAATATTTTATTTTATTTTTAAAAATTAATTATATGATTTATAAAGAAACAAGTTCATATTAAAAAAAAAAATTAGGACCCCCATTAATGTTTTCAGAATAATTTTTGTACCTACGTGGTCTTAGAAGTCTCATTCCAATGAAAAGCAAGTTAATTTATATTAACAAATGGTCTATCGCCCCTAGGATTGGACTGTCGACAATTATACATATCCCACCATACGTACCCCTTGGACATCATTACAAGGCAGACGGCAGTGTTAGATAGTATGCAATAATGCAACTTTAATTTAAGATGGTGGGATGGTTGGGTAGGACTTAATTTTCATTCTTTTTTTTTTTTTTGTTTTTGTTTTTGTCTTACCTAATATGTGCTTATCGTTTTGAAGGGGAACCAAAAAAAAAAAAAAGAAAAAAGAAAAAAAAAAATCTCGAGGGGATCTATCTATGAAAATTTTTATGTGGATTGGGATTATAAACATCTGGTTATAAATTATTTGACATGTTGTTTGTGTATTAACACTTGTTTATCCAATATTTTTAGATATTTGATTTGTGTCAACTTTAAACCGGTCGGAAAACATTGCAGTTTGTGATATTTAGGAATAAAATATAGTTCTTAAATGGAAAGTTCTTCAATATATGCCATTTTAAAGAACTTAATAAGATCTTAGATTAATTATAGCCTTTCAAGTTATGTATCATAATTCATACATTTTTTAGAGTTATTATGATTCGCTTTGTGTGAATATTTTCTTTATAAACTTTATCTTCCATTATTTTAGATGTCAAGGTTAATGAGAAGAATCCGTGTATAGAACTCAACTTTTGTTTTGTTTTGTTTTGCAAATTAATTGAAAAAAATACCATTAATTTAAATTTCTTAGCTTAAAGCTAGGGAATTTCCCAAAGTATCTTTGCCATATATGTAAATAAAAACATCACATTCGATGCATACGCAAACTTTATCAAGATTTGTTGGCAGTTTCTGTACTTAATTATAGTGTGTTCATTGCATTTAAAAAGGAAAAATCCAATGCAATTGCACTTTAAGATAAGCAAGGAAAAACACTAAAGTAAGAAAGTCACCTAAAATTCTGGGGTCCAAACGTTGTAGTTTGTCACTTCCACAGATATTTCTGAAATGGACGCCAACTACTAAACAGCTATGCATTCAAGCTCCAGCTGGAAAAATAGGGACACTGAATTTATCCTTTGTATCACATATTATTTTTATTGAAATAACATCAAAATCATGGCCATTATTAAATATTACTTAAATGAATATTTACTTATTAACTTTTATATTTAAATCTTGAAATTAGTAAATATTATATTTAATCAAATATTTATTTATAAAATATATTAAATTCGTGATCTTTAGAGAAATATTGTAGTAAATACTTGTTGATCAAAATATATAATTATAAATAATAGTATATTTGATAAATAAAATTTTTATAGATAATTTCAAACTATAACTATAAAACTAAAAATTTAATTAAAAATTCAGATGTACTATCATGTACTCTAACCAAGTTTCAATATAAAACTGCAAAACAGAGAAGGTGGGGGCAAATGCATATGTAGGAATGCTTGCAATGTGGGCAAACAACACAACACAAGATGAAGCGACCCTCTTGGCGTCTTCAATCATTAATCAAACATGGCAGCTAGCCATAAGTTTTAATTTTAATTAAAAAAAATAGAGATAAAATAAAAAAAAATGTGTAAAAATATTTTTGAAGAGCCTCTTTGATGAGTACTCTAGTCTAGTGTGTTTGATGTTCTAAAAACAAATATTTTCACGCCTTTCCATATCAATGACAATTTTATACATGAAAAACAAAAAGTTGCTTTTATTTCATTTCATTTTTATAAGTGTCATTAAACACTAGTGAATTCATTTTTCCTTTCCGAAAAGGATTCTAAAATATGAATAAACATTGTAAATTTTTTAAAAAATTTTCATAAAAATTGGCCATTTGATAATTGATACATCTAACATTGATTTCTATATTTTTAATTCATTCATTTTACTGAATATAGAAGAGTGAAATTGTTATTTTCCTTTACTCCATAAAATTGACCCATTACAATATTTACTTCACCATAATAACTATTTGCAAGAAAAACAAAAAGTTCTTTTTCATTCAACATAATCTTAATTAGTACCCTAAATATCCACTAAAACAATTTTCCTTTCCAAAAGGTTCCTAAGGGACAATTATGAAACTTACAAAAATTTTCAAAAATGTTCACATATGGCTCTTAACTTTGAGTGCCGACACTTCGCATTTACTCACGCATATAAATAGATGGGCTCCAGTTGGTGAAAGTCCAAGAGAAAAGATTGCCATACTTGACTTTTAGTCCCATTTTTCAAAAGAAAGTTACAACTGACCTGGTTGGCTATTAATCTAAATTTTTTTATGACTCCCTTTATGTTTCCATAATTTTACCATTAATTTACGATTAATAATGGAAATTTAATAGGAATCAATAATGAATATTTAATATACATAAATTAATAATAAAATTAAAAATTAAATCGATACCTTTAAAAAGTTAGAGAAATTTTTGAATAGTTAAAAGACTTAAAAAGATTTTTTTCTTCTTTCCATCTTTATAATGTTCATTACACAATTCATAAAAAATGGTACATGCAAGTGAGTTTCTTTCTTACAATTGTTAGCAAATATCCTTAATATCCTCCTTAACAATTTCTATGTATGTTCTAGATGATATATGGTTAGTTAAAATGTAAAAACAGATATTAAGGCATTAAACAACAATATGCTTTATATGTTAGACTAGACAATAAAATTTAAGCTTTCTTTTTAATCCATTGGCATGTGGTCTCGCATATCTACAGATGGTAGCCTTAGTGCCTAAGCTACCAACTTGTTAATTCTAAATACTTACCTTTGTAAGGATGTTGCAAACGATCATTTCATGATCTACTTATTTAGAATAGTCATTAGTCTTAACATAAACACAAGTAATATGATATTTATGTATTTCTTTAACACCAAATAGTTGGTAGATTCATTTTCCTAATTCTACAAGCATACACAACTAATAAAAATATCTCATTATGTATATGGTTATCACTCACCAATTGAAATAATTTGATTGATTTCTTGTAAACAGGCAATGTACATTCTATCAATAACTATTTTCAATGTACGATCATTTTTCTTGAGTCTAATATACTTACTATACTTCATTTGGTCATTTTCACTTTTCTACTTGTTTTGGTTGATCCAAGAACTTAATCAATCAACCCAAATGCCTACTTGATTGACCTGCATAAGCATTTGGTTGATTGCTTTGATTTTTCTCTCCTTGTTGGCTATAATGTCATCCCTCAATTGATTGCCTACGGTCTCCAGCTCCAGCTTTGATCGACCATAATGTAATCCTTTGGTTGACCATGTTGCTATCTTGGTACTCCACAACACTTGGTCAATCGACTATTTTTCATTATTTTCTATTTTTTTAGATTTAATTGTAAATTTTTTATCTAAACTTCTTTGAGCAAAGTTCTTGATCCAATTTCCATCTTAATTTACAATCTAATCCGCAATTCCAAGTTCTTTATTAAAATCTCCAAATTTACTTTTTGAATCTCCACTTATTTATAATTTCATAAAATTCTCATTTTGATAAATATTCTAATCTTTATTATAATCTAACATGAAAACCAAAATTTACAAGTAAATTCAAGACCTAGTTTTTAATATGGAAAATACTACATTCCAATTATGATTTTATACTTACAAGGTCGATTTTTAGGTCATTTCCTTAAAATTATAAAATCTAATGGTTTTGAGACTTATCTCTTAATGAATCTGATGAAACCTTATGGCGGTAGGATCACCATAACAACTACACATCTTTTCAATAATCTCTGTAGTATTCCCTTCATTTAGAGAATGAAATAATTAAAATTTATTTTGAAACAAAGGGTATATAGGTCAATTTACCTTTAGGTCTTTCTTTAAATAAGAAGTAAACATCTTGTCTTTCAATTTTACACAAAAAAAGGCTCTACATTTCTTATAGAAAAAACAAAACTCTAAACTCTCTCTCTCTCTCTTTCACCTTTCTTATGTGTCACCCCTCCCTTGACAAAAATATAGCTACCAATGTCCTTTTCTCTTAGAATTCCGCTACCTTCCCTCTTTCCAAAATACATTGCTAGTAAGTTCTTCTCATGCACAACTATAAGATAATTGTGCGTGTTAAAATAAAGCAAAATTCCTAAATCCTTTTTTTTTATCAAATTATTTAATTGGAATCGGTAAATATTTTAACTTAGTTCCTTAGCTATATGTTTAAGGAGACCGTTAGCAATGAAACTTCAAAGTCATGGTTAATAGTATGCAAAAACCCTATCTTTTTCTTTTTTCAATTAGAGTGATGCATTCTTAAACTAAGATTAAATCTTTTTGGTTGAGGAACTATTCTTGATAGATAAAGAATCTAATTTTAGAAATTAATCATTAATTTGAAGATTAGAAATCATTCTAGGTTAATAATTACAAAAGAGATAACAGGTGTAATAATGTATAAGTGAATTAAAGATGTATAAAATCTAAGGTTTAAAAAAAGACATAATTTGATCTAGAAGGTGACTTAGGAATTGGCATGGTTGACCCCTTAATACCCTCGGTTGATTAGCCATTTAGTTTGAAGCAAGCCAATTATACCCCTCCCCCTAAAGGGCGATAGATTGCTTCCTTACCTTGGTTGACCAACTCCACCTCTAAGGTCAATATCTTATACCCCTTTGGTTGATCGGGGTGATTATTTAGAGACTTGATGCATACCAAATAGGCTTAAAATCAAGTGTATAAAGAGGATGCCGAGTTTTAGCCTTAGGATTTTATATTCCAAGTATATATAGGTATTAATCATTATATGTTAAATCTACGAGTTGATTATAAATTCGATATTTGTTAAGACATTGAGTGGATCCTAGATACATGATCATTGTTGTGTGATGCATATGCATGTAGGTTAGATGAAATTGAATTAACAATTATTTGACCTAATGAATGTGAGTATTGATAGTGCATAACTCAGGTCTAGATCTATAAATGAGTAGTCATGGATTGGGTTTTTATGGCCTTTAAAGGGACTGATTCTTAGGAAGATGTTATTAGTTAGGTGCTTAGACCATGATTCATGGCTTAGTAGGTTATCGATATGAGGAAACTATAGTTGATATATGTCAATTGAAGAGGGGTAAAGTTGCAATGGGGCAAATCAATGGTATATGATAGTGATTCAAATGCTGTACATGCATTATGCCCTTGTTGGCATAATATGGGTAGTTAACTCAATAGGAGATAATTTTATTTGGTGTGAGTGGTTTGAACTCAGATTATTTCCTACAAATGATGTTGTGACAATGCGAATGGTATGGCCCATTGCAAAAATGTATCATTTAGGATTTAGCTTGAGTGTTAGGGAGTTTAAGCTACTCTAAATCTTGAGACGCCAAGATTGTGTTATATGCTATGTTTTAAAATATGACTTAATAGAACTTGTATGCTACATTTTGTAATTACAAGATCATGTAAGGTATGGCATATGTTTGTATGTGATGTAGTGGTCACATATTGGCTTCATAGTTCACCCATTTAGAAATTTGTATTTTTAGGTGATGGGTGTAATTTGACCATTGGATTTAGAATGGGAGCTAGCAATGCTAATGCATTTGATTTTTATGGATCATAGGTAGACTTAGCTTAGATTTACGTCTACTTAATTTTGGAGATTTTGAAAGTAATTATGAGACAAATATTTTGTTAGATAGTAAAGATGATCTTCTATGAGAATTGGTAGATTTCTTCAAGCAATTGTAGATTTAATAGTAGGTTTTGAGTCTTGTATGTTTCTATTGAGGTATGAATATGTAGTGGCTACAAACATCATGCAGTTTAGGGGCTTGACAATAGAATCATATTAATAATAAATTTGTAATAAGTCTCGATGAATTTGTAAATTCTAAAGTGCCAA
Source organism: Laguncularia racemosa (assembly GCA_037954665.1). Lineage (NCBI taxonomy): Eukaryota > Viridiplantae > Streptophyta > Magnoliopsida > Myrtales > Combretaceae > Laguncularia > Laguncularia racemosa. The sequence goes on along the minus strand of JBBMOL010000259.1, from coordinate 327,465 downwards.
CATGATTTTGCTTACCTTTCTTAAGATCATGTTTCTTGACTCCATACATGACGTCTTTGATTTCCTTGGAGTCAAATGCAACTTTTGTCAGAAATTTGTAAATATTAGGTTGATGGTTTAAATGATTCTCTTGATCATGGAAAACAAGCTTTTACCTTTCTTAATTATTCCACTTAACTTCTCATCCCTTTAAGATTTTGGTTTTCTTGAACATGTATAAAACCTTTATTGCAAATCTTATAGATATCCAATTGATACATAAACTACTATTAATAGGTTAAGGCGGCAATTTCTTACCATGAATTTGCTTGATGACTTCATGAGAATAGGGAGGAGAGGGGATAGTTCCTTGGGTTATAAATATACTATGTTTATGCACGGTTATATATTTGGTAAAAGGGTAAATTACATGATCATCTTGAGAAGCTTTCATAATTGTAAGAATATCCTATATTTTAAAAAATAAACACTTTTTCTTGATGAGAATCAAACCTCTAGATCCAGCAGTGTGAAACCTATTTGAACAAATGAGCTTAGACATCTACAAGTTATCTTTATTTATCTTATAATAATTTACCTTTACATTGTAGCAAGTACATTTTTGTCAGTTTTGCAAGAAGACGACTAAGCATAATGGTAATTGGTTTATGATTGGATCACGACCTATTATGAACCAAATTGAACCTATAAAGACAAGTGGGACCGACCTTCATTTCATTTGCATTTTATCAAAAGAAGAACCAATCCTACATTGCTCTATAGAGGTGAAAGAAACCGACCATATATGATGTTTTCATTTGTATTTTCTTTTGTTAAATTTGCCTTATTTAGAGTAAGTATAAATACTTATAAAGTAGGTTTTGTAAGGGACTTTTTGACATTAAAAAATCAAACCTTTTGTGCCATGGGAGAGTTCTTCTTCACGTCATTTCACTCTTATCAATTTCACTTTGAAATTGTGGCAAGTTAGCTTAAGGATTATTGTGAGTTATATCAATCATTCTTAAGTTGTTTTCAATTATTGCTAGTGTGTCATATCTATTGTGTAATTGGAATTGTTATGTGTTCTTGAACACGCCATTTTGGGTTCCATTTTCAAGTTAGGGTCACACCCAATTTGATTGGAATTTGGTTCTTCTTTGTGTCATCCATATATATATATTACAATTACAAGTGAAGTGCATCATAATTTGGTATCGGAACAAGGTTTAGAGAAGGGAAATTTCGTGAATCACAAATTGGGATTTAAGGTTCTTGATCCATCATTCCGAAATCGAATTGTGTGAAGTGAAAATTGAAGTCTTATGTTGAATTGTACCTTGAATTGCTTGCGTGATTTCTAATTGAAGTGTAGAAATTAAATTACATTCCTTTGCCATGAGTTGATTGTGTGTGGAAGAAAGGGAAGTTCTTTGAATTTGAATTCCATAATTTGAAGTAGTGTTGATTGGTGCCTTGTTGTTTCCTTGTAAATTTCGGAAGTGGGAGTGTGCATTTTCAGATTTGCTCATCTTGCCATGGAGAATAAGGAAACATTTTGAATTCAAACTCAATCATTACTTGTGAAGTTATTGTATATTGATCATTTTAAATGCACTTTGACTAGTTGGAATCAATTGCTTGCCATTTGGAGAAGTGTCCATATTTGCTTCCATTTGCCTTGTGTTGACATGGTGTGTAAGTGGACCGTAGAAGTGGTGTGCTGCACCATGTGTGTAAGTGTGGTGTGAGGCTTATGTTGTTATTGAGACATATTGATGTGGTGTTGTGATTGAGGCTTGTGTACCGTGAAGTTGAGTGTTATGCGTTGGTTTGTTGTATTGGTTGTGTGTTACACCATGGGAGTGAGTGTGTGAAGTCGTGGTGTGTGTGTTACTTTAGTGGTGTGTTGAACTGTATAAGAGTGTGTGCATTGTGGAGTGTTGTTGTAAGTTTGAAAGGCTATTGTGTGTGTTGTATTTGACGCGAAAGTGTGTTGTAGTAGTATTGAGTTGTTCTTGTGTGTCAAAAGATAAATTCATCAGCCATGTCAAATGATAGTGTGAATGTGGGAATTGGCAATGGGGCTAATAGTCAAGTTGGTGGCGATTAGGGTCGTTGAGCTACAAGTGGAAGAACATTAGAGGAGTAGTTGCAGGATCTCACCACTATTGTTGCTACATTAGCAACATGGGTAGATCGAATGATGATACCATAACCACCCGTGGCAAATCCTCGGGCGTCCCTACTTAGAGTAGTCTCTCAGAATGTTTATAGGGAATGAGCTGTTGGAGGTAATAGAGGTAGGAGAATGGAGGGAGATTATTATGCTCTTAGGGAGGAAAGAGATGATAATTTTGAGAATGAGCCTTACCCAAATCGAGAGTTCAGACCACCTCGAGGATTAGAATATGTAAAATTGTAGATGCCTTCATTTGATGGCAGGGGTTCTGTAGATGATTATTTAGATTGAGAGGATAAGGTTAAAGGCTTGTTCAAGTGCTATGAGATTGATGATCACACTTGAGTTTGTCTTGTAGCGGTAGAATTTACAGGTTATGCTGCCTTATGGTGGAAAAATCTTGTGATTTATAGACGAAGAGATGGTGGGGCTGATATACATACTTGACGGGAAATGAAACGAGTATTGAGAAAAAGGTTTATATATGAGCATTATAGGCAAGAGCTGTTTATGCGTCTCTAAACACTGAGGCGGGGAGGCAAAACAGTTTATGAGTATATACAGGAGTTTGAGACACTAATGATTAGATGCAGGTCAATTGAGCCTCCTGAGCAAACTCTAGCATGATTTGTGTCAGGGTTAAAGTATGAAATTACCTGCATCGTGGAGCTCTAGAGGTATGACACACTTGATGAGGCTATCCACTAGCCTTAAAAGTGGAGAGATAGAGGAGATCCAACCTCTTTTGACCAGTGAGCAACAGGTATGGAACTTCTACTAAATCTCATGGGTCAGATGGTCAGATGGGAGAATAAAAAGGAGTAGGGGGACATGATTAGACCATGGACAAGAATACCTCTAATACTGATAGGGAAAGGGAAATTTCAGGAAAAAAGGAAAAGAGGTTGTTGGAGCTAATTTCAGGTAGACAGTGCTAGGGACAACTAGTGGAAAGATACATTAAATAAAGTGTTTCAAATGCATGGGTTTTGGACACATGACTGTTCAGTGTCCTAACAAAAGAGTCTTGACTGTCATGGAAGGAAATAGTGAGTATGGTCAAGAAGAAGCAATTGAGCCTACAGACTTATCAATAGTATTACAGGAATACTATGATGATCCTGATGCTAAGACACATGAAGATAAGGGAAATGATAAATATTTGTCTATTAATGTGTTACGTAGGGTCATGACTATATCTCCAGACGTTAGACACATACAGAAGCAGAACCTATTCCATATGCCTTGTTGGGTTCTAGGTAACTTGTGTGTTCTTTTCATTGATGGTGGTAGCTGCACTAATGTCATAACTGCTGTATTAGTAACTAGATTGCAACTAGTCATTAGTTCACATCCACATCTTTATAAATTACATTGGCTGAATGAATGAGGTAGTTTGCATGTTACATGGAGGGCTAAGGTGTCATTAAGCATAGGAGATAGGTACAAGGATGAAATTGTCTGTGATGTTCTTTTTATGTGCGCTTTTCATATACTATTGAGTAGGCCTTGGTTGTTTGATAGGAATGTGCTACATGATGGGTTTAGAAGCACTTATATGTTTTAGAAAGATGAAGCACGGGTTGTCTTGACTCCTATGTCTCCAACTGAGGTACACACATTCCAAGAATAGATCAGTAAAATTAATGGCTACTCAAGACTTTAGGGTAACAAGTACATGCAAACAAGGGATTTCAGTCCAAGAAAAGACTCCTTAGATTTGAGGACAAATCTTTTAGAGTCTTGAGGAGATGATGGGAATTAAACCTCTGGATCCAGCAGTGGGAAGCCTATTTGAGCAAATGAGCCTAGACATCGACATGTTATCTTTATTTATCTTATAATAATTTTCCTTTACATTTTAGCAAGTACATTTTTGTCAGTTTTGCAAGAAGACGACCAAACACAATGGCAATTGGTTTATGATTAGATTACGGTCCATTATGAACCAAACCGAACCTACAAAGACAAGTGGAACTGACCTTCATTTCATTTGCATTTTATCAAAAGAAGAACCGATCCTACATTACTCCATGGAGGTGAAAGAAACTGGCCACATATGATGTTTTCGTTTGTATTTTCTTTTGTTAAATTTGCCTTATTTAGAGCAAGTGTAAATACTTGTAAAGTAGGGTTTGTAAGGGACTTTTTGACATTACAAAATTAGACCTTTTGTGCCGTGGGAGAGTTCTTCTTCACACCATTTCACTTTTATCAATTTCACTTTGAAATTGTGGTGAGTTGGCTTAAGAATTATTGTGAGTTATATCAATCATTCTTAAGTTGTTTTCAATTATTGCTAGTGTGTTATATCTAGTGTGTAATTGAAATTGTTATATGTGTTCTTGAACACACCATTTAGGGTTCCATTTTCAAGTTAGGGTCATGCCCAATTTGATTGGAATTTGGTTCTTCTTTGTGTCATCCATATATATATATATATATATATTACAATTACAAGTGAAGTACATCATTTCTTCTCTAATATGAATAACATCCATACTTTTTGCGTATGTACAAACACATGGTATAAGGGATGACTGCTACATTAGATAATTGAATAAAAAGACATAAAAATCCTACCATTTGCCTATTAGAAGAAAGTAGTTGCATGTTTAAAATCTCACACCTTTAACATGGCACCGATGTGTGAAGAGTCATTAAAGGGAAGAGGAGGTTATTATCCTTACAATGAAGAATCCATTTGAATATAGCAAATCCAACATTATTGAGGCAACTTTCTTTAATGAAGATGTAAACAAAAGAGAAATGGATATCTTAATTATGATCATCCATATGTTAATGATAAAGAACCCAATAATAAAAGAACTCATGATTGTTGTGGAAGTGGTTGGAAGTTAAAGAATGATATGCTAAGAAGATTTGCTAAAGTACCAACATTATTGTGCCTGATAAGCAGGTTGCGTGCCATATTCGATCAATGGAAACACGATGAGAACATTAAGCCATGAAGGATCGAGTGCCCACTTATAGTTGAGGAGAAGAACGACCCCACATTTTGTTGATATCATAGAATTGTGGGTCATACCACCAAGGATTGTTGGAACTTAGGGAATATTTAATGAGAAAGTACAAAATAAGATGTTTATCATTAAAGACAACAATGTCCTTATCAACCCAATTTTTGACCCTTGATATTCAGCATGCTGCGACACATGTTGTTAATCATGATCCAATGATAACACAAGATGATGCATGATTGACTAAGGTGCATGTAGACAAGGGCATATGGTAAGGGTAAAATTAGCTTGTTATTTTTTTTTAGTGCATTTGGAAGCAAAAGTGAAGTATGCTTCTCAACAATGAAAAAAAAAAGCTTCTACATCTACTTTCTTGCGTTCATCCATGCAAAATAAGAGTTAATCTCTTTATGTAAAAAGATATTCAATACCTATAAGTAAGGGAATTGTCTTCTTAGTGCACGATGATAAATGTAGATCTTGTGATGTTGATAGGTAAGAGTATTATCTTCTTGACACATGTTGATAAATTTGGCTATTATATTGCTAATTGGTTAAAACATTGTCTTCTAGGGGCACAAGAATAAGTCATTGCTTCCAAATAAGAAAATAATCACCTTTGAGCATAGTAAGCATACTACTTAGCTACTCATATTCTCCTAAAGATGGAGTACTTCTAAATAAGATACCCCCTAGTAATTACTTAGTTGTTAGGTAGTGGAGCAATCCTTTGACAAGTGCTTCTAAGTTTAGGCAATCCATTACCTTGTTGTAGAGTATTTTCCTTGGCATATGATGCTTATTCACACTTTTAGTTTTAAGTTTAGGCAATGCCTTGACAATTAGCTACCATCATTGTCTTGTAATAGAATTTTTTTTTTTGGTACATGATGCTTATTTACATTATATCATATTTGGCGGATTATTTGTGATATGATCACATAAAATCTAAAATTTTCTTGATATTTATGATACTTGATAAAGTTCTGAAAGCAAGAATTAATAAATGGATTTGGATAATAGATACTTCCTAAACACTAATATGTAGTTTAGGAAATTTCCAAAAGTGATTATATACTTTAAAAAAAATAGCTAATGTACCACAATATGTTGTAGTTTCTTCTTTTGGAATACGACAGGCTTCCCGTGTCTCATATTCGATCCCAGTATTGTCATAATCATTCGATAATTTTCAAGTTATCACTTTCAGTCATTTCATAGGTTTTCTCTCATATGGGTACCGTGCAATTACAAGTGCATATTATACCATGGTGCTATCGGTAATGTAATTGAACAGGAAGTTTGAAAGCGAAACAGATAAAAGAAAAATATTAGAAACAAACAGGCACCAAATGCTTGCCGGTTTTTTTAAACCATAAACCACCAAACAGCCCACCCGCACCCATATTCCTCTCTGTACCACACCATACCAATACGATTTGAGCTCCGGGCTCTGGCAAAAGCTAGAAATATGCTGCTTAGGTATTGAGAACTCAGCAAGTAAAAAGTGTTTCAAAGCCAGCCATGGTAATTTATAAGCATATAGCAAAGTCTCATGCTATTGTTATGTAACTATATATCTTAGCATCCTAAGAGGAAGGGCTCGAACCAACTAATGGTTTCCTGTGATAAATAACGTCAGGATATTGTTACATTTTCATTGGAACGGTAGAACCTAGGTACAAATCTATGTTTCTATGAAAAGTATGCCCACAATTTTGCATTGGAACTTTTGAATAAGGTCCATCACAGGGACAATTCATTATCTTACCATTAAAATATATCTCTCTATATATGAAAGGAAAAAGCAAGTCTAAGCTCATTTGAGCAACAACATGCCTTAAAAGTGTAAACACTTGTTGCCATAAACGCTTAAAAGAAGTGTATACAATAATTTAAATGGGGATAAGTAAACACCAGAATTCCTGTAGTTTTTAGCAAAATTCATTTAAACCATTTTGAGGTGAATCATTCAAGTCATCATTATTTATACTGAAATTTAACTAATTGGTTTATATTTTAAGTTATATAAGTTCTCTATTTTTATATCATCATACCATATAAGTCCACTATAAATCGTAAGGAACTCCAAGATTTGATTATTGTATTTTTTTATAGGCTTAGAAGACTTAAAAATTCAATTAAAATAATATAGTGCACCTACTTCTGGCACAAACATAAAGGATTTGCACCGTCTTTTTTATATTTCCCCGTCTTCCAAGTTGATTGAACATTTTCATTATTTGGTCAGAATAATTTATGATAAAATTGCACTCCAAAAACGTACTCCACGATGAAGAAGATTTTATTGAAAGGATGGATAGGTTACATGGTAACATTGATTACTAACGAACAAGTGGGAAAAAGTAAAATCCTTGAAGCTCACTTAGTTGGAGCTCCATACGATAGGGTTTTAGCACAAGCCTTTATTTATTTCTTTTTAGTAACACAGCATGAGGTTGAACATTTCTCTTCCAGCAGCCTTACCTCACCCTGCAATGACAAAATCAACATCAATCAGTAACAAGTTCATGCCATTGTTTAGGGGAAACTGCAAAAATTTAACCTGTGTTTTCACGGTTTTGCAATTTACTAAAAGATTTATTATATGCTTAATTCTATTGTTCAAATTATGTGGATGATGACCTGCTGCAGTCAGTAGAAGGGCTGATCTTGTAAGGAATATTAAGGCCACATTTGCCGGGAAGACCAGCTACAAGTCCAAGGTTGAGCCCTTTGATGTTCCTAGAAGCAGATTGCAAGCACCTACAAGCGGTCTGGCGGTCAGCAGTGGTCTTGCAAGCAGCATTGAGTGAACGGATGCCACCGCAGCAGGGAGGGGGGACCGCTCCCCCACCTCTCATGTAGCCTAGGCATGGAGCCACACTGCTAGCAACCTGACCACAGTTGACGGCCGATTCAGCTAGTGGAGCAGCCACCACCAAACACAGAACAAGTAGGGAGACAACCTTGAGGCCTGCCATTGTGGATTTTAGTAGCTAGTGTTTTAGTGTGTTGTTGAGGAGTCTTAACGTTGTATGTGAGGTGAGTGTTGATAGGTCACAGACACATGGTCCTTTTTATAGATGAAAGTGCAAGTGTGAAAGGTAGACAAGATAATATGGGAGTGCTAGACAGTTAGCTGGTGGTTGGTAAAGAATTTAAAGCTTTGATTTACTCTCTTGTAATGAGGGCCACCTGCTACAACCATTCCCTGCATTATTCTCTTGTGGTCACTCCATAAGAAGTATGGCAGTGAAGGTTGAAAAAAAGCAGCATGCCTTCTATTCTTTTAATCCTAATAACTGATGGAAGGAAGAGTAAAAATTCCAAGTAATTGGAAGCTGTAAATTCACAATCTTTCATCTCTATTTCTACATTTTCAAATAGCTTATGTAAAAAAAAAAATAATTATTGAATTTTATAGAATAAACAAACGGGTCATGAATGAAAGAGAAACAAGTCTTTCATGTCTTCCTCAATATATTTTGTACAGTTTTATACTAATTGCATGAAATCTACTCACAATGTGCATTAATAAATTACTTTAGATATAGTGCAAGTGTTATTATTTAACTATATAAATTTATACACATGATAGTTTTACGAAATTATTGCTTGTCCTTCCACATTTTTTCTGAAATGATATATTGTTTAGAAGATAGTTACAATCCTTTCTTTTTTTTTTTACCAATTATTATATATAATACAACTTTAGGGAAGGGATAAAGTTGTAAATAGTTAAAGTTATTACAAATGAATAGTTACTAGCTACAAATATGACCATTAATGATCATTTCACATTAATATAAAATGATTTTTTTTTTGATAGAAGAAAAAAGATATATTGTTTGAAAAGAGTTACAATTCTTTAAGTTATTTGGAAAATTAATCATATCTTATTGATATTTTTAAAAGACATAACATCATATAAAAGCATATGACACCTTAAGTAATTGCATATTTACGTATTCACGGAAATTGAACTCATATTTTATGATATTATTTCTCAAAAAAAAAAAAAAACTTTATACAAGAGCATATACTTTTGTCATAAATAACATAGTAAACATTTATGCAGTTGATAATTATTTAAAAGATGCAACTTTTTCATATAGTTGCATTCTTTTACATAGAATTATATCTTTTTGAAAATATCTTTTTACATGAATTTATGCCATTTAGGAAATATCATAAGTCGTAACTTTTATACAAGAGCATGTAATTCTATCGACTACGTGTAATACAGTTATTTATTACGTATAATAATATTATGTAACAAATAATAAGGACAATAAACATCTATGTAGTTCATAATTATTTAAAGGATGCAACTTTTCACATAGTTGCATTCTTTTACATAAAATTATGTTTTTTTTTTTAAATATCATTTTGTATGAAGTTATGTCTTCGAAAACTACCCATAAATCATAATTTCATTTTTTTATCAATGCATACATATTGTTAGTGTGAATTGGGAAGTTTCTATATACATAATGACAAAAGTTTATACTATTGCATAAAGTTGTGTATTTTCAAAAGCATCCATATGATATTATTTCAATTTTTATCAATATGTATTTATGTAAAATTTCTATGTCTTGCAACTTTTTATATGAATTTATATCTTTTTTTTTAAAAATAATCATTAAGCTTTATATAAAGTTAGTATGTACTTCGAAGTTTTTACATACATATTGACACACTTTTTGTGGATCATATGGGTTTCATGATTTGATTTATGTATATAGCTTTTATATATTGATTCTTAAAGTGTGATTTAATGTTATTGGACATAGTATCATTCCATACTATCGTATATTATTGGATTATGAAAGTGTTAAGAACTTTTTATAGAGTTTTCGAACGGCCAAGTTTTCAAATTGCTTTTAGCATTTTCCAAAAAAAAGAAAAAAAAAACTTTAAACAATATGCTTATAGTCCTTTTCATTCATGAAATTTTAGATAAGAGAGTATGGGACTTTTGGACACGTTAGCTAGTGAGTGGTCCTGAATTTAAGGCTTCCGTGTGAATAAGGGGTCCTGCCACAACCATTCCTTATATTATCCTAATTTGATTACTCTGTGCAGCAACTAATTATTTTAGCCATAGTTTGGTAAAAAGTATACCAATGAAGATTGAAAAAAAAAAAAAAACAATGGCTTTCTATTTTTGTAATCCTAACAACCGTTGGCAAGAACAATTAAAGTAAACAATATAAATAAAATAATTAAAAAAATAGATGTTTAATAATAATAAAAAAAGTTTCGAGCTTCCCTCTATCCTTTGAAGTTGTATCTTGAGTAGAAGGCGAAGGGGCATGCTTAGGTTGGGGTAGAGGTTGTTTTTTTACACTGTTCTTATTTTTGTGGTTGGGTTTCCTTAGGTTTAGATTCGAATTTAGTATTGGCTTATTCTTTTAAATCTATTTCTTCCTCCTTCTTTTCCTTCTTTGCTTCTTCTTTGGTGGCTATGAATTTGGAAGAGGATTTCTCCTCTTTTAAAGGAGTGTCACAAGAAGGCAGCTCATCGGATGGAGCACCGTATTTAGGGACCATTAGAATAAGAAAGGGGTTTAATAAGGGTTGCGCTTCAAAATAGCTCATTGAAACGCGTTTAGGGGCGATTAGAATAGGAATGGGGTTTAATTAGGGTTCCCTTTCAAAATGGTGAAACCTACTTGTTATCTACCATTCTCCATACTACATCTTCTCACTCGTCTTTCATCTACTTTCGACACTCGTTCTCAATTCATTGTCTCACTCTTCTAGTTATTCTCCTTCTTGCTTGTGCTCATGCTTTAGATTTTTGCTCCTCTTCCTCTCCTTGTAGAGGTAGCTATCATAGTTGCTCACATGCACGTTGGTGAAGAATGACATTCTTTGTACTTAAACTTTTGTATTAATTTTAGTGAAGGTTTGCTAATTTAAAATTATTATTATTATTATTATTGATAGATAATTTTTTTATATGATTCACAAAAACGATAAGTACTAGATTAGTAATATAACAACCATAGAAAAGTCAGTGAATTTTCATTATTAATCTATATGTTCTCATGTTGTAGTCCTTTCAAAGCTAGGTGTTTCTCTTCCAAAAAGAGTATTTCTGCCCCTTACACTAGTTAAGTCCTTGTGGATCATTAAAATTATGATTTTTGTTTTCCTTTTAATTAAGGGTGTTCTTCCTATTATTAAATGTTGTTTGTTCTTTCTATGTTATTTTCTTTTTCTAATTATTTTTATCTATTATCACGTAAATTATTTAATAATATTACGAACTAATAACAAATTACCATGTATTCCCTATATATCATTGACACAATGTAAAGAAAAACACATCATATATTTGTCAATAATCAAACTATAGGTCCCTTGTTCATAGAAATATCAAAACACTAGTTGTAATTTTATAATTTTTTCTTTATATGATAAACAAAATGGGACCTAAATAATAGAAAAAAAAAATTCTTTCATAACTTCCTCAATTTACATAAATGTATATACTATGTAGATTTAAAAAAGTCTTAATTATCTTTTCACATTTTTGTGAAATGATATATTGTTTAGAAAAGATTTGTAATCCTTCAATTTGTGAATTGCCGCATTACATAACAAGTATCATGTCACTTTGATTAAGTAATATAAAGGTTAGAATTCTTTGTAAGTACTAATTTTTTCACAAACAACATGTTTCTAGTATTAAAAGAAAAAAGAATTATGAATGGCTAAAAAGTATTATTAATGAAAAGATATAAAATGATAAGGTTATATTTGGCCAAAAGCTTTTATTAATGAAAAGATACAAATTACTAATATGGCCATTAATAATTTTTCCATATCAATATAAAATAATATATTGTTTTGGTTCGAACTATTTGAGAAGTTAATCATATCTCATGGATATTGTCATAAGTCCTAAAACACTGCAAAAGTATATAACACTTTAATTTTAGCATTTATATAGAATAAAAATTAAATCATAATTTATGATTATTTTTTAAAAACATAATTTTATATAAAAGTATATACTTTTTTTCAATATGCATAATATGGTTTTTTATTGATATATTATTAAGTAATACATAATTAGGATAGTAGACATCTATACAATTGTGATTATTTAAAAGCAATACTTTCAGATTTGCTTGAATATTTGAGAGGGTGAATGGTCAAGGGATCGAACAGGGCTTAATTGAGGGGTTGACTTGGTCAATAAAAATTTCAAAAATTAATTTATATTTTAACTAATAATTATATAAAACATGAAATTATGATAAATTGTAAGTTCAAATAGTCACCATCCTTTCTTAATGACATATGACCTCATTCAAGGACTCCTCAATCTCTTCCTCTTCTCTTTCCACTTCCTGCTTTTACTGGAGAGGAAGTGAAGATAAAGTTGAAGATGATAGGATTCGGTATTAGATAGATTGTCATCATGCATTAAAGATAATCCTTTCACTTTTCTATTTTTTAAGAAAACATATTGCTTCAAGAAACATATATAAACTAGGTTCATCATTTTATTGCGAGAAAGTTGAATTGCCTAAAATTAGTCTCAATAGTGAGTTATGGTAACATTTACACAAATCAGAACCCTCCAATATCCTAGCTAGTTAGTACTAAAAATATTTATTCGTTCCTCTCTTATATGGCACAAAATTGTTGATCCTAAGAAAACAAAAAAATCAAAATGGAATGGTGCAAGATAGGTACATGTCCTGGCATCTTCAAATAGCTAGCCTGTGGTCATAGACTGGTGTTGCCCAAAGGAATTACATTCTTAGTTGTGTAGATCTCAGTACATTCTTCAACCTTTTCTTCTCAACAAAAACTCATCATCAGGTGCTTCAAGAACAATAGGAAGTAATGTCCAGTAGAACTCGTTGAGCCATGAAATAGTTGAAGAAGATGGTTTTAAAGAAGATGAAACTCCAATGCATCTTGCAGATATTTCAACCTTCACTGGCATAGAGGACTTCAAAGTGGAGTAATGGTTTGTTGTTGCCTCCAATATCTCACGGATGATGGATTAAAAAATTTGAATGCTTTCGTATTTTATCTAACCTTTTCTTTTTCATAGAAGCTTAATTAATTTTGATAATCAATATTTTGTTCTTGTGGAAGTTCCACGTTAGCTTGTTTTTTGAGGGAGCAAGTGGGACATTGTTTATGGTTGTGTTTCTCTTTAATTGAAGCCGAAGTAATATTGGAACTTTATGGAAGACTTAGTGTTGTTTTGGTTTTTATTTTATTTTATTTTATTTTTGTCTTTGTTTTAATTTTTTTTAAGTATTGCATTCTAGCTCATCTGGCATACATATAAAATCTACCCAGTATATACCCAACTATATAAATATTGATAAAATTTAAAATCATGGCACATGAATATTTTCTAAAAGATATAACTTCCTGTAAAAGTTTCAACACATAGAAACTTTTCATAAATACATTTTGACAAAAGTGTATATATACTCTTGCATAAAGTTTTATCTTTTAAAAATATGTAATATTATTCTAATTTTTATTGATATGAATAAATTTCAAAGTATAGTTGGTAGGTATTGGGAAGTTTTTATATACATATCAACAAACTTTCTTTTCTTTTTTTATATGTAATGCCTCAAAACCTGGGTACGCTACGGCCTGTCACGTGTCTTCATTTCTTAAAGACATGCAAATGCTCAATCACTACTATTCTTCAAATAGTCTCGTTCATGTACTCTGATGATAGTCATAAATCATCTGTTGCATAATAGAAATTAATGAAATTTCCCATCCTCAATAATAAGTCATCAACATTCTTCTCAAATCAAATAATGGAAGCGATTAACATTCACTTACAATAGAAATTCTTAAAATGACTAAATAAAATCCAACATGTCTTTCGTTAGTCTATTTACTAGTCATCGTAATAGATGTATTATACATTATCTTCATTGTTTTGACCTTGAGCTGTTTCCCCCAGGTTTTCAACATATCCTACGATCTCTTTTGTAGCATCTGTAACTAAAAAAAAATTCCCACAAAGGGTGAGCTAATGCCTAGTATAATGCATACCCACATACATACATGTATGCTATGCCAAAAATAGTAACACATGCAAAATGTATCATAATATTTATTTACAATTTTATTCATCTTTCACAATCTTTAACTAATACACAATCACAACATAAACATCTTTACACATAACATTCCTAAACATCATTTCACAATTCATCCACAAACAATATATACATATATATATATATATATATATGATAAAGGTAATCATCTTTATCCATAAGTCTCTTACCATATATATATATATATGACAGTGGGTACTCCTCACTATCCATGAGTCCTCGCACATCCACCTTTCACAACCACACACACACACACACATATATATATGATAATGAGTATTTCCCACTGTCCATGAGTCCATACACTTTAATTTTCATGATACACGTCACAACCTTTCACATCACAACATTTCACAACATAACTTTCTACATAAGACCCAGATCATTTTGATACACGATTCCATTAGGGACAACATCACATACTGATCATAAGGGTGCCACCCTAAGAACACATAACCACACTTAGTTTCTTAGACTCAATAATTCACAATCACATGCACACTCAATCCAGTTCATTTACAATATTATTAAACCCACACACAAAAATCTAATTTATCAAGCACAAGCAATAAATATGGTATATACATACTTGACTCGTAATACTTGGTTTGTCTTATACCTTTCTAGCTTCACAATTCTTCCAAACCTATACATGATTCAAATTATTTGCTTTTAGAATTGTATTCCTATAAATATCAAAAGAAGACTAGACGCATTTCAACTCAACATGGTCATGTTGAGAGCCGTGTAGTTGAGTGTGAGTTAGTACATGACTGTGCCAAAGGCTATATACTTTTTTATTTTTTTATTTTTTATTTTTCTAACATGGTCTCAACATGGTCACGTATCTCTCTCTATTCACTATGTTGTTTTTTTTTTTCAACATGGTCATATTGAGGGGTTATGTATCTCTCTGCTCACTATTCATCAACATGACCTCATCGTGGTCGTGTTAATTTTTTTTTTCAACACGGTCTCAATACGATCATGTTAAGAGGCCGTATATCTCTTTGTTCACCTTTGATTTTCAACATGGCCTCCAACACGGTTATGTTGGGAGGCCGTGTATCTCACTGTACACCTTGTAAATTGATCTCTCAGCTCGATTTCTATTCAATTTAACTTAATTTATCCATCTAACATAAAATTTATAATGTAATACACTAGTAGAAACATTTACTTGACTCGAATTGTTATCGTAATGAGTGAATTGCTTGTTTCGTCCCTTGCGTATTATAGATTGATCTAAATCTGTAAATGACCTTAATATGTTAGTCTCTACGCTACCATATACATACGTAAATTACGATTTATAATAATTGATTTATGTACTTACCTTAATTCGATAAGTTAATGGTGGAAAAATGGTTGTTTCCTTCTCTATAAATTCACATAAGAAGGTTCTAGGGCTTTGTGAGAGGCAAAGAGAAGAAAAACTGTTAACCCTAAGTAAAAGGAGCTTATGTACCTAGGTCGTGAAATGATCATCCTGTTCCCAGTCATAATTCTTATTTTCTGCATTATCCTTGGCAATTTTTTTTTTATTATTAATTACACACACACATATATAAAATATTACTCATGTATTTACATCATATGTGTAGATTATATGGATTTTATGATATGAAAATTATAAGTGAAAGGATCAATATTTGAAATAAATTCTAAAATAAAGAATTAATACTATAATAAGTAATTCATCTAAAGAAGAATTGGTACTTAAGATTTTCACTCCTAAACTTAAAGGTTTCTAAAAATATTCTCTATTTTCACTAGAATTACAATGAGGCCACAAAATTTAAGCAAAGTGACCTCATATACTTCGATTTTCAAAATTGATTAATTGAAGCTCTATTATAGCTATAAACATAAGTTTTTAGGTATTATCCGTTATTTACCAAAACTTGAAATTCGAGCTCGAAGAACAACTGATGTAAGCTGGAATAAACTTTAAGAACCTCCATCTTCCATGTACGAGCTGCTCCCACTCCTAGATTGAGTAAAGTACTAAAGTTATTAGCCATTAAAACGCAATAGGTGGGAAGTATTTCCATTACTGTTAGTCCTTTTTCATTTAAAATGGTTGGATTAAACCCTTTTATGCCTAGGGAATATTTTGTTTTGCTGTGATGACTTGCCATTCTCACTTGAATAATATGATAAGAATCACGTTGGTCGCTTGAATAATATGATAAGATGGTTGGATTTTTTTTTTAATTTATTTTACAACAATTTTCTTTCTTCTTTTTTACTTTTTTTTTTCTGATTTTTATTATATATTTTATTTATTCATTATAATTTTATTATATTATTTAATTTATATAATTATGCAAATCAATGGAATATAGCCATGGGTTCTTTTGTTTTCTATGGTATTTTGTTTCCTTATTTTCCAATTTTTCCCAAAATTTTAAATATTTTTAATAATTTACTTAGATAATATATATTTATTATTTATTTGAGCTAATTATTTTATCCATTTAAATCATGCCATGTGTCATATATGATTTGAAAACTTAATGTCTTTAATAAAGGGACTTGTTTGGTAATGTTGAGGATTCAAATGTAAATAAAATAAAAGGTTTAACACCGAAATAGAAAAATTGTTAACATTAAGAACTTTTTCCCATTTCAAATTACTAAATATAAGTAAAATGAATCCTTAAATCTCTACATGTAATTAACATGTGACAAATCAATTTAACAAACTACACATGATCTTGGTGTGGAAGCATCATGAGATGAGTTAACATTGAATCATCAAGACTAAAACTATAATAAGACACTAGCTCTATGTATTTGATATGGCTAAATAATGAATTAGCACTTGGATTGAATCTTCACTACTTTTGACTGACAAATCTTACTTCTCTTTGGAAAAACATATACTTATACAAACAAATGACACTACCCACAAAAATCTTCGTCAAACTACCCTAGGAGGTATGGAAAATTTTGGATTATATACCAAACCAAGCACTAAAAATGCAAGAACCCTAGGTCTAAAGGAAAACCATTCAAGAAAGTTGGCCAACAACTCCTTATCGGCGAAGGACCATTAGAGACTAGAAGAACAACCATTCAAGAAAGTTGGCCAACAACTCCTTATCGGCGAAGGACCATTAGAGACTAGAAGAACACCAAGTTCTATTTCCGACAGCTAGATTCATCAAAAATTTGAAATTATCAAACCTATGTAATTTATTGTTAAAGTTCAAAGTAGCCATTATTTTATCTTGGTATAGTAATTTTATATTTTTAAAATTGTTAAGAATTTTAATAGTTTCATAAGATATGATATGACTAGTAAATATAAGAAGCTTTGAAATTGGAAATGGTGTTCTTTTGAGTTCAAATTTTTGTTGTAGTTCATTCGATCCATAAATTTTGCAAATATGAAGAAATGTTTCAAAAAGTATTTGTTTGGTTTTTTTTTTTTTTTTCATTCGTTTGACGTCCATTTCTCATTCGTTCAAATATGTATATTTGTCGAGAATAAGATACTGAAAAGATAAAAATAAAAATACACATATATCCCTCTTGCAAAATTAAATATCTAATACATCTCTAGGATTTTAGACTTATTTACTTATTACTTTATTCATTTTTACAAAAATATTAACTAATATCTAGCTTTCTAATGTACAAAATATATTTTTTGAACCTTTTCTATTAAAAGTACATGAACTTTTACTTTTCAATTCCAATTTTCCAATAACCATTTTCATCATAATTATGCAGATAAGATATTGATAAGATAGTTTTCCAAATGTTAAATTTTAGATTAAATATAGATACATATAAAGATATAGATAAGATACATGCAAAAAAAGAAAAAAAAGAAAAGAAAAGAAAAAAATGATAATTCAAATAGGCTTGAGTTTGAAATTAATTTTAGTTATTTTCTTAAAATTGTCAGTTTTTTGAATTCAATAGAATAAATAGATTTTGTTGTAGTTACTGACTAAATCCAAATGATGTTGATTTGAGGGCTTAAATATGTTGTAGGTAATATTTTATTATAATTATGTGTGTAAATTGGGCTAATTGTTTAATCTGTAATAAAATATGGCTTAAATTGAAATTTGGCAAATAAAGTTGTTTAATTGTAAAAATTGATAGAATAAATCTATGCATTTTACTAAATTAATTGTAATTTTCTCAGAATTATTTGATGTTGCTTGCTATCCATCGAAACTATATTTTCTTAAGCTTGTTAAGTTTTTGCCTGCACAAAATAATAACATTAGACATAGATTCATTACAATCTACCCTAGATAACCAATCCATCCAAGTTATCCTTAGAGTTCATCTCTATTATAAGCCTTTTAACTCCTAGGTTTATAGCCCACTCTAGCCCCCCCAAATGCCCCATAGTTCCGCCTGCAATGGAGAAGCTTGCCTTAATCTTTATGAGAATAGAGCTAGCCCTTTCCCCTCACTATCTCTAATCATACCCCTACACTAGCACATTCTCAGGTAGCTTATTGGTGGCTTAGCCCATTTTCAGATCTAATAAGACCACTTTTCTATGTGTTACACTCTAAATGGAATTAGTTACTAAGAAAGGTAGGTCATGATCTACCTACCATTTACTCGCAGAAAAGGGCTAAAAAAATCATGGGACACTAGTTACAACATTTAAAGAGATTTAAGGAAGTAAGAAAATTAAACTAAACCATTTGAAGCAAGGTTGTTTGGACACATTGACAATCTTGGTGAAAAATCCCAAAAATAATAAATGAGGTCAATGAGAATAAAAAGAAAAAATTCAGATTTAATTAATTACAAGTTAGGAAAACCAAAATTTCCAAAAAGGACCTTTTTGCTTTTGAAATAAGTTTTATCGAATTTGGACTTGAATAAACTTAAAGACCCTAAATATAGCTCCAAAACCTTAATTAGGTGAATAAAATCAATTACAAATTATTTGGAGACAATTGGAAAACAAAATTTTGAATTTGGAAGTTAATTGGGTAAAATGACCAAAATGCTCCTAAGCTTATCTTATTGAAGGGTGGCTAAATACTTTAGTTCCTAAGGGTAATTTAGAGAACATGACGGGTATTTTTACATCTAAAAAGGAGGAAAAATAAAGGAAAAATGGAATGCCAATTAGGGTAAAAAGAATGACATATGACACAAATTAACTAAGATCTTAAACCTTAGTGGTTTCCATTTGCTTTACCTCTTAAAGCCTTGCAAAATCCTCATATTTAAGCACACCTTGATTGAAATTTTGAACAGCAGCCCTTCTCAATTTTCAAAAATCTCTGAAGAAAGGTAAACCCCCAAAGCATAGCTTAAACCTTAAACCTTAAGCTTAGCTTTAAACCCATCTTAACTTGCTACTAATCTACTCTAATCTATTTGTTTTCTTATGAGTTATAGGTGAAAAATCAAGTGAGGAACTTAGTAGGAGGGGCTCTCCCAATCACGGTTTAAGGAGGAGTAAGGAAAGTGACTTTTGGTGAGGTTTAAGAATGTAAATCTTTAATCTTGATGTTAAGCAAGTTGCTTTGATGTAAAGGATTGAGTTGGAATCTAAGGGACACTCTATTTTAGCATCTTAGAAGTGCCAGTCTACAATTAATCAAGAAGAAATTTTGGATCTCTATTAAGGTAAGCTCAAAACCAAATTTAAATGGGTGATTTAAGATATTTGGAAGTGATTAAACATGGTGATTTCATGATTTCTTGAATCTTGATGAAATTTTGCACAAAACTCATGCGACGACCACCTATATTGATGTTTCTTGAGTGTCATTTGATGATTTAGATGTTAGTCATTGATCTAGCATGCTAAAATTGTTGTTGGGTGCTAGATGTGACTATAGAAATTAAGTTTGATGCATGATGATTTGAGATATGTATATGAGTAATTGTTGCCACCACTATAAGGAAGGAATTGGGATTTCATTTTTATATGAAATCCGATTTAGATGATAAATGATGATAATTTGATGATTAAAGTATGGGTATATGGATTTAGAAGTAGTTTAGTTGATGAACTTGATGCATATGACATGTTAGAAGTTGGGGTTGGCATGTCTTTAAAGTGATAAATTAAATTGAAATTGAAGTTAAATGATGAATATTGAGTTTGGCTAAGTTTAGGAGTGATTTATGATGAATTGGTGGATTGATTGATTTTAAAGTCATGATTTTCTTGCTTGATTGAATGATGTATTTAATTTTAGAAATTCATGAAATATTATGTTTAATTTTGAGTTAATTTGGTGGAAATATGTTTAATTAATGAATAGGAGTTTAATTGAATGTTAAACGAGGCCTAAAAGTTGAATTATGTTGAAAATTGGCTAGTAAGGATGAATTTGATTATGTTGGGCATGTTCTAGACTTTTGGGGCTATTTTGGAAAGTATTTGGGTTCAAATTGGAAATATAAATAATGTTTTAAACTCTAGAAAGGAATAAAAATAAATAGGCTTTGGTTTGGAGTGAATTGAACATAAATTGAATAAGTTATGGGCCTCAACTCATGATTTGGTGTGATTTGAAAATTTAAGGGCCCTAAAATGAAAAAAATGAAAATTTTTATGCTAAAATGGATAGTAAAAGTAATAAGGTTCAAATGGTTTTGGTTTCACTTGAATTGAGCTTAAATTGAATAAGTTACAGTTCTTTAAAATTAAGCATTCAAAAGTGACGAATTGAAACTTGACAATAGTTGGCTTAATTAATTTGGGTCAAGGGGTTGGCTTAATCCCAAGTTGATCCATCCATATAAGCCCAAGGACCATCTTTTCACCCTCTCTATGGGTGGTTTATAAGGCTTAACATAATTAAATTAACCAGGCTTGATTAAATTTGACTATCTTAAATAAACTAAAGAAGGAATTAACTTAGTGAAGTGGACTCAAAAGACCAATGGGCCCAAAACTCCAAAACTTAGTTGGGCCCATTCTCCTCTTAAGGCTTATACCTTGGGCCTTATCGTGATAAAGAATCTAAATTGGATCTCAAATCACATTAAGGCTTAATTTGAATTAACCACCTAAAATGAACTAAACTTTAGGCCTAATAAATAAAATAGGCTTACATGATTATAATAGCATCTAAATGGGCCTAAGACTTAAAATTTTACTTAGACCCATTAATCTTTTGAGCTCATATCCTAAATGGGCCTTAACAAATCAATTATACATAAATGGGCCGTAAACCTATTAATGCCCTAAATTAACTAAATTGAAATTAAAATTGGATTTAGTAATTGATTGGGTCTAAGATATAATAAATAGGACTAATTGGACATAATGAGTCTAGGTTAATTAAAATGGATTAAAGTAACCTAATTGGACTTAAAATGGACTCAGTATCAATATCAATTAGGGTTAGTGGGCCTAATTCCAATCATAATTGGACATACTATTCTTTAAGGACCCTAGTACCCTAATTGGGCTTTAAACACATCTAGACTTAAAATAATTTAACTTAATATGCATAGATTAATAAACTTTAAATTGATTGGGCCAAATCAACTAAAAAGTTAAGTGGGCCTATACAACCCTTAA
The DNA here is from genome assembly GCA_037954665.1 of Laguncularia racemosa. Taxonomy (NCBI): domain Eukaryota; kingdom Viridiplantae; phylum Streptophyta; class Magnoliopsida; order Myrtales; family Combretaceae; genus Laguncularia; species Laguncularia racemosa. The sequence goes on along the minus strand of JBBMOL010000259.1, from coordinate 305,658 downwards.
TGAGCTTGTAATTAGCATGGGCCTTAAATAGTCTAAACTAATCTTAGAATAGAATTCAATAACATAGAATAACCAATTGACTTAAGTTTTCTTTTTGATGTATAAAATCGATTCAATATACTTAAATGGAAATTCGGACTATGATTTAAGAACCTTCACTTTTCTATGTAGGTAGTAATATGTGTGTTACTTGCTAGGTTAGGAAAAAATTAATCGAACTAATAATCAATTTATTTGCTTGCTGCTTGTACTTGGTTACTTGAGCTAACAAGTGACAAATATTGGATTGAGATTATGGCCACAATTATATACCTTGAAATGACATGGTAGTTAAGCACTTAGACTATTGAGTGATGGCTTAGTGGGTAGTTGATAAGTAAGATTGTGTTGGATAATAGGCATGTAAATAGAAAGAACGTATATTGGGAGTCGTCTAAAGTTATGAGTCTTGACGGAAAATACGATATAGTTAGACTATAATCAGTGAGGACTACATAACGGTGATATCACTTAGACAAGTCTACTAAGGTTTTAGTTTCGGTTTTAGCAATGTGGAGTCTAGCTACTCTTATCAATCCTCAATGTCTGCTGTAGTGGAATTGAAACCTATGTCTCCTATCATGATGTCTGGAGTCATAAGTACTCTTGTGTTGGTTGTTTACTTAAATAAGATAATTTAATAAATTGATTGATTGTCTACTATATTAGTATGTAGGCCTATTTGACTTCTGCATATGTGTTTACATTACCGTGTATTGGGCTTTATGGCTCACTTATCTTTTCTTTTTTAAGTGAAGACTTTTCTAATTCCTTATAGATGGGATTTGGCTCTAAGGAGGAGTATGGGGACGAGTTCAAGGACCTAGATCTCATCGACTATAACTTTTATTGATTTCTTGTTCCCTAGACTTAGTATCTTATGTTTCTAGTTCTGTATTTAGACTTTTATCGGGAATTGCCTATGACTCTACGACTTGTTCCTTTTATGATTTTACTTTGTGGGTCCTTTAAGCCCTAGGACTTAGACTACTCTTTTATGCTAATTCACATGTTTTCTTAACAAATGGACTTTTAAATGTTTTCAAAAATCAAATAAACCATTATAATGTTTTCAAAACCTCATTAATTATTTTAGGGTGCTAAAACTAGTTTAAGTAGGTTATGTGGTGAATTCTTGTTGCTATAGTGAATTAGGGTGTAACACTTGGAAATAGCGGATATTAAATAAACATTGGATTTTTTTTTGTGTTGATTATAAATAGATAAAATCATTTAGCATCACAAGCTTACCACCAAATAAAAGAAAACTATTTGACATAGTTTGTGCAAAGCATTGAACCATAGAATTATCTGGCATAATAAAAAGCATGAAACTCCACAATATAAGAGAGAAAACAATTTGTGATATTGATAAAATTGATAATCATACCCGGTTACATTGTCTAATAAGTACATAAAGGCTAAAACCCCTAGATTTAGTAAGGAAACTAAATCAAATGTAATAGAAAACTAAATAACTAAAAAATAGACTTTTCTATTTTACACTGACTTTGATACATAATGAAAATGTGCAAATTTGATATTGGAATCAAACCTAAAAGGCATAGTGGTTTGCTCCAATTCAAAATAAATTCAAATCAATTTTTATTGATATATTATGAGTTTTATAACTTTTTATAAGTAAAAAGTTATGAGCCTTTAAATTTGAACTTCAAAATTGAGCCTCTTTAATGGTTTCTAACTCTTTCTTTTGCTTTCTGATAGCTTTTGATTGTTTATAACCTAGATGGCATTGTTTCCGAATTTCTCTTGATATCCGGCTTTTTATTTCAAATACCTCTTCCGGATCATTTTATTATGCCGCTTTCGATGGTCAACACGTTTTATAACTTATAATTTTAATTCATTCGGTTATTATCTCTAGTATACTTAAAATACTACGTACTATACTATGTAGATACATATGAAATGCAACACGTCATTGATCGACAAATATATGATTTCGTTGAGTTTTTCTTTATCTTCTTTTTTTTTTTAGAGAATTCTTATGGGTTAAGTGTATCTTTTCCTAAGTTTCACCATGGCTTAGCCTAAATCACCAATTTAAAGTAAGTTCATCGAATTATGAATGAAACGACACCATATTTACTTTTTAAACTTAATTTGATTTCCTTACTAGCTTCATTATTGAAATTTGATGATGAATAGATGACGTAATGCCCTAGAGCCCAAGACTCCATAGCCTATCATGTGTCCCTATTGAGTAGTGATACACTAAGACTCTAAATCTCCATTCTAATTTCAAACTTGTTCATCTCCACCGTATATAAATACAATTGTAACTCCAATAATAGAAATGAATGACTGATGGATTGCTTTTTCAATTGTATCAAATAATAAATTTATAAACCCAAAGAAATCTAATGACCCAGTTAGGCAAGTGTACTTATCTAATTTAGTATAGATTGTAACGGGTGTCATCTTTAAGGATTTTAAAAATAAGTAATAATATTATTGTTTTTCCACTATCTAGTCTAAATCTTAATGTAGGATTAATAAACTAAATTACTAATTAACTAATTTAATAACCCTAAGATAAATTATAAGTGCTTTAATAAATGATAACTGGCAGCTTGGAGTTTTTTGCTAGGAAGGTATACTTCAGAGAATCTAGGAGCTGTTTTAATTCCAGCACTGGTGGTTCTTTAATGGAAGTTCTAAGTCTCGCCTCACTGCTTTTATTCAAATCTTCCATGAGGTGTAACTTCTTCTACAACACTAAGCTGCTCAATGAATGCCTAAACCTCAGAATTGTCCATGTCATTCTCCTCTCCTATAGTCAAGCTTAGCTTTAACTTATTCTTGCATAAGATCTCTTCAACAATATTAATGGAATAGCATGAATCATCTACGCACATGGAGTGTTTCATGGCGATAGCCATTTTGATCACCAACTCTTCATCCCTTATTCTTAATGTAAGATTTTTGTCTTCTACATCGATCACTGCCTTAGCAGTGGCAAGTCTTCCAAGGATTAAAGGCATATCCCCATCCTCATCTATGTCCAAAATTACAAAGTCAATAGGGTATATGAAATTTCCTAACTTTACTAAGACATCCTCAATGATCCCCTTGGGGATTTTCATGGATCGATTCGCAAGTTGCAGGCTTATTATGGTGGGCTTTGGGTTAACTAAATCCAATTTTTTGAAGAAAGAGCACAGCATGAGAATAATACTTGCCCTAAGATCAATTGGGGCTTTATCTACTGTGATGTCACCAACTAAACATGGGGTAGTGAAGCTGCTTGGATCATTTAGCTTTGGAGGTGGTTTGTTTTGAATGATAGATGAGCAATTTTCTCTGAATTCTCTGTAGAAATATCCTCCAGCTTTCGCTTATTAGATAGGAGTTCCTTTAGGAACTTGGCATATTTTGGCATTTGCGAAAGCACCTTAACAAATGGAATATTAATATGCAGCTATTTAAAAAGTTCAAGGAATTTACTGAATCGCTCTTTATCTTTGTTCTAATTGAGGTGAGTTGGATAAGGAATTTTTGGCACATACTCCTTGACAATTGGTGGTGATTGCTTTTCAGGTTCGTGCTTCTTAAGTTTTGCCTTTTTCTTCTCAAACGTTTGACCACCGTCTCGCTTTTTCTAAGATTCGTTTTCAATTCACAGTTCCTTCCCACTCCTCAAGGACATGGCTTTCGCTTGTTCCCTTGGATTGTTCTCAATGTTACTAGGGAGGGAACCCGGTTGTCTTTCAAATATCATCTTAGCCAATTGATCAATTTGCTTCTCAAGGTTATGAATAGAACCCTCTTAGTTCTAATCTCTTACGTCAGGATTTTGAATGGATTGGCTCATCAGATCCTCCAAATTGGTTTTCTTTTCCTGTTGAGGTGGCTAAACTAGTGGGTGGGGCATAGGTTAGTAGGTTGGCATTTGTTGCTTTTGGAATCCTGGTGATGGGAAGTTAGATTTCTGGGCATTTTGATTTCCATAAGAGAGGTTGGGATGGTTTCTCATGCTAGGATTGTAAGTGTTATTGCATAGGTTATACCGCTGCCTATTTTGATTCCTAAGATAGTTTACTTACTTATACTGCTCGTGGAAGTCCATATTCTCACTAGCATCTCCCACTTAGGGTTATGATCTTTGGGAATTCTTAAGAGTAGAAACCTGGTGACTGAGAGCCTCCATCTTCACTACTAAAGTAATCATGAGATCTACTTTTACTTGCCCACCACTTTTTGCTTGCCTATATTGTTGCCTCACTGATAATTATTTTTAGTCATATTGACAAAAAGGTTCAAAAATTCTTTTAAGGTCTTGCAATTTAATGTACCGTTAGCTATGGTGTCCACCAACTGACGAGTGGCCGAGTTAAGTCCATTCAAAAGGGTTTGAACTTGCATCCATGTGGGCAGCTGATGGTGTGGGCACTTTCTTAACAATTCTGTCCATCTTAGCTAAGTGTCATACATGGTCTCACCATTTTGTTGCATGAATAATGTAATGCCATTTTAGAGCTCGGCTGTCTTGCAAGGAGGGAAGTAGTTATCTAGAAATTGCTTCACTATGTCATCTTATGATTGAAACTGATTTTTAGGACCCAATGATTGAAACTGATTTTTAGCCTTCTCCTTTAGTGAGAAGGGGAATAATCTAGTACATACTGCTTTATCTGTTACCCTATTATTCTTGAAGGTCTCATAGATTTCTAGGAACGTTTGAATGTGAGCATAGGGGTCCTCATCTGGTAATCCATCAAATTGACAGTATTGTTATAAGAGTTGAATCACTACACCTTTGATTTCAAAATTGTTAGCCCCAATTGGAGGCTTCACAATAGTAGGCCTTATTCCATCTAGGGCTGGCCTTGCATAATCTAGATTGGTCTTAGGTAGATCCTCAGCTATGATTTCCTGTGTCTCCTCTTTAATATGCTCCAGTAATCTTATCCCACTATCTAAAAATTCTTTAGTTGATTCCTCTTCCTTTACTGCTGTCACGACTTTTACAATAGGCATTTTTCTCTCAATTGCCGACTGTCTAAAAGATTTAGTAGCTATGTTCTTGCGAATCTTGCGAAGTGTTATCTCAATCTCAGGGTTTAGATCAAGAATGTTAGAAGGGAGAGTCCTTGTCATGCACTATAAAAGCAACAATCACGAGTTAGAATATTGAAAAGATAAGGAGAGTAGAAAGAAATAAAGTAAATAAAATAAATGACTAGAGTAGCAGATAATATGATTTTTCCTAATATTTTTTTGCCAGATCCCCATCAACAGCGCCAAAAACTTGATGGGTTGCTTTTCCGATCGTATCAAATTATAAATTTATAAACCCAAAGAAATCTAATGACCTAGTTAGGCAAGTGTACCTATCAATGTAGTATAGATTGTAACGAGTGTCATTTTCAAGGATCTTTAAACAAAAGCTAGCATTACTGTTTCTCTACTATCTAGTCCAAATCTTGATGTGAGATTAATAAACTAATTACTAATTAATTAATTTAATAACCCTAAGCTTAATTATAATCACTTTAATAAATGAATTTAACCACAACATATACTATTTATCTTGATCTACTTTAAACTCTAGCTTTCTTATAAAATTTATTAATTAACAATTTGTTTATGCTTTGCACTATAGAAATTCTCAATTAAACTAATTACTCCCTCGAATTAATTAATTAATAACCTTATATGGAATAGTGGAGACCTCTCCTTCACTACCCTCCTACAAGATTTCATTAAGTTCATAATTCCTAAATAAAGATTTAATCTTTGTATATAAAATTGAAGTTTTCTTACCTTTAAGTAAAATATGCAATCTTTCTATTCATGAAGATCTATCCTATTAGATGAGACCTCTATCTATCTAACAAGAATCAGGCATGCAATTAATTTGTGCGCATAAATTAATTGCACAACAATTAAAATGCATAAATAGATACAAAGTCATAAACTTTTTATTAATCAATAAGCAATTTAAATAAATGGTTTAAAGTTTCATAAGAAACAAGGCATATAAATCTACTCCTTTATGAAATTTATAGTAATCATGAATCTAGAGGAGTAATAAGAAATCATGATGAAAAGAATAAGCCTTTGTAGATGTTTTGTGATTTCCGATGATGCTTTATCGGTTCCTCTCTGCAAATTCATGATTTTGCTCAGTTAGGGTTTTTAGAGAGGCTATGAGAAATAAAAGATCTAGATCCCTATTTTTCATAATAGAGTGGGTATTTATAGTATAAGAAATAGGGTAGCATGCACAACCTAGTGCATGCCCATGCTCGGGTTTGTATATTCTAGAATAAACTGAAATTCTAGTGTTTAGGGTTCTATAGGGCCTCCTACACGACTATGCTTGGGGTTGTGCACTTTGGAATTCCTTCATTTTCTTCTTTAGGCAAATTTCTTGTGCAACAGCCAAGGCACAATTTTTAGAGAGGCTATGAGGCACAATTTCACAATACATTCTAATCACTTTTTACTCTCCAGCACTGGTGTTAGCATGGGCATGCTAAAGTTTGTATACATGTGTAAATTATCCTTTCTTTTATTTTGCTAAATTTTTTCTTATTTTCGCTCAAACCTTTTTTAAATCTTTAAATTGCATTCTTTAAACCCTGAAACCAAATATTAAGCACTTAATTATCTTTTTCTTGATAAATTTACATAAAATTCATAAAAAATTGTATTCAGTAAATTTTAGAAATAAGGTTCTTTCAACACTTATCAAACTTCCCCATACTTAACCGTTTGCTTGTCCTCACATAAACAAAATAAGGATAAGAGAGAGATCTTATAAGAAATTATACTCATTATGAACTTTAAATCACAAGAAACATTCTTTACTTAATTAATTCTTTGTGACTCGTTAGTACCTATTGCTTAAACCTACCATTATTGTATGTATACCTAGCATATAATAATTAAACTTTTTCAGATTAATCCAAGTAAGTTAAACCATTATCCTCACTGTTTAGCAACCACTTTCAAAGTTATGAAGGAAATAACAAAGCAAAGAAAGTTCAAGTTTCTCAGTTGCATTTTATCACTTACCAAAATGTATATAAACCATTCAATTATTTTTCAAAACACAATAACAAGAAGTGAAAGTATATGGCATTTATTATTTCCCTAGATTATTTTCCTTTTTTCTCTCAAGTTTCTTCAAAGTTTTTTTTTTTTTTTTTTACAATTGGATAGAACTAAGTAACCCATATAGTAAGCTTTTGGTTGATAATCTCTAGCTTATCACCTAAGTTAACATACACTATTCCTTTAATGGAGAGCGTCCTTACTCCCTATAAACTTATTTACTCGAGTTATAAGACTAGCTAAACTTGTCTTTTTGATATCCTTTAAAGTTATGGTAATTTCATCGGTCGGTTGATCCTAAGACAGATGACCTTAGGTGGCCAGGTTTTAAAGGGACCCCCCATTGAACCTCCCTTACCTTAACACATAGGGATTTGATAATGATATTTATTATTTTCAAAAAGACCGTTTCAAAAAGACTTACCAAGTTAACAATTTTATATGCCATTTTCACAAAAGGTTGAAAAAAATCTCAAAATGATTGAATATTAGATATACATGTTAGTGAGCTTAAAAACACAATTGATTCTCTTGAAACTAAGGATTTCCATTTACTTCATAATTGTAAATTCAACTATTAAACAACAAGTAGATCTACCTTATTTGGATTTCATCTTAAAACTCTAGCTAAATATACTAAGCCTAATAATAGGTGAGTAAGGCACACAAAGTCATTGCTTTTAGATATGTGTGTACAAGAATGCTACTTTTACATTTTAATGAGTAAAATTTTAAGGTTTCCACTTTTTAATAATAGATAGTCAAGATTACAGTTTAATTGCAAACTTGTAACTAGTGAAGAATTTAGTTAACAAGAGCATAAGATACATAAACAATTCAAAACCTAATTTCTTTTATCTTTATATCCCTTCCCCATACTTGCTTAAGACATTGTCCCCAATGTCTTCCTAAAGCAAGCACAATTAAGCAAAAGAAAAGAGATAAAAAGAAAAAGAAAATTAAGAGAGAAAAGAAAAAGGACACTAAGGACTTCCACGGTTTTCATCATTTGTAAGTTGAAAATCCAATAAAGCAAAAGTTGTGCACCATCGACCTTAAAAAAAAAAAAATGAAAACACCAAACTAAAAAAAATAGAAAAAAAAGAGCATATCTTAGCTCAACGAATGAGACATTCATCAGCTTTAAGTAGAGAGTCTTCTCATAAGAGAGCGTAATTAGTTACAAATCATGAGTAGAAAATATATCAATTAGTCCAATGAAAAAAAAAGAAAAGAGACTAAGTAAGAAGATATAGAGCTAGTAGATGATCTAGCTCTCAATCAACTTCATCGCTGCTATCATTAACCTCTATGGTTGTGGCATCATCCTCCTGATCATCATCATCATCATTATCCTCATCTACCTCTTATGTATTCTCTCCCTCATCTTCCTCTTCTTTAGAACTAGAGGACTTAGCAATAATTGGGTCCTTTTCACTTCTCCTAGATGTCTTAAGAGCAGTGTCATGAGGTGGATTAGATTTGGGAGAGAATTCATACATTGGTAGATTAACTGGTGGTGGGAAGAAACAATCAACTATTCTTCCAAAAAATGTCCAAACTGCACTTTGAAAGCATTTGTTTTTCTTTCTTTCCTTTTTATTCAGTTTCCTCTCTTCACGGAATTCTTGTTTCAAGCTTTGAAGTTCATCCTTGAGAGGTTGGGCATGGGACGTAGATGTAGCACCAGAAGTATACACTCCTTTAGGTGGAGTCGAATACCTTGATGGAGTGGGGAGGTTAATTAACTTAACCATTCCCTATAAATTGAATGAGCCATCAGGAATTTTTGTAGTAGGGATGCCTGGTTCTTCAGGATTAGAGGCTTAAAAAATATCATAACCTTTTAAGAACTTAGTAATATAGCTCCCGTCTATAGGTGTATGAAATTTGTGACTTCTAAGCCTATATTGATTTGAAATTTATTAGTCATGCTATAAAGATGAAAAATTTCAAAATTGTTTACCATCCTATGGTTGCTTTTTCGTCCTCTAATAGTATGTGCCAAAAGGTGGTGAACAATCTTTAGATCAAAATTTTTGATTGATGATGCTTTGGACTTTGAAGGATTATAACGGATTTCCGCCTCATAAAGTTGTTCCCAATATTTTTAGGCTGACATATCTTTAGGCTAAGTAGTTGGTAGTCGCTAGAATTCCGCTATATTTGATTCTGATACAGAGTACAAGCCAAGTATCTCCAAAATTGATATGATGGGATAATGTGTTTCTATCCATATACTTGAAAATTGAGACAGTGATAATCAAACTGCAATGTGGAGAGAAACTCAAGAGTAATATCTCTATAGGTTGGCTCATTTATTTCAAAGAAAGTAGCTCAGGGCCCAACACTTATTATTTTATGGATTCGTTCATCAATTCTGTATGCCTTGAGTATTTTCCAGTCAAGGTATTCATTATTTTCAAAAGCCAGGGACTCTACTCTTTTTTGTCGTTCTTTACTCCACTCTTCATTAGAGTATTTGATAGGTGCTTTGTTCACTACTTCTTGCTGTAGAGGGGTTCTTAGCCTCTTATGAGAGCGGGGGGCTATTTCTTGTAGTTGGTGAGATGTGGAAGCTTGTTGCTTTCCCTTCTTATTAGCTACCCTTTTTGTCTGCATCTACATAGAAGATGTATAAAGGAGTTCATGATAACAAAAATCAAAGTCTATCTTTCATAACTTAATTGATATTTAGAACAACTCATATTGATGCACAATATTTATAAAAGATGTGTATAATCAATGTGTAACAAAATAAGCATTAATTCTTGAGGATAAAATCATAGGATAAAGCATATAAGTCAACACAACCATCTACATGGTGTGCATAAGATAGGGTAGAACTAAGAACATGTAAAAATTTAAATCAACATGAGTGTGGGAATTTGGTCGTGCACAAGGTTGCGTATAAGTTTTAAGATAGATGGGTGAACTAAAACCACATTAAAGCTCCATGAGTTTCCACCTTAATACTTAAATTTTCAAAAACCCCAATTTCGCATATTTAGGAACCCTAGATTGTTAAAGTAAGCACTACAAATAAAAAATATGGGAGCTACTTGTATTAAATGACTTCAAAAACACTTGATTGCACAAAATTAGTAAAAGCCCCAAAAGTTGTGAAATCTTACAAAATGTTCATGAACCTTAAGTGTCAGATGAGATTTGATATATATAGCTCGTCTAAAAGCAGAAATAGGAAAAAGAAGAAGATATTCATGACAACTAAAAACTCATCAAGCAATAATCACTACCACATTTTTATGCATGTGCAAGGACCTATTCGCATATGGAAAGAACCTAGCAATATGAAAAAACAAAATCATGTATGTAGATCATATAGAATGAAGAGAAAAGAAAAACTTGGATTTGTAGTCAAGAGTCTAAAAGATGAAGTAAAAATCAAGGAAGAAGTGTGTAAAGTGTAAAAATGTAATTTCGTAGGGAAGTGGCAGATGAGAAGTTTATTCAAGTGGAGTAAAATTAGAGAGCATGGGGGAGAGACTGTAAGCACAAATATATATATATATATGGACACTCTGCATGGGCTTGTGTAAGGGCGTGCTCAAGGTTGTGTAGAGTTCCAAAAAGCTATATGAGGTTGTTCCTATGGGACATTAGAGTGCCTTACCTTCTGTACGAGCGTGCTCGAGGTCGTGCAGAGTTTTAGAAAGCTATTCGAAGGCTTTTGATGTTGCGGCATGAAGGGCCTCATCTCTTGCATGACTATGCTCAGGGCTGTGCAGGGTTCCAAAAAGTTCCCAGAGGCTCCTCTTTAGGTGTGCACTACTTTAAGCACTGCTTGTGCTCAAACTTGTGTAGGTGTTTAAAAATTGTACATAATTTAAGTAAAATTCTCTAAGCTATTTAATCCATGTGATTGTTCATTGTGCGCCTTGACATAATTAAAAGAGCATGAAAATGACTTACTAGGTATACTTGAGAAGTTAAAACTTGAATTTTCTTACTTGATAGATGTTTCCCCACACTTAAGGATTAACTCTTATTCCTCTTAAGTAAGCTCACTTCCTTTGCTATAAATTTGCAAAAACAATTTTGACGAGAAAGACTTAGGATAGTGAAAGAAAATTGAAACAAAAAGAGCTTAATATACCTAAATTAGTCATTGGTTGCCTCCTGAGAAGTGCACTTTTTTAATGTCATTGGCTTGATATCCTTCACTTTGTTTGGCTACATATTCGGTACTTGGAGTCTAGACTCCACTTGGTATTCATGTGTTGTTTTGTCTCCCATGTATAGTTTCAGTCTATGGCCATTCACCTTGAAATTATCATGCTCTGTGTGTTCGAGCTCCAATGCACCATTTAGGAAGAATTTCTTGACTATAAAGGACCAGACCATCTTGATTTCAACTTATCGGGAAAAAGTTTCAACCGGGAGTTAAACAAAAGCACTTGGTCCCCTTCCTTGAACTCCCTTGTATGGTGAATGTGTCCGTCATGGTAATCCTTCATCTTTTCCTTATATATCTTCATATTCTCATATGCTTGCCTTCTCCACTCATTAAGTTCATTTAGTTGTAATCTCCTCTTAAATCCAACGGCTTCTAGGTTAAAATTGGCTAACTTGATTGCTCAATATGCCTTGTGTTCAATCTCTATTAGGAGGTGGCATGACTTCCTATAAACTAACCTATAGGGAGTAGTCTCCAAATGTGTTTCGTAGGCTGTTCTATACACCCGTAAGGCATCATCAAGCTTCTTTGACCAATTTCTTCTATTATGTTGTACCATTTTTCTAGAATTCTTTTCAACTCATGATAGGAGACTTCCACCTGCCCACTTATCTAAGGGTGGTAAGGTGTAGCAATTTGATGTGTCAAACCATATTTCCTTAACACCTTCTCTAATTATGCATTGCAAAAGTGTGTTCCCTTATCACTTATAATGGCTTTAGGGGTTCCAAAATGAGAGAAAAACTTCTTAAGGAACTTTACAACTACTCTGGCATCATTTGTGGGGAAAGCCTATGCTTTAACCCATTTAGACACATAGTCCACTGCTACCAAAATGTATTTTTTTCTGAAAGAAGTAGGGAATGGTCTTTTGAAGTCAATGCCCCATAAGTCAAAGACCTCACATTTGAGAATAAAGTTCTGAGGCATCTCATCTCTTCGTGATGTGTTCCCTACTTGTTAACATCTATCACATGTGACGTAGCAACGATGAACATCCTTAAATTTTGTAGGCTAATAGAAACCAGCCTCTAAAACTTTATGTGCAGTTTTGTTAGCTGAGTAATGGCCATAGATAGTGCTAGAGTAATAATCATCGAGGATTTTCCATCCCTCTTCATGTGAGACACATCTCCTTATTACTTGATCTCCATAGACTCGAAAGAGAAAGGAGTCCTCCCAGTAGTAGTATTTAAGTTTGGAAAAAAAAACTTCTTTCTTGCATAATAACTAAGGTCATTAGGGAGAACTCTTGTTGCTAGATAGTTTGCAAAGTATGTAAACCATGGAGTTTCTGTGTTCATGAGTTGGCAAAATGCATATAATTTTTCTTTAGGAAAGGAGTCATTAATATTTTCTTCTTTAAGCTCTTCTAAATCAAGGTTCTCAAGCTTTGAGAGGTGATCGGCTGCTAGATTCTTTACCCCCTTTTTATCACGAATCTTTAAGTCAAATTCTTGTAAGAGCAAAATCCATCAGATAAGTTTAGGCTTCACATTTGTTTTTATCAGCAAAAATCTCAAGGTAGAGTGGTCAATGTAGATGATAACCTTAGATAGAATTATATATGGCCTAAATTTATCAAAAGCAAGCACTATGGCCATCAATTCCTTCTTTGTGGTAGTGTAATTCACTTGAGCATGATTAGGAGTTTTGCTGGCGTAGTAGATAGGTTAGAAGTGTTTGTCTCGCCTTTATCCTAAAACTGCCCTAACTGTGTAATCACTCACATCACACATAAGTTCAAAGGGCAAGTTCCAATTAGGAGCTATCATGATAGGTGCATTTGTTAGTCTTGCCTTGAGTACATCAAAGGCATGCTGGCATTTAGGAGTGAAGTTGAAAGGCACATCCTTTTCCAATAGTCTAGTTAGTGGTTGAGCTATTTTAGAGAAGTCTTTTATAAAACGTTTATAAAAACTAGCGTGGCCTAGAAAACTTCTTATAGCCTTGACTGAATTTGGTGGTGGAAGTTTGTCGATCACATCGACCTTTGCTCGATCAACTTTAATACCCCTATGTGATACTTTATGGCCAAGTACAATGCCCTCCTTGCACATGAAGTGACATTTCTCCAAGTTCAGTTTAAGATTGATCTCTTCATAGCGAATAAGTACCTTTTTTAGATTCTCTAAACAGTTGGAGAAAGAATCACTAAAGACGGAAGAGTCGTCCATGAAGACCTCCATATTTTTCTGTACCAGATCATCAAATATAGCCAACATACACCGCTGAAATGTAGCCAGTGCATTATATAACCCAAGTGGCATTCTCCTATAAGCGTATGTGCCATAGGGGAAAGTGAAGGTAGTCTTCTCTTAGTCCTTTGGAGCTATCGATATCTAGAAGCATCTAGACATCCTATTTAAGTAGCAATAGTACATATGTCCAGCTAGCCTCTCTAGCATCTGATCCATAAAGGAAAGCAGGAAATGGTCCTTTTTAGTGGCATCATTCAATTTTCAGTAATCTATACAAACACGCCATCCGATGATGGTACGTATTGGTATATGTTCGCTCTTTTCATTGGGGACCACAATCATCCTTCCTTTTTTTTGGCACCACTTGTGTGGGACTAACCTAAGAATTTTTTGATATGGGATATATTAATTCCACGTCGAGAAGCTTGATAACTTCCTTCTTGACGACCTCTTTCATATTGGGATTTAGCCTTTGCTGTGGTTGTACTACAAGCTTGAATAATTCGTCTAATAATATTTTATGTGTATAGAAAGAGGGGTTGATGCCTTTGATATCTGAAATCTTCGAAGTGATGGCTCACTTATGTGCTTTCAGGACCATAAGCAATTGATCTTTTTACTCTTTAGATAAATTAGAGGCTATGATAACCGGTAGCTTGGAGTCTTTTTCTAGGAAGGTATACACCAGATAATCAAGGAGTTGTTTTAATTCCAACAATGGTAGTTTTTTGATGGAAGTTCTAAGTCTCGCCTCACTGCTTTTATTCAAATCTTCAAATCCTCGTTGAGGTGTAACTTTTTCTATAGCATTAAGCTGCTTAATGAATGCCTCAACCTCAAGGTTTTCTATGTCTTTCTCCTCCTCTAGTCAAGCTTAGCTCTAACTTATTCTTGCATAAGATCTCTTTAATATGCTCGTCTACTAAGGAATCAATAATATCAACGGAATAGCATGGATCGTCTATGCACATGGAGTGTTTCATTAAGATAGCCATTTTGATCACCAACTCTTCATCCCTTATTCTTAATGTAAGCTTGCCGTCCTCCAAATTGATCATTGTCTTAGCAATGGCAAGGAATGGTCTTCCAAGGATTTAAGGCATATCCTCGTCCTCATTCATGTCCAAAATTACAAAGTTATTAGGGTATATGAAATTTCCTACCTTTACTAAGATATCCTTAATGATCCCCCTAGGGATTTTCATGGATTGATCCGCAAGCTGTAGGCTCATTCTAGTGGGCTTTAGGTCAACTAAACCCAATTTCTTGAAGAAAGGGTATTGCATGAGATTAATACTTAACTTAAGATCGGCTAGGGCTTTATCCATTGAGATGTCATTGACCAAACATGAGATAGTGAAGCTTCCTGGATCCTTTAGCTTTAGAGGGAGTTTATTCTAAATGATGGATGGGCAATTTGCTCTAACTTCTATAATAGAAACATCCTCCAGCTTCCACTTATTAGATAGGAGTTTCTCTAGGAACTTAGCATATTTTGGCATTTGCGAAAGCACCTCAACAAATGGAGTGTTAATATGCAGCTATTTAAAAAGTTCAAGGAATTTATTGAACTGCTCCTTGTCTTTGTTTTGATTGAAGCGAGCTGGATATGGAGTTTTTGGCACATACTCCTTGAAATTTGGTGGTGATTGCTTTTCTGGTTTGTGCTTATCAGGTTTTACCTTTTCCTTCTCAAAAGTTTGACTACCATCTCACTTTTTCTTAGATTCATTTTAATTCGCAGTTCCTTCCCACTCCTCAAGGTTATGGCTTTCCCCCGTTCCCTTAGATTGTTCTCAGTGTTACTAGGGAGGGAACTTGGTTGCCTTTCAGACATCTTAGCCAATTGGCCAATTTGCTTCTTAAGGTTGTGAATAGAAGCCTCTTGGTTCCAATGTCTTGCTTTAGAAATTTGAATGATTTAGCTCATCAGATCCTCCAAACTGGTTTTCCTTTCCTGTTGAGGTGGCTAGATTGGTGGGTGGGGCATAGGCTAGTAGGGTGGCATTTGTTGCTTCTGGAATCTTGGTGGCAGGAAGTAAGATCTTTAGGCATTTTGATTTCCATAAGAGAGGTTGGGATGGTTTCTCATGCCAGGATTGTAAATTTCACTATACGGGTTATACTACTACCCATTTTGATTCCTAAGATAGTCTACTGGCTTATACTGCTTGTGAAAGTCCATATTCTCATTAGCATCTCCCACTTAGGGTCTTGATCCTTAAGAATTCTTAAGGGTAGAAGCTTGGTGACTGAAAGCCTTCATCTTCGCCACCAAAGTAGTCATGAGATCTACTTCATACTTGCCCGTTACTTTTTACTTATCCCTATTGTTGGCCCACTGATAATTATTTTTAGCTATATGGGCAAAAAGTTTCAAGGATTCTTCTAGGGTCTTAGAATTTAATGTACCGTTAACAACGACGTTTACACTGATTAGTGGTTGGATTAGGTCCATTAAAAAAGGTCCGAACCTACATCCATGTGGGTAGCTGATGGTGTGAGCACTTTCTTAACAACTCTGTCCATCTTTGCCAAGTGTCATACATGGTCTCACCATCTTGTTGCATGAATGATGCAATTTATTCTAGAGCTTAGTTGTCTTGCAAGGATGGAAGTAGTTATCTAGAAATTGCTTTACTGTGTCATCCCATGTAGTTAAAGCTCAAGGACCCAATTATTGAAGCCAGTTTTTAGCCTTTGCCTTCAATGAGAAGGGAAATAATCTAGTACACACCGCTTCATCTGTCATCCCATTATTCTTGAAGGTCTCACAGATTTCTAGGAACGTTTAAATGTGAGCATGATGGTCCTCATATGATAATCCATTGAATTGATAGTATTGCTGCAAGAGTTAAATTACCACACCCTTGATTTCAAAATTATTAGCCTCAACTGGAGGCTTCACAATAGTTGACCCTATTTAATCTAGGGTTGGCCTTGCATAATCTAGCTTGATCTTAGGTAGATCCTTAACCATGGTTTCCTGTGTTTCCTCTTTAATATGTCCAATAATCCTATCCCAATTAGTTAATTCCTCTTCCTTTACTGCTGTTGTGACTTTTATAATAGACGTTTCTCCCTTAATTGCTGATTGTCCAAAAGATTTAGCAATTGTGTTCTTGCGAATCTTATAGAGTGTTCTCTCAATCTTAAGGTCTAGATCAAGAATGTCAAAAGGGAGAGTCTTTATCATGCACTACAAAAGTAATAGTCACGAGTTAGAGTATTCAAAAGATAAGGAGAGTGGAAAGAAATAAAATAAATCACTAGAATAGCAGATAATAAGGTTTTTCCTAATATTATTTCGCTAGATCCCTAACAATAGTGCAAAAAACTTGATTGTTCGCTTTTCCAATCATATCAAATTATAAATTTGCAAACCTAAAGAAATCTAACAACCTAGTTAAGCAAGTGTACTTATCTAATATAGTATAGATTGCAACAAGTGTTGCCCTTAAGGATCTTAAAAAAAGTACTAGTATTACTGTTTTTCTACTATCTAGTCTAAACTTGACATGAGATTAATAAACTAAATTACTAATTAACTAATTTAATAACCCTAAGATTAATTATAATCGCTTTAATAAATGAATTCAATCACAAAAACATACCCTTTATCTTGATCCACTCTAAACCTTAGCTTTCTTATAATAATGTAGTGATTAACAATTTGTTTATGCTTTACACTACAGGAATTCTCAATTAAATTAATTACTCTCTCGCGTTAATTAATTAATAACCTCATATGGAATAGTGGAGATCTCTTCCTCACTATCATCTTACAAGATTTCATTAAGTTCATAATTCCTAAATAAAGATTTAATCTTTGTGTAGAAAATCAAAGTTTTCCTACCTTTAGGTAAAACATGAAATATTTCTATTCATGAAGATCTATCCTATTAGATGAGACCTCTCTCTATCTAACAAGAATTAGACATGCAATTAATTTGCATGAATAAATTAATGACACAACAATTAAAATACATGAATAGATATAAAGGTATAAACTTTTTCATTAATCAATAAATAATTTAATCAAATGGTTTAAAGTTTTACAAGATGCAGGGCATATAAATCTACTCCTCCATGGAATTTACAGTAATCACAAAAAATCTAAAGGAGTAATAAGAAATCATGATGAAAAGAATAAGCCCTTGTAGACGTTTTTGTGATTTTCAATGATGCTCTATCGATTCCTCTTTCCAAATTCATGATTTTGCTCTCCTAAGGTTTTTAGAGAGGCTATGAGAAATAAAACATCTAGATCCTTAATTTTTGTAATAGAGTGAGTATTTATAGTATAAGAAATAGGGTAAAATGCATGACCTTGTGCATGCTCATGCTTAGAGCTATGTACTTTAGAATAGAAGGAGATTTTGGTGTTTAGGGTTCTGCATGGCCTCTTGCACATCCATGTTCGGGGTTGTGCAATATGGAATTCCTTCATTTTCTTCTTTAAGTAGATTTCTTCCTTTAACACTACTCTCTACATAGCTTGTGCAGCAATTAGGGCACAATTTCATGATATATTATGATCACTTTTTGCTCTCCAGCATTGGTGTCAGCATGGGCATGCTGAATGTCATTTACTTGTGTAAATAATCCTTTCTTATATTTTGCCAAATTTTTCCTTTTTTTGCTTGAACTTTCTTTAAATCTTTATACTACATTCTTTAAACCTTGAAATCAAATATTAAGCACTTAAGTATTTTTTTCTAGATAAATTTACATAAAGTTCATAAAAAATCGTATTCAATAAATACTAAAAATAAGTTTCTTTCAACTCTTATCAATGACTCTTAGGCGAATCATTTCAATTCTCATTGCCTAAGAAAGTACATTAAACTTCAATCTTAAAAACAAGATAAACATCCATTAACATATAATGACATAACATATTTAAAGCTCTATAAACTATCAATTAGTTCTCTAATCAACTTCTTTAAGTTCTATGAAGAAATGCTTCATCATCTCCTACTTCACTCATCAACATAGTAGTATTGATGCTCTCTACCATTCTCATCTTGATAACAATACACTATATTTCCATTCTCATTGTATTCGATGTACTCATCATATTCACCTACAACTGAAAAATAATTGGAATGAGCCTAATCCTAGTACATAAGTACCACACACACATGCGTGTGCTACAAAAACAACCATATCAACACATGAAAATGCAACAGTAGTACATATCAAGTCATCATGTTATTATCTTCAATTAATCAACATATAACACGGGGGTACTTATGACCCCATCACACCATATAATATTTACATATATATTCCTATGTTGGGAACTATCATTGTGGGTCTCATTTAGTCCTAATCTACCCCAGATCATTTTGTTACATGGCTTCACTAGGGATAATGTGGCATATCAAGGTGCCCTTTAGGGACCTATCACCTTTGGCCCCTAGCTTAAGTTAAGCACAAACAATATATATAATTAAATCCAATATTCCAATAAAGTCATTTAAATACTATGCTAACAATCACAAATAGCAATCAAGGTAAACATGTACCTAAAATTGTAGTATCACGGTTATCTCTTCTCTAGGAAATGGATATTGACCTATCAAATTCCAAAGATTGAGTTTAGTTCTATCCTATAACTTAATCTAGGTTCACTAACTAGTTAATTATATCCTAATTGCAAAATTCCCTTTCCTAATGTCTTATTGTGTGTAAGTCTTAATTTAGAATTGCAAGTAAATGAAATATAATTGAATAGTGAGTGTTTAATAACAACATAACTATGTAAGTGGCTGTATAAAGGAACCTAGGAGAGAACATCGTTGTGCTAATGGCCATATGCCTTTTTTTGTATAATTGTTATTTAAGCATACCTAAGTATACAATCGGATATTACGATCGTTTACCTTTATGTGAATTTTCACAATTTGACATGCCTAAGTATATGGGCGTGTCCTATGTTTGTATATCTTTTTGTACACATTCAAAATTCTACATGGGTAGGTATATGAGCGTTTACCTAACCGTGTACTATACTATTCCATCACAAACTACTTTTCCTCTTCTCTAATTTGCTGTTCAGCCTAATTTTTATGAATCTAAGTCCAATTGGTTCTATTAACTTGTTAATCCTATTACATTATGTGGATTTATGCACTTACTTGTTTCAATTTGTGATAGGAGTCCTCAAATCTCTTGATCCTATGCTTGTTTTGTCTTGTTTTTTGTTTTGAACTTTAGTAACATGTCATCAAATTTACTTAAACCCATGAATTTGTCATTAGAAATAAATATCTTGATGATCAAAACTCTTATTTGATGAAAGTGGGTTGATCTTTGTAGGTGTTCGTTAGGTTTCCTTGTGGGTCTTTGAGAGTAACTCTATAATTACAATTATGAAAATGGGAAAAGGGGAAGCAAAAGGTCAAGCAAGGCTTATATACCTAAATTGCCTCCTATACCTTTTGAATTTACATATTTAACAGGTTTATATTATAATAAATATATGGATTAATGTCTATTTTACATTCTCCTCTCTTTATAAAAACTTTCGTTCTCGAAACTTACCTATGTTTGGGAAGAGCTTTGGATGCTTTGTTCGCAAAGCTTCTTCTAGCTCTCATGTTGCTTCATAATCTATCTAATTTGTTCATTGTACCATGATGTAGGGAATTACTCTTCTCCTTAACACTTGTTCCTTATTTTTCACTATTCTTACAAGTCTTTCAATAGAAGATAAATCTGATTGTATATTTAAAGGCTCTAAGGCCACTATTTTGTCTAGATTTAGCACAAATTTTCTCAACATAGATCCATGAAATACATCATGTACCTTAGCCAAACTTGGTGGTAAAGCTAACCTGTAAGCAATAGTGCTAATTCTTTCTAGAATCTCAAATGGACCCACATACCTAGGATTTAGCTTCCCTTTTAGATCAAATTTGATTACCCCTTTAATTGGAGATACCTTTAATAGAACCTTATTCCTCACTTGAAATTCTAAGGGGTGTTGCCATTTATTTGCATAACTTTTCTAGCAACTTTAGGTAAAAAGAATTCATTTTCTTATCACTCTCACTCTATCTACAACTTCTTGCACCATCTTTGGCCCGATTATTTGTTTTTCACTAAATTCACCCAAGTGTAAGAGAGATTTGCACTTTCTACTATATAGTGCTTCATATGGAGCTATATGAATAATAGCTTGATAGCTGTTGTTGTAAGAAAATTTCACCAAGGGTAGGTGATCACTCCAATTACCCCCATAGTCTAAGGCACATGCTCATAATAGGTTCTCTAGGATTTGAATGATTCTTTCAGCCTGTCTATTTGTATGAGTATGGAAAGTAGTATTAAACTACAATTTAGAACTTAAAGCTTGATGTAAGCTTTTCCAGAACCTACTCATGAATCGAGTATCCCTATTAGAAGTTATAATGGCTAGCACACTATGTAATATGACAATCTTGTTAATGTACATTTGAGCAAGCTTCTCTATTCTGCAGTAGACCTTAATTGGTTGAAAATGAGCAAATTTGGTCAATTTGTCTATAATCACCCAGATTGCATCATATTTCTCCTTGGTTCTCAAGAGAGCTATAATAAAGTCCATTGTTACATATTCCCACTTCCATTTAGGTATAGGAAGCGGTTATAACTCACCAATTGGTCTTTAGTGTTCAATTTTGATTTGTTGGCATGGTATGCATCATATACAAATTTCGCTATCTCCCATTTCATATTTCTCTACCAATAATGACTTTTTAAATCCTTGTATATCTTGGTGCTTTTGGGATGTACCATGTATCTTAAGTAATGGGCTTCTTTCATAATTTCCTTCTTTAATTTGGTGTTATCATTTGGTACACGCCATTTCTTATTACTACACCTCTAGTATCTTCATTAAATTTAATTGTCTCTCTCTATTGTATTTTGCTCCTAATCTTTTGAATTCCAAGATCTCCCGTTTATGCTACCTTAATTTGATCAAGGAGACTTGGTTGAATATAAAGAGTAGCTAACCTGGTTCCTACTTCATGTGTCACCATCTTTAACTCTAACTTATGCATGTCCTCTAATATTTGTTTTTGAGAGGTGATTAGAGTTGCTATATTAACCTACTTCTTCCAACTGAGGGAATTCGTTACAACATTTGCCTTCTTGGGGTGATAATGGATCTCTACATCATAGTCATTGATCAACTCCATCTTCTTTGTATCATATTCAGATCTTTTGGTGTGAATAAGTATTTTAGGCTCTTGTGGTCTATGAGAATTTTGCACTTCTCACCATATAGGTAGTGTCTTAATAGTTTTAGTGTTAAGATTACAACCACTGACTCTAAGTCATGTGTGGGGTAGTTCCTCTTATATGGTTTCAATTGGCGAGTGGCATATGCGATGACTCTCCCATTCTACATGGGTACACATCTTAAACCTTAAGTCGATGCATTACTAAAGACTTTAAATTCTTCCCTTGTCTTAGGTAGAGCTAGCATTAGAGCTATTATCAATTTCTCCTTTAGTGTTATGAAGCTATTTTCACATTTATCATTCCACACAAATTTGACCTTCTTCTTTGTTAGTTAGGTTAAAGGAGTTGCTAGACAATAGAACCCTTCTACAAAGTGCCTTTAATAGCTAGCTAGTCTTAGAAAAATTTTGACCTTTATCACAGTTCTTGATCTTAGCCAGTCAATCACCACCTTTATTTTCTTAGGATCTACTGAGATGCCATCTTTGTTTACTACATGTCCTAAGAAGGATACCTGCTTCAACTAAAACTCACACTTGCTGAATTTTGCATATAATTTCTAGTCTTCCCATAACTACTCTCAAATGTGTCTTATGTTCCTCTTTGCTCCTGGAATAGATGAGTATATCATCTATGAATTCCACTACAAATTAGTCCAACAAGTCCCTGAGCACTCTATTCATAAGGTTCATGAAATCAGTTGGAGCATTTATCAACCCAAAAGGCAATACTAGTGATGGAAGACATGTATACTTATCAAATTTTGTAATATAGTGTATTAAATACAAATATCGTTTTATAAGGATTAAAAATGTTAATATTAACTTATATTTTATTATCTAACCGATAAATTATAGAGATTGATTGATCTAAAACCTATAACTGAATATTAACTAATGAACTAAGATTTTATTGAAAGAAAAAAAACAAAAATACTATAATTAACTTCACAATGGTAAAACTAGTAGCTAGACTTTATTTCCCTTAAGAATTATTATATGATATTAACAAAAATTGTTCAAATCCTTTTTAAATTTCAATAACTGTGTGAATTTTTAATTTAGTTTAATAACTTTTTCAAGCTTATTAATCATAAATCTTAAAATTACCTATTTGATGTACTTTAAGAGTACATTAATTCTCTTCAAACATGCTAGATTTAATTACAAATTAGGTTTCTCAATCCTAATGTATAATATCAAATTGATAGAATAATACTCTAGAAATATTAATTTAATCAAACATCAAGAACACATGCATGAATAAAAAAAAATATAAGAATTCATTGAATGATAGAAATTTAAGTCACATAATAAACCTATAATCTACAAGTTTAGATACTAAGGAAATTTAAGTACTAATCATATTGAAAACTAAATTCTTCAATGATGTATAAACATTTATCATTAAGGAAATGGATTAAAATTAAGGAAAACCTTAATTTCTTGAAGTGTAAAAAGATAGCCCTCTTGTCACTCTAAAAACCCTAGAGCAACTTAGAAAAAATGTCTATCCCCTTTGATGTCGATTCTTCTTCTATTTATATAATGAGTATAAAAACCTTTATGTTTTAGGCCAATATGCTATTTAACACAATCATGCTTTGGGTCATGTCCAATTTGTTAATCAAAATTGTGTAAACTATGACGTTGTAGTGGACATGGCCTAGACATGATCGTGTCTGTAGGTCGTATCTAAATCAATTGGATCAGAGAGATACACGGTTAACAAACACGATTGTGTTTAGCCTCCATGTAACTTTCTATGAATCTTCAACTTCAGCATGACCTATGAATGTGGTCATGTCTAGGCCGTGTCTAGCTTCAAAATTTTATAACTTCTTCGATTTAGCTTTGAATTGAGTAAGGTTGGATTCATTTTTTTCCTTTTTAATTTCACTATCCATTAAAGCCTTAAAATCAAAATATTACTCAATTAAAATTTAAATTCTTTAAAAAATACCAAAATTAAAGGAAAAACACATTAAATCTCACTATATATATATATATATATATATATATATAATTGAGTACTTATTAAACTTCCTCACGCTTAAGCATTTACTTGTTTTCAAGTAAATTGATCACATCAAGTAGTAGGGCAAGAAATACTTAGTCAATTTACTATTATTTAAGAAATTGATCAAAATAATTCTTATTCAACCTTGTAATGGTTTAAGAACAAACTTTTAATTAACTTACAGTTTCAAAAGGTGATCAATTATAACTCTTATAAGTTTCACTTAACTAATTGTCTTGAACATATGTAAGATTTAAAACTTGGATTATCATCTCCTTATTTAAGAAAAAATCATAGATACTTTACTAATTCTTACTAAAATGTATGCACCCCCTTCTTTAATTTTGCTAAATATTATAATCCAAGATAAATATATCCACTTATCTGTTAATCATTTCTCTAGTTTTTTTTTTTTTGGTTAGGTAATTTCATCGGTCAATAAGTCCCAGACCAAACAATCTTAGCCTACTAGGTTTTAAGATACTCCTTCAAACTATCAACTACCTTTATTTAATAGAGCTTATGACTTACATTTAACCTAAACAAGAACTTTTCTCTTAGCCCTTTTAGTGAGCTTTCAATCGATAATCTCGAGTTCTTCACTTAAGTTAACAAGCATTATTCTACACAAATGAGGCACCTAACAAGCTTAATTACTTAGGTTAACAAGGTTTACAGCTAAACTTTATTCAATTTATTTAATTTCATCTGAACTATATTACTTTTTAAGAATAAGTGTCAACTATTTACTTATCAAGGATTATAGTGCTTTAAAAATATCGAAAGGGAAAAATATTCATCAAAGTAAGGTCTAAAGAAATCCATGAATAATTCCTAATCGGTGATGTTATTCAAATTTCTAAATCTTCAAGTTCTATACTACCTAAAGAGATATTTTTCAAAATTGGAAGTCAACTTTATGATCTTTAGGTTGGATAATTTTTTATTTATTTCTTAAATAATCACACATTGCCCCCCCCTCACACACACACATACTTTAAATCATATAGTGCCCTTAATGTACAAATAAAAAGAAAAAAATAACAAAATAAGAACAAAAGAAAACATAGAAAAATCGAGGAAAGTAGTAGGAAAAAGAACCAATAATCCTTTGAAAATGGTGTTTGTTCCATTGCAAAATGAACTCAGCATGTATAATGGTTAATTTTGAATGCTCTTAACAAGTAAGGCTACAAAAAAAAAAAAAAAAAAAGAAAAGAAAAGAAAAAAATTTGTTACAATTTAGTTTAGCAAGCCACATGAGTCTCATTAGTACATCAAAGAAAACAGAAAACATCAGTCACTATAATCATGATTAGAATATCCTCATCTTCTTCATTTATGTGCCCAAAAAGTAAAATAAGGGATTTAGAATTAACACGGTCGTGTTTAAAGACCATGTGTTTTTTGGTAAAAATTTAAAATAGTGCACAACTGACACAACCTTAGACACAACTGTGTCTTGAGGTCGTGTAACTCTCGATAAAGTTTTACATCCTTTGGATGTTTTGATACAACCATAACATGACCATGTCTACTGGTTGTGTAACTTTTGGCAAAGATTAAATCCAAAACTCCATTAGACACGACCTAAACATGACCTTATCAAAAGGTTGTATAACTCTCAAAAAGAAAGTTTTTATATAAATGATCTTGATACGACTTTGACATACTCGTATCTAATGGTCATGTTACATTTGGAGAACAACATATATTTGACACGCCCTTGACATGATTGTGTTTGGTGGTCGTGTCAAGCTTTCAAAAAAAAAAAAGGATTGTTTTTTATTTTATTTTTATTTTTAGTAACTAGGTGTAAAAAATGAAAATAAATCTAATTAAATTAAGACAAACTAAGGAAAACGATTTGAAAGAATGAACTTAGGTTACCTTCCAAGAAATGCTTTTGTTTAACATTGTTAGCTCAATGCACTTTTCTTTTTTCTTTTTTTTTTTTTTCAAGTGGACAACCATGAAAAATTCGGTGCTCAAGTTGCTTACACTTATTTGGACCCTTTTTCTCACCATGAATGAGACGTTACTGAATTGGGTTTGTGTAAATGCCATCTTACACTCAAGTAGAACCAAACGGGTTAAATGTATTTAAGAAATAACAAGTATCATTACTCTTAGGGGGTTGTTAAGTCATGTCAGATGTTTTGAAAGCTCTTTCTTCATCCTTAACTTTTAGAGTTAATGTTTGATTTTTTATATCTATAACTGCATTAGAAGTAGCTAGGAAAGGGTGACTTAGAATTAGTGGCGCTTTGATGTCCTCATCTATATCTAGGAGTACAAAGTTCATTGGAAAAATGAATGTACCTACCTTAACCAACATATCTTCACTAACATCGATAGGGTACTTAATAGGTTTATCAGCTAATTGAATGTTTATATGTGTTGGTTTAGGGTTTCCTAATCCTAACTTTTTAAACATATGATGTGGCATTAGATTTATACTTATGCCTAGGTCAGCTAGAGCTCCATTTATTAATAAATTGCCAATAAGACAAGGTAGAGTAAAACTCCTTGAATCCTTCAATTTTTGTGGCAACTTATTTTGCATCAGTGTAGAGCATTCTTTATTTGATGTTGTAGTTGATATCTCTTCCAGCTTCCTTTTATTTGAGATTAGTTTCTTTAAGTATTTGGCATACTTGGGCATCTGTGATAGAGCATTAACAAAAGGTAAGTTAATGTGTAACAGTTTAGAATTTTCAAGGAACTTACTGAATTATTTGTTCGAGTAGTCCTTCTTTAGGTGTTTAGGATAAGGTATGAGTGGTTTGTATTCTTTCACTTTTAGTGGCTCCTCACTCTCTTTTTCCTTGACTTCCCAATCGTTTTTCTTATTCCCCATTAGTTTTCTAATCAACTTACAATTCCTTTCCACTTCTAAGAGTTACTACTCTCACATGCTTTATAAGCTTCATCTTGGTGTTTCTTGGCAATGTCCCTTGTTGTTTTTCAACTATCAACTTTGCAAGTTAGGCCACTTGATTTTTTAGGTTACGAATGGAGGCTTCTTGATTACTTGAAGAAGTTTCTGTATTCTGTAATATAGCTTCAATAGTTTGAATATATTTAGTTAAAAGTTCTTGCAAACCTGATTTCTTTTCTTGTGGTGGGGGTTGCTGGAATCTTGATGGAGGCAAATTCATCCTCTATTGATTTTGATTCTAATTGCTCTAAGAGAAATTTGGATGATTTCTTTATCCTAGATTGTAGTTGTTACTATATATGTTGCTTTATGGCTTAAAGGGGTTTCCTAAATAATCTACTTGTTCCCATTGATATTGAGTTTTAGTTCTTTCTACATCAACCTCTCTCGAGTTACATTGGGGATTGATGGAAAGTGCATTCAACTTACTACTAATGGCATCAACCTTATTGGCTAAAGTTGTCACTACATCTCATTCGTAGATACCTGCTGCTGTATTCCTCACCATAACACCTTCCCATTGAGAGCTATTCATAGGTATATCCTCAATTATGCATTGAACCTCTTTGGGTGTTTTAGTGTTCAACATCCCTCCAATAATGACACTTATCATTTGCTTGGTTGATAGATTCAAAACATTGTAAAAGGTTTGAATTTGCATCCATAGGGGTAGGCAATGATGTGAGCATCTCCTCAACAGCTCCTTATATCTCTCTTAAGTGTCGTATAAGGTCTTGGCCTCTAATTCAGCATAGGATGATATGTCATTCTTAAGTTTGGCAGTTTTACCAGGTGGAAAGTATTTTCTTAGAAACTTTTGAGCCATATCATCCCGGGTATAGTGATATATCTCCTTAGAAGTGAATTCAGCTACTATTTTACTGGACCTCTTAGTGAGAAGGGGAAGATTTACAATTTCATTGCATCATTCGAAGCCCCATTGATCTTAAAGGTGTCGTAAATCTTTAAGAAGTTAGATATGTGAGCGTTAGGGTCCTCATCTTGTAATATATCAAACTAGACAAATTGTTGCACCATTTGTATAATATGAGGTTGAATTTGAAAGTTGTTAGCAGTAATAGGTGGCCTGACGACACTCGAGTTAGCTCTAACTAAAGAGGGCTTAGAGTAATTGGACATAGTCTGCTGTTGGTTATGGGTTTCATCACCCATGTTTTCCAACTAGTCCTCTTCCTCTTCTGCCTTTATTCTTAGAGGAGGCACTTGATTTAGTTCCTCCATTATTTGATGAATTGTTTTCCGCAAACGCCTAACTGTCTTTTCAATTTCCGGATAAAAAATCAATGTGTCTAATGGAGTATTTTTGGTCCTGCACTAATGAAATAAAAATCAAAAGAAACTAAAAACAAGAACAAAATGGTTAAATTAATAAAGTGATCAATATTCTTAATATCGAAATCCTTGGCATTGGTGCCAAAAGCTTGATGGATGGCAAATATACCTATCAAATTTTGTAATATAGTGTATTAAATATAGATATTGTCTTACAGGGATTATGAATACTAATACTAACCTATACCATATTATCTAACTGATAAATTATAGAGATTGATTGATCTAAAACCTATAACTGAATATTAACTAATGAATTAAGATTTTAGTGAAAGATAGAAAAGCATAATATAATTAACTTCAAGTTGGTAAAACTAGTATCTAAACTTTGTTTCCCCTAGAAATTATTATGTGACATTAACAAAAATTCTTTAAATCCTTCTTAAATTTCATTGACTGGGGGAGTTTCTAATTTAGTTTAATAACTTTTTCAAACTTACTAATCTCTAACATTAAAATTACCCATTTGAATTTCTTTACAATAGCATAATTCAAAGACTGCATTAAAAAACATAAATTCTCGTAAACAAATTAATTAAATCTGAAAGAATTATGTAACTTATCTCTAAGATTACATTAATTCTTTTCAAACATACTAGATCTAATTACATATTAGATTTCTTAATCCTAATGTGTAATATCAAATAAATAGAATAGTACTCTAGAAATATTAATCTAATCAAATATCAAGAATACATTCATGAATTAACAAATGTAAGAATTTATTGAATGATAGAAATTCAAGTCACATAATAAATTTAAGATCCATAAGTCTATATACTAAGGAAATTTAAGCACCAGTTATCTTGAAAACTGAATTCTTCAATGATGTATAAACATTTATCATCAGGAAAATCAATTAAAATGAAGAAAAAACCCTAATTTCTTGAAGTGTGAAAAGATAATCCTCTTGTCTCTCTAAAACCCCTAGAATAACTTAGAAAAAAAATGTCTATCCCCTTTGATGTCGAGTCCTCTTCTATTTATATAATGAGCATAAAAAACTTTGTGTTTTAGACCAACAAGCTGTCCAACATGGTTATGCTTTGAGTTATGTCCAACTCATCAATCAAAATCATGAAAAACATGATGCTCCAACAAACACAGCCTAGACACGGTCGTGTCTATAGGTTATGCCTAAATCATAGATTAGAGAGATACACAACTAACAGACATGGTCGTGTCTACCCCTTTGGAAACTTTCTATGAATCTTCAGCTTCAACACAACCGATGAACATGGTTGTGTCTAGCACCCATGTAACTTTCTATAAATCTTCAACTTTAACACAACTTACGAATGTAGTTCTGTTTAGCTGTGTCTAGCTTTAAAACTTCACAACTTCTTTGATTTAGCACCAAATTGAGTAAAATTGGATTCATTTTCTTCCTTTTTAATTCTACTATCCATCAAAGCCCTAAAATCAAAATATTATTCAATTAAAATTTAAATTCTTTAAAAACATACCAAAATTAAGGAAAAAAACCCAATAAATCTCATTATATATATACAGAACACTTATCAATTAGGAATTCATAATGCCTGTGTTGAGTCCTAAAATTAGTCTTTTGAATGTCTTCTTATTTGATCTTTAATTAATGATACCCTAATCTTAAATCAATTTTGGAGAAGACCTAAGCTCTCTATAGTTGGTCAAATACATCATCAATTCTAAGAAGGGGTTACTTATTCTTGATTGTGACTCGGTTTAGCTCTTTATCATTTCATACTCCCATCTTTCTTCTTAATGAAGAGCACTAGAGAACCTTATGGCAAAAGACTTGGCTCAATAATCCCATTTTTTTACAACTCTTGAAGTTGGGTCTTCAACTTTAACAATTCAGTGGGTGCCATTCTTTAAGGTGCCTTAGATATAGGTGTCGTTCTTGGTATCAAATCAATACATAATTCTATCTCCCTGAATGGTAGTAAGCCTGGCACAGTTTCTGGAAAGACATCTACATATTCTTTCACTACCTATATGTCTTCTAACTTCATGACTTGTTTAGTCTCTATTGATGGTGTCGATATTCCTTTCTTTTTGCACAACTCATATGTAGGAAGAGTTGTAGGCTTCTATGCATTAAACTTGAATACCATTAGATTTTCATTGGGAAAATTTAAAAAACCACTAGATTGTGACAATTAGTAGTGGTATAGACAACTAGTTTACCCCTAAAATTGCTTTAAATTCAATCATCTCTAATATAAACAAATCTGCTGGGATTTCTTTTCCTTGTATTATGATCTTAATATCCCTACACATTTGATCTAATTTTCCTCCTGCTCCAAAAGGAGTATTCACAACCATAGCATCATTCAGTAGTATAGGTTTATGCATAAAAATAAGTGATATGCATGAATTTATCACATTTGTATCAAATAATACATAAGTGGTAGTTAAGTTTATGAGTAGTGTACCTATAATAGTGTCTTGGTCTAGAGCATCTTGCTGCTATTGTTGTTGTAAAGAAAATATACAACCAAGTGCCCTTTGCCTTGGTTTTATGTGTTAAGGTTTACCCATTGGTAATTTAGGGGGAGGTCTTACTTGTTGCTGTACTGGAATCTATTGGGGTATTATAACCATCTGGTTAAGGGTAGCACCACATTCAAAGGATCTGTACCCCTTTTGCTTACATGTGTAGTAGAAAGTATGAGGTATAGCTTTCTTTGTACAATTTCTGTTGGGATGTCCTGTCTTACCATCGGAAAAGCATGCTTCTTTTGGCTAATTACACTGATGTAGATCATGTGGTCCCAAATACCTGGGACATCTTTTCCTTAGCCTTGCTTGTGGTGGTGGAGGCAATGCTAGAGGCACCTGCCTAGTCTGAATAGGTCTAGGCATGAAAGCTATAGGTTTGGCTGGATATACTACTAGCCTGTTCCCTTTATTAGCATATGACATACTTGAGGTAGGTCTTTTCTTTAAGGAAATTCTCTAAGTACATGACAACTGTTTCTCTATTCCCCTGTAGCTCTACTTTAGAAGCATAACTTTATCAACAACCTCTGCATAGGTGGGTAATCGAAAGGACCCTACCTTATGTTGGAGGTTAGGCTCTAAGCCTCTCACAAACTTTCTTGCCATAGAGGCATCATCAGTACAAACTTCTTTAGGTAAAAATTTGATCAAGCGGCTTAACTTCACTTTATATTCCTCTACAATCTATTTGCCCTGTTGGTAGTTGTAATACTTTGCTTCCATTCTATCTTTGATGTTGCTAGGAAAATATTTTTCATAAAATAGCTCCCTAAACCTTTACTAATGGACATGAGCTCTTATTAACTTGGACACACTAGTCCACCAATCCATAGTTGACCCCTTTAGTGTGAATGCTATGAAATTCACCTTTCTGTCCTTTAGCACCATAAATGTAGCAAATGCCTTTTTGATCTCTATAATCCAATGTTCAATTTCTATTGGATTGTCAACTCATGGGTTAGATTCCTTATCCAGCTAGACAAACTTGTCTAGTCTACACTGGTCCTCTATAAGCGTAGTAGGTCTCATGGCTTGTTGCTACTACTGTGCCATCATCCCTACTAAGGCATTCATTGTTTCTAGTAGTTGTGTAGTCATGATGTTGGCCTGAACTAGAGCTCCCTATTGAGGCGGTCTTGGAGGATACCTTTCCTCTAGGGCATCCCCACCTTGTCTTACACCATATGAGCCTTGTCTTATGATTATTCTAAGAGGCATTTTGTTTGAGAGGAGGCAACAAAATAGATCCAAAAGTTAGATTCAATGTAAGGTGTTAGTGATGGTATACCTCTATGTATACCTATGTCTACACATATATACATATATATAAATCTATAAGTAAATTAAAACAAAAATTTACAAGAAATTACAACTAAAGATAATAATTGAAATAAAATAGTTATTAGACAAAAGAAATTAACCCTTAATTTACCCACTTTCTTCATCTCTTACCATTCTATACATTCAATGCTTAATCCATTTAAAGATCTCAACTCACTTTATGTTGTTGGAAACCTATGCTTTTTAATCATCACCTAATTTCTAAGGATCACCAAACCTAAGTTCTATGGATCATAAACCTATATTCTATTGATCAAAACCTAACCTCTGATACTACCTAAGTTGTAACGCCCTAGAGCCATAAACGCCACAACCCACCATGTGTCTCTATTTAGTAGTGACATGTTAAGACTCTAAATCTCCATTCCAATTTCAAACCTATTCATCTCCACCATACATTAATATAATTATAACTCCAATAATAGAAATGAATGGCTCTCAGGTGAATCATTCTAATTCTCATTGCTTAAGAAAAATACAATACACTCCAATCCCAAAACTAGGATAAATATCCATTAACATATAATGACATAGCATATTTAAAGATCTATAAACTATCAATAAGTTCTCTAATCAACTTCCTTAAGTTCTATGAAGGAATCCTTCAGTATCTCTTACTTCACTGGTCACCATAATAGTATTGATACTTGTCGCCATTCTCATCTTGATAATGATACACTATATTTCCATTCTCATTGTATTCGAAGTACTCCTCATATTTACCTATAGCTGAAAAGTAATCGGAATGAGCTTAAGCCTAGTACTTGAGTACCATATAGACATGTGCGTGCTATACAAATAGCCGTATCAACATGCAAAAATGCAGTGGTAGTACATATCAAATCATCATGTTATTATTTTCAATTAACCAATATACAACATAGGAGTACTCATGACCTCGTTATACCATATAATCAATATATATATATATATATATATATATATATATTCCTATATTGAGAACTGCTATTGCAAGACTCGTATAACTGTAATTTACTCTAGATTATTTCGATACACGACTCTACTAGGGACAACATGGCATATCAATAATTGGGGTGCTCCCTAAAGATCTGCTACCTCTAGCCTTAAGGTCGAGCTAAGCACAAACAACATATATAATTAAATCTAATATTCCATTAAAGTAATTTAAATACTATGCTAACAATCACAAATAGCAATTAAGGTAAACATGTACTTGGAAGAGTGATCTTATGGTTAGCTCTTCTCTTGGAAAGGGATATAGACCTATGAAATTCCAAAGATTAAGTTTAGTTCTATCCTATAACTTAATCTAGGTTCACTAACTAGTTAATTATGTTCTAATTGTAGAGTTCCCTTCCCAATGTCTTATTATGCATAATTCTTAATTTAGAATTGCAAGTAAACGAATTTTAATTGAATAGTGAGTGTTTTAGAACAACACGGCCATGTAAGTGGCCGTGTAGAGGAACATAGGAGAGAATAGGACCATGGTAATGGTTGTGTACCTTTCTATGTATAATTGTTATCCCGGTATGCCCAAATACATGGTCATGTATTTTGCCATGTACTTTAACACAATATGGTATATGGTTGTGTATTGTAGCCACGTACCTTTTTGTGAATTTTCACAATTTAACATGCACAAGTACACGAGTGTGTCTTATGTCTGTATATCTTTCTGTACATGTTAGAAATTCTACATGGGCAGGTACACGGGTGTGTACTTGACCATGTATTAGACTATTCCATTATGAATCACTTTTTCTCTTCTCTAATTTGCTTCTCAGCCTAATATCTATGAATGTAAGTCTAACTAGTTTTATTAACTTATTAATCCTATTACATTATGTGGATTTGTGCACTTACTTGTTTCAATTTGTGATAGGAATCCTCAAATCGCTTGATCCCACTCTCATTCCATCTTGCTCCTTGTTCTGAACTCTAACAACATGTCATCAAATTACTTAGACCCACAAATCTATCATTAGAAATAAGAATCTTGATGATTAGAACCTTTAGTTGATGAAAGTGGGTTGATCTTTGTAGGTGTTCATTAGGCCTTCTTGTGGGTCTCTGAGATTATCTCTACAATTGCAACTATGCAAATGAGAAAATGAGAAGCAATAGGTCAAGCGAGGCTTCTATACCTAGACCATGAAAAGGCAAAACTACCCCCATACCTTTTGACTATTTACATATTTAACCTTGGTTTAAATTATAATAAATATTTAATATGTATGTATGTATGTATGTATGTATGTATTTTATAGATAGTTGAGGAAAATATTTAATTTATTAAATGATGATTAGTTTAGAATTATTGAGAGTGGAAGGGGTAAGGAAAAAAAAATAAAAGTAATATTATGAAGTTGATGCACTTATAAATTTGGAGAGTCATGGTCCAGAAGAGTTGGAATTAAGATGATTAAGAGATTTATGATGTTGATATTGTTGAAGATTAAATACAAATGGATACCTCAAAAGATTTGGAACAAAAAAAAATTGACATTATTAGTAGTAGTACCAATAACAACATTAGCAACAACAATAATGATAAAGATGAATATGATTATGGTTGGGTGAGCTTGTCATACTTTTGATGAGAATAAGGCAATTGATAATTAATGTTTTGTTTTAGTTTAACTTTTTACCATGATGATTCATGTTGTAGTTGTTGGTTATTCTCTTTCCTTTTTTATTGGAAACAAATAACCTGTAGATATGGTCCATGAATCCCATAATAAAGGAACAATATTATCCTACTAAATCGGGAATAATAAATCCCACTAAATCAGGAATAATAATATATCCCACTATATCAGGAAAGATATGTTCCAAATAAATCCTAATTTTGTGGAACAACTCATTGATGGAATGAGTTATAAATAGGAAAACTACGGGGTCCCTAATCCTGCTCACCACTACAGAAATACACCATCTATATTGAGTGAGTTAAGGTTTAGAAGCACTAACCGTAACCGAGGCGTAACATTATTCTCCACCGAACAGGACACCTATTTGCTTTGCAATGGCTGGAGGTATGTAAAGGATTTATTTCACTTTCGTTGCCGCATATGATTAAGTTTCTATATGGTAGTTTAACATTTGGTATCAGAGCCCTTAATGCCTCTGCCTTACCCTATTGAATTCTGTGGAGTTTGGCTTTGGTTTTTTATTTGTCTGCTTAGCGGTGTTTTTAATTTTCTGATGATTAGAAATCGTTAAGTGATGAAATTTTATTTCTCATGTACTTATTGTTGCAAAGTGTAAGTATGGCGTTTAGCAGAATAATTTTATATTAAAATTATTTGCATTTGTCAATGAATAAAATTTATTAAAGGGAATTAATTCCTTTAGCATGCTATGAACTTAATTTGTGATGTTGCATGCTCATGTTGTATTTATGGTTTGCCATTATACTCGAAATGTTGATTAGACAATATAAGAATGTTAGAAATATATTCATAATATATTGCTTATGGTTTTTTTATATACACGTGGCATAACTGTTGTAACACGGCCGTGCCTAGGGCTGTGCCTCTGGCCGTGTCAGCTTCTGGAAGCATAACTGTTGTAACATGGCCGTGCCTGGGGCCGTGCCTCTGGCCGTGTCAGCTTCTGGAAGCATAACTGTTGTAACACGGCCGTGCCTGGGGCCGTGCCTCTGGCCGTGTCAGCTTCTAGAAGCATAACTGTTGTAACACGGCCGTGCTTGGAGCCGTGCCTTTGGCCGTGTGAGCTTCTGGAAACATATTTGTTGTAACACACGGGCATGCCTTGAGCCGTGCCTTGAACCGTGTGTGTTTTTGGGAGAGAATCTGACTGGAGATACGGCCGTGCCTCCTGGCCGTGCCTCTTAGCCTAAGAATTTAGTTAATGATTAAGTGATCCATATAATTTTAAATGATTAGGGAATAGCCACAGCATCCTTAATTGATTAAAATTATAGGGATTAATTAGGATCACCTATTGATAATAAATATTGTGTAGACAAAATATCAAATTATATTTTCTAATTTACCCACAAGAATTAGAAAAGGGAACATAATTTGATAGTTTTATTGTAAGGCTTAAGATGAATCTAATTGAATTAGAACTTTAGCCCACAGGTAAGTTTTATGTCACTAGATTCACATTCTATCATGATAATAAGTCTTAAGTAGAATCTAATTGAATTAGAACTTTAGCCCACAGGCAAGTTTTATGTCACTAGATTCACATTCTATCATGATAATAAGTCTTAAGTAGAATCTAATTGAATTAAAACTTTAGCCCACAAGCAAGTTTTATGTCACTAGATTCATAATTTTTCATGATTTTACATTGGTAAAAGCATGTTATATATTGATTAGCCTCAAATTTTGAGCATGTTCATTTAATTATTGCAGCAATTCAACCTGTCAATTTTTCTGATATGTGATGTGATGTTCCCGAGCTCAAAGGGGATAACTATAAGGTTTGGAAGGAGAGGGTTCTCCTTCATTTGGGATGGATGGACATTGATTATGCTATAAGGAAAGAAGAGCCCCCTAGATGCGATAAGTTTTTATGAAAAATGGGAGCGATCCAATCGCCTATCAGTTATGTTCATAAAGACTAAAATTTCTGCTGGTATCAGGGGCTCTGTCGAGCAATATCAAAGGGTCCAAGATTTGCTGAAGGCCATTGATGAGCAATTTGCTACTTCAGACAAGGCAATGGCCAGCACCCTAATTATAGAGCTTTCAACTCTAAGACTCACCAATGTTAAGGGTGTGCGTGATCATATCATGCGCATGAGGGATATTGCGGCCCAATTGAAGGCATTGGAGGTTAAGTTATCAGAATCCTTCCTTGTTCACTACATTCTTTGCACTTTACCTCAACAGTATGGCCCATTTAAGATATCCTATAACACACATAAGGATAAATGGTCAATCAATGAATTATTGACCATGTGTGTTCAGGAAGAGGGCAGACTAATTATGGAGGAAAAGGAAAAAGAGAATGTGAACTTTACTACTCATGGGAAGAGCAAAAGGAGGGATCAAGCCAAGGACAAAGGGAAAGGGAAAATCCCTCCCATAAAGGACATTAAGAAGGAAGCTGTGTGCTTTTTCTGTAAAAAGAAAGGGCACATGAAGAAACAGTGCACCAAGTTCATGCAGTGGCTTGATAAGAAAGGTACTCAACTTTCACTTGTTTGTTATGAAACCAATATGATTGATGTTAATCATAGCACATGGTGGATTGATTCTGGTTCTACAATCCATGTGACCAATTCATTGCAGGATTTAAGAAACCTGCGGAATCCAGTGGGAAGTGAGCGTAGCATCTATTCAGGCAATAAGATGTCCTCACATGTGGAAGCTGTTGGGACATGCAGCTTAGTTTTAAGTAGTGGTTACATTTTGCAATTGAAAAGGACATTTTATATTCCTGGGTACTCTAGGAATTTAATTTCAGTTTCCAGACTTGTATCAGATGGTTATTCCTTTAACTTTTCGGACTCAGGATTTAATTTGTTTTATAAATCTGATGTTATTGGATGTGGTACTTTGTCTGATGGTCTTTTTCTTCTTAGTTTACAAAATGATGATAACCATACTATTATGCATGTTCATGAAAGGATTGGCACTAAACGATGTGTTATGGATGAGGAATCCTCTATGTTATGGCATCGGAGATTAGGTCATATCTCCATTAATAGAATTAAGAGGTTAGTAAATGATGGGGTACTTAGTGCTTTAGATTTTACTGATTTTGAGACTTGTATAAGTTGTATTAAGGGAAAACAAACTAACAAGTCGAAAAAGGGTGCCAAAGGAGTTCTGAATTATTGGAAATCATACATACAGACATTTGTAGTCCAGACATGGATGCGTACCGTAACAAGTATTTTGTCTCTTTTATAGATGATTACTCACGATATATGTATCTCTACTTGCTTAATAACAAGAATGAAGCATTAGATGCTTTTAAGGTATTTAAAGCAGAAGTAGAAAAACAATGTGGAAAACATATTAAAATTGTGAGATCTGATAGAGGCGGAGAATACTATGGTAGATACACAGAGAATGGACAAGCGACTGGTCCATTTGCGAGGTTTCTTCAAGAAAATGAGATTGTTGCCCAATACAGTTTACCTGGCTCTCCAGACCAGAATGGAGTAGCTGAAAGGAGAAACCGAACATTATTGGACATGGTGCGGAGTATGCTTGCAAACTCCAAGCTTCCTAACTTCTTGTGGAATGAAGCTCTTAAAACGGCTGTGTACATATTAAACCGAGTTCCAACCAAGGTTGTCCAAGGGACGCCATTTGAATTATTCAAAGGGTGGAAACCGAGTTTGCGACATGTACGCGTTTGGGGATGTCCGTCTGAAGTAAGAGTCTACAATCCACATGAGAAGAAGTTGGACCCAAGGACTATTAGTGGGTATTTTGTAGGATATGCCGAAAGGTCTAAGGGATACAGATTTTATTGTCCATCTCATAGTACTAGGTTTGTGGAATCAAGAAATGCAAAATTTCTTGAGAATGACTTGATCAGTGGGAGCGTTCTATCTCAAGACATTGGTTTTGAGAAAGACCATTCAGATGCCCAATATGACGCCTCGGGCAGTGGACTGATTGTTGTTAACAACATGCCTCCAGCACAAATGCGTGTTGAAAATTTAGTCCCCGAGATACCACAAGCTGTCAATCCTGATTCAGTAGATGTTGAAGTTCAACAGATACCTGAAGCTGTTGAATAGCTTGCTGAACGATATGATCCTGCCCTTCAGGAGAATGTTGATCTAGCATTGAGAAGATCTACTAGAGTAAGGAAATCAGCAATTCCTAGTGACTATGTTGTATATCTACAAGAATGTGACTACAATATTGGAGCCGAAAATGATCCTGAGTCGTTTTCACAGGCCATGAGTTCTAAGGATTCGAACTTGTGGCATAATGCCATGAAAGATGAGATGGATTCGATGGCATCTAACGGAGTCTGGAATCTCGTCAAGTTGCCTGATGGTGTAAAAGCCATTGGATGTAAATGGGTCTTCAAAACTAAGAAAGACTCACAAGGCAACATTGAGAGATATAAAGCAAGACTCGTTGCTAAAGGATTCACTCAAAGGGAAGGAATTGATTATACAGAGACATTTTCTCCTGTGTCTAAGAAAGATTCCCTTCGTATAATGATGGCTTTGGTTGCACACTTTGATTTGGAGTTGCACCAAATGGATGTGAAAACGGCTTTCCTTAATGGAGATCTAGAGGAAGAGGTTTACATGAAATAACCTGAAGGATTCTCTTCTAGTGAAGGTGAGCACTTGGTTTGCAAGCTTAATAAATCCATATATGGATTAAAACAAGCCTCCCGTCAATGGTATTTGAAATTCCATGATATCATCACTTCATTTGGCTTTGAAGAAAACATGATGGATCAATGTATATACCAAAAGGTCAGTGGGAGTAAAATTTGTTTTCTTGTGCTATATGTGGATGATATTTTACTTGCAACTAATAATAAGGGGTTACTATATGAAGTGAAACAATTTCTCTCAAAGAACTTTGATATGAAGGATATGGGTGAGGCATCTTATGTCATTGGCATTAAGATCCATAGGGATAGATCTCAAGGCATTTTAGGCTTGTCTCAAGAAACCTATATCAATAAAGTTTTAGAGAGATTTCGGATGAAAGATTGTTCACCAAGTGTAGCACCCATTAGAAAGGGTGATAAATTCAGCTTAAGTCAGTGTCCCAAAAATGAGCTTGAGCAGGAACAAATGAGAAACATCCCATATGCTTCAGCTGTTGGAAGCCTGATGTATGCTCAGGTCTGTACCAGACCTGACATTGCATTTGCTGTTGGGATACTAGGAAGATATCAGAGTAACCCGTGTATTGACTACTGGAGAGCTGCAAAGAAGGTAATGAGGTACCTTCAAGGGACAAAGAGTTATATGCTCATATATAGACGAACCGATAATCTGGAGGTTGTTGGGTACTCCGATGCGGATTTTGCTGGCTGTGTTGATTCACGTAAATCAACATCTGGTTATGTTTTCATGTTTGCTAGTGGGGCCGTATCTTGGAGAAGTGCAAAGCAGACCTTGACTGCTACTTCCACGATGGAGGCCGAGTTCATATCTTGTTTTGAGGCTACCTCACATGGTGTATGGTTAAAGAGTTTTATATCTGGGCTTAGTATTGTCGACTCTATTTCTAGGCCATTAAGATTGTACTGTGATAATTCAGCTGCTGTATTTATGGCTAAGAACAATAAGAGTGGTAGTCGAAGTAAACATATCGACATCAAGTACTTAGCCATAAGAGAACGTGTTAAGGAAAAGAAAGTGGTCATCGAGCACATTAGCACTGAGTTAATGATAGCTGATCCTTTAACTAAAGGCATGCAACTAAAGAGTTTTAAGGATCATGTGATGAGAATGGGACTTGGTTCCATAATGTAATTTTTATTATGTTTAATTTTAATAAAACTCTTATTCAGTTGATGTTTTCTCATTTAGCCTTGTGTACACATTTGTTTATTCATTTATTTTGAGAAATATCATTAAGTCTGGACCTAGAATAAACATCGGGTTTATTCATCAAGTTCTATAAGATTGGGAAGCACAATGCATTGTAATACATGGGAGATAATACTCGTCATTAGAGGACCTATCACCATGATTCATGAATTTTGTTTCTCATTAAGATAAATTATGGAATACATGGACCAAGTGGGAGAATGTTGGTTATTCTCATTTATCTTAATGAGAAACAAAATTCATGAATCATGGTGATAGGTCCTCTAATGACGAGTATTATCTCCCATGTATTACAATGCATTGTGCTTCCCAATCTTATAGAACTTGATGAATAAACCCGATGTTTATTCTAGGTCCAGACTTAATGGTATTTCTCAAAATAAATGAATAAACAAATGTGTACACAAGGCTAAATGTTCTCTTTCCTTTTTTATTGGAAACAAATAACCTCTAGATATGGTCCATGAATCCCATAATAAAGGAACAATATTATCCTACTAAATCGGGAATAATAAATCCCACTAAATCAGGAATAATAATATATCCCACTATATCAGGAAAGATATGTTCCAAATAAATCCTAATTTTGTGGAAAAACTCATTGATGGAATGAGTTATAAATAGGAGTACTATGGGGTCCCTAATCCTGCTCACCACTACAGAAATACACCATCTATATTGAGTGAGTTAAGGTTTAGAAGCACTAACCGTAACCGAGGCGTAACATTATTCTCCACCGAACAGGACACCTATTTGCTTTGCAATGGCTGGAGGTATGTAAAGGATTTATTTCACTTTCGCTGCCGCATATGATTAAGTTTCTATATGGTAGTTTAACAGTAGTGCAATTTGTATCAATACTAATATCTATATTTTAGTTTTCTGCATTAGCATAATAATATATACTTAACTATTTATATTGTGAACAAAATTTATATTGTATTTTTTTATTTCTATTATATATTTTATGTTTTTTATGATTTTTGTAAGTATATTCACGGTTTTTGATTGTTGGTTTATATAAGTTATAAAAACTTATGTTTCTACAATCTAATTCTATATTTTGATCCTATAATTTTTTTTTTGTAATTTTAGATAAAATGATACCTATCATCTCTCTCTTTCCTTTCCTTATGTACCATGTTTCTCTTCGCATTTTCAAAGCTTCCTATTTGACGATTTGAAAACTATTTATAGGGGGGTTGAGAAAAACATCGCCAGTCTTGTTGGTTCCAAAAGAGTGATTTTATACAGCAGACCTCAACATCCATGTCCAATTTAAAAGAATGAGAGCAGTAGCTGGGAGTATTCTCATTACAGATACGGATGCTTTCGCTGCAATGCTTTGGCACACCTATCTCCACTAGCACTCCAGCAACCCGCGACAGCGCGGCCTAGAAAACTTAGTCATAAGTTCATTTGATTTCAGAGGGAGTGTAAAACCAAAATCAAGTGCAAATTTACATGGATTTATGGAAAAGTTAAAAAAAACAAAAAAAAGATCAATTTACATAGGAATAAATGGGAGATTTTTTACGCTTATATGAAAATCATCAGACCACTTACGCATAGCAAAGTACGTAAATTACTTTGCGGTAATTAGTAGTTGCTCCTTTTTATTAATAATACATATAATACTATGCTAGATTTCTCTGTAAAATCAAATTAACACGAAGGTTTCGATCGGGAAGAATAGTTACAGCAGACATGCATTGAAGCCCAAGTGGTTGGATCGGCATGCCGCAAGATTCACAATTCGGCAGTATTCTATTGTTCAAATAATTATTATTTTTAAGATCTAACTTTTAATCTTCTTCTTTAGTGGCAAACATAATACAAAAAGAGAGTTTGACTACACAATTGATTGATAGTGAATCTATTCTTCTGTTGACTGCAAACTCACAAGAAAACAATGAAAAAGTTAAAGCAGGTCTTAAAGAAACAAAAGTTGGACTGGGTGAGGGGGAAAAGT
This sequence comes from Laguncularia racemosa, assembly GCA_037954665.1. Lineage (NCBI taxonomy): Eukaryota > Viridiplantae > Streptophyta > Magnoliopsida > Myrtales > Combretaceae > Laguncularia > Laguncularia racemosa. The sequence continues at coordinate 263,280 of JBBMOL010000259.1, read as the reverse complement.
CATTTGGTCAACAGTGCTTAGACCGATTTCAAAGTTAATGTTAATGTATAATATTCATGTTGCTGTGAAGAATATATACATTATGCTGCAACTTTTGAAAGCACGTGTGAACGTTATCTTTTGAAAAACTAGAAGCTTCCACGTAGAACATATTTCGTCATCAGGGCATTGTCATAAATGCTATGTCGATGAGTTGGACCTAACGAGCCTAACTTATTTAACTATAAAAATTACTAAGTCAGGATTGATTTTCATAATCCTAATTAACGATTGTCATTGGACTAATTTGTTTAACCGATGAACTAGAGTGGGCTAACCAGCCTATTCAATCCATCAATCTTTACTTTTAAAAGGTTAGAGCATCTCATTTAGTGATCAACTCACTTAACCCCGTTAAATAATTAAATTGGATAGGCCAATAAGTTAATCCACTAAATCAATAAACTTCCACTAATCTGTATTTCAAGTTAGCAATTGGACAACAAAGATGGCATTCAACCTTAGCTATTGGGATTACGATTTCCAATTTCCTTGTGTCTTATTTCATATTTAGAAATTATTTATTTTGTTGACATCTTCCATACTCCAATTAAGGGTTATAACTAAGTTTAAGGTTTTGCAATTCGCTTAACTTAAGGCTATTGTTTAGAGTTTGATGAACTTGGAATTAACTCTAGAAGGTCATTGAGAGAAATAAGTTATCTCTATCATTTTGTGTAGACTTAGGTAAGTAGGTTTGGTTGATCTCTATGAGTGAGATTTTCGTATTCTAAGGGAAGTTCTATACACTATTGTAAAAGTTAGGGTTTTGATAAGTGTTATAAAATACTTATTGATTTGTAACATTTATAGTAGTATTTTGTTTAATTTTCTTATATTTTGGATGGGTATTATACTTAATTAGTCTTTATTTTGATTTTAAAGCTTTCAAATGTAATTTTTGATGAAATGGAAGAAATACGTGAAATTTAGAACAAAAATATCAAAGTTATGAGATTGAGAAGTATGACATGAAGCATACTATGGTTGTGTTTGAAGTCATATTGAATAGAGCAAGAAAAGAGCTTGATGGAGCAGTCATGCAAGAGGCTATGTAGAGTTACATGGCCAAGTATATGCACATATTAGAGGGCTTGTTGAAGGTAAATTTTGGGAGATTTTCAAGACAAAGGGTACTTGAGCATTTGGACAATCATGCCATACCTATGCTAAGTAGAAGTTCAACTTTCCAAATTTATTTTTTAAGCTCAATTTCACTTTCTTAAAGAGCTATTCATCTTGAAGATTCAATTTTTATGAGTGAGACGCTGAGTTTCCTACTTCTTGGAGAAGTCATTCCTATCTATTAAAGCGATATTTCCTTATCAATGAAAATTTCGGTTTTATTTTAGGAAATTACAACTGTTTTAGACAGAAGATATTTTATTAAGATAAAAGGGTATAGAGTTCCAGTTGGAGATATAGAATTTTATACTTAGCAATAGAGTAGTAATAGATTTTATTATTGTTTTTGTCTCATCGATGTTCTTCTTTATGTATTGATTTTTTATTTTTGTTTTCAATTTCAACATGATACTAGCTTAATTTTCTTTTTGTACTTGAGTATAATGAACCCTAAAATCAATATGTGGTTTTCTAATCTATTATTCAATGAAGTTATTGATATTCTTGTAATTTAATTATATATTCTTTATTGTTTTCAAATAAATATTGTTGATGTATTAGTTTAAAGTTTGATTTCAATCATGGAGATTAAGAAATCCTATGTTTGAATAGATCTAGCATAATTTGAAGAAGCTATATGTAATTTTAGAGATAGAATGATGTAAATTTTTCAAATTAGGCTTAAATCTAATAATGAAATTCACAAAGTGAAAGTAATGTGATTTTAAGGGTTTTAATTAGGAAGAGATTCTAATTAATCAGTATGGAATTAGGAGTTAGTAAACTCGAGAGAGCTATTAGTTCAATATAAGAATTCCTATAATTCAAGAATACAATAATAGAATTGAATAATAATTAGTTAATTACATTAGTAGTTTTAGGGAGATTCAATATTTGAGTATACTTTTAATGATTGTTGTTTCCTTCAAATTTACTTATTGCTTACTTCATCCGATTTTGTAGATTAGATAATAAGAGAAGAGTAATTACTAGTACTCACAATTTCTATGGGATCGACACTCGATATTATTATTTACTATATACAAAAATTGATAGGTCACTTGTTTAGAGGTTTTGAGATAGTTGCATAGACTAATATCAAGTTCCAATTGGAGTGGTTATGTGCTTATTATGAATGAGTTTTGTGTTACATGTGACTTCAAAGTAGTGATGTAGAGATGGTATGTAATGGGATGACTATAAGAGAATGATAGAGAGGAGGAATAGGTAGTCTTAGTGTTTGAAATGACAAGTGATAGACAAGGGAACTTAAGGAAACCTTAAACGTCAAATTTGCAACTTATGCAGTTGAGATCTATAATTGTTTGAATTACTCATTTAATTTTTGAGGGTATAGACTGTGTACTAGAGTGTTGTTTCTTTGATCTCTTCCCGTAGAGTCAAATGATGTAGAGTGATTGAGTATTTATAAGCTCTTGATTTTGATAGCTTTTGTTCGATCACCTTAGTAATCAATGGATAAGATGGAGCTTTCTCATTTCATGATTATACTAATGAACTTACTAATGAGCCAAGAATAATATTCATCCTTGTGAATAGACTAGCTTGCCTAATTAAGAAAGGTTGGATGTGGATGAAATGGTCTAATGATCCTTATTTCAAGCCTACTAAGTCAAATCTCCTTGAGTCATTTTGTGTATGAATTGGACTCTCTAAACCCTATTACCTAGTCGAAAGAGTCAAGCCTTCGTAAATAGTAGGGGTGGGTATAGTTCGGTTTTTCCTATGAATAAAATAAAAACCATAAAAATGTAGTTTGGTTTTTTATTACTTTGAACCAAACCATATGGTTTTGTTTTAGAACTTTTCTAAATTATAAAATTTTAGTTTGGTTTGGTTTGGTTTTTACGGTTTATGGATTAGCTCATATTTTATTTTATAAAGAAGTATATTTGCATAACATGTAATTTCATATGAGTAATATTAAATTCATTTAATAATAACATGCATTGATATTATATAAGGGATTAATAAAGTTAATATTCAAATAATTAAAAAATTTTAAATATGTTATACAACTAAGTTATTCTTTAAACTAGCATATAGTATAAATTTTGAATCAACTTGTATATATATTTGTTAAATTATTGCCATAAAATTTAAATATATATTGCTTTTAATAAGTATAAACTAAAAATTCCCTTAAATGTTATTTTATAACAAAAGATTGTTTTTTCTATAAGCAAAATATCATCAGGTTTTTTCAAAACAGTTTGGTTTGAATTACTCTTCTAAAGTAACAATAAGTTATTAGGTTAGTTCGGATTAGAAAATTTTCAAACTAAATCACAAAAAAAAAAAAAATCATATTTTTGATTTGATTTGGTTCAATTTTGTAAATTAATTCTATTTTATCCATTTTTTTTATCCATCCTTAATAAATAGTAAGCTTAACCTAATATTTAATATAATAATTTTAACCTTTTACAACCATCATTTCATACTCTCATATTGTCTCCTTTATCTTTTGTTTATCTGTTGTTTAGTGTAATCCGATATTGGTTTCCTTCCACTGCGTATCCCATAGTTGGATTCCTTTATGCCTTGTAAAGTATATAGTTGTGGAATAAAAAACAAAGTGAGAGAGAGGAAGAGAGAATAGAACATATTATGTAACCATATCAACCTTTTACACCTCTAGGCCAGCATAATCTATCTTAATTTACATTTACACATGCATTCAGTGTCTCGTAGGACCAAATATAGCAAAAAATAACCTTATCCAAACCCAGCAACGTACAAATATTATAAAATATGAGTAATATTAAATTTATTTAATAATAACATATATTAATATCATATAAGGGATTAATAAAGTTAATATTCAAGTAATAAAAAAATTTAAATATGTAATACAATTAATTTATTCTTTAATTAGCATATAGTGTGACTTTTGAATCAACTTATATATATATTTATTAAATTATTACCATAAAATTTAAATATACATTGGTTTTAATGAGTATAAACTAAAAATTATTTTAAATATTATGTTATAACAGTTTTTTTTTTTTTAGTTATAGGTAAAACATCATTAGTTTCTTTTAAAATAGTTTGGTTCATATTACTCTCTTGAACCAATGATAAGTTTTCAATTTGATTAGACTAAAAATTTATCAAACCAAATTACAAGAAAAAAAAGGAGCCATATTTTCAATTTGGTTTATGGGTCAATTTTTTTTTTACTCATCCTTAATAAATAATGAACTTAACCTAATATTTAATATAATAATTTCAACCTTTTACCACCACCATTTCATACTCTCATATTGCCTCCTTTATCTTTTGTTTATTTGTTGTTTCGTGTAATCCGATATTGGTCTCCTTCCACTGCGCATCATATAGTTAGATTCCTTTATGCCTTGTAAAGTATATAATAGTTGTGGAATAAAAAACAAAGTGAGAGAGAGGAAGGGAGAATAGAACATATTATGTAACCAGATCAACCTTTTACACCACTGGGTCAGCATACTCTATCTTAATTTATATATACACATGCATTCAGTGTCTCGTAGGACCAAACATAGTAAACAATAACCTTATCCAAACCCAACAACGCACAAATATTACAAGACTATTCCTTCCAAAGGGGCCATGCGATGTTTTTCCGCATTCCTACAACGCAAGAACATATACGACCTTATTAGTTGCCGAAGCAATAGAGCCATTCAGAATCAAACCCATCTTCGAACCCGGTATGATGTGTTCATAACCCACCGGGGAATCGATACAAAGCGAAACATCGCAGTTTTGCTACACAATTACCTTATAAAGCATGAAATCCATGCTTTTCTTGATTTCAAAACCATGAAAGCCGGAGACAAATTGTTCGACTCAATCAACTCCGCAATATGTGGATGCAGAGTTGGTGTGGTCCTATTCTCACCAAGGTATTGTGAGTCCTATCATTGTCTCCATGAGCTTGCTTTGATGGTGGAGATGAAGAAGAAGCTGATACCTATATATTGCGACGTGAATATAGATCAACTGCGGATTATAGATGATGGAATATCGTATCATGGCAAAGACGTAGAAAGATTTCGTTGTGCTCTTGAGGAAGCAAAGAGTACTGTTGGAATTGTTTTCAACACCTTACAGGGGTACGTACTATTCCTATTTCTTTAGGGCGCTTCTGATAGTCTTTCCCCCATACCGACTGGCCAATTTGTGTTGGAGAGTTAATTTGTATATTATCTCATCTCGATTTTATATCAGTATTAAAAATATATCAAATAATTATTTTACATTTTAATCACATTTATTCATATTGTAATTAAATCTTTTATATAATTTATTATGTTAATTTCGTATTTTTCTTTCTATAGTTGTATTCACGTTCATATTATCCATTGGAGATTATGTTTAGTTAAAATAACACTTTTCAAACACTTCTTCATATTTGATGAATAATACTATAGCACTCTTAAGTATATATTAACTAATAATGACCGGACTCTAGAAAGTCGAAAGATTTCGTGTCCTTGATTTTACGGAGAAAATTGTGAAATTGTTTCATAATTATAAACCTTTTTCGATTTTTTTTTTTCTAATGGTCACAATCATTATTGACCACCTGATTTTGGTAAATGGAATAAAGTAAGAATATAATTATAAGTTTTATGAAATATAATGGAGAAGTAATAGTTATTTCTTTTAATTCATTTAGAGGTCTTATGGACATGGAAATATGATGAAAAATAAAAAAGGATAGCCATTTCTTTCATTTTATAAAGGAGTTGAAATTTTTTATTTTGCGATAATAGCAATTTTATTAGATAGTTAGCTCATTAACCAAACATATAAATAGATTTATAGGGTAAAAAATAACTACTCTATTATATTCTTATGAAGTTAATGAAGCATGGAATTAATCTTATATTAGTTTTATGATTAAGAGTAGCATTGTTTAATTTGTTTTACTAATTGGAGCAAGGTGACGACAAATGCTGTGGTCATCGGTTGTCAAAGGTCTTGAATTGCTAAAACAGACATTAATAATCAATTAATTATATATTTGATTTATTTAAATGGAATAAGATTAGATAGACATAGCAATTATTTTATTTTATAATTAAGGATATTTTTAAAATGAAAGTCATATTCAATGAAGAATAACAGCTCCTTGAGTAGAAGTTATGCTTATATAATAACTTTTTACAAATCAAATAAAGAACAATTATTTTATAAGTAATAAGATAGAATAAAAAATAAAATAAATTTTATTATACATGTGAACCAAAGCAAATATATGTCAATTTTTTATATATTAAAATGAAAACTTTCCGCTGTCCTGTTCACTATTTTAAAGGGATAAGTTCAATATTAAATTTTATTGTTAAGTTATGTATATTAAATCTTTATCATTAATTATAGTTAAATCTCTACTGTTAATATGTTAGTACATAAATTAACGATATAAAAGATTGAACCAATCCCCTAAAAAAACATGGATAAAACCATACAAAATTCCATTAAAACGCTATACCGAGCTTAATATGACGAATCCTGATGGTTTAATGTAAAAACTTTCCACCCATCCTCCAAAGTAGTATAGTGAACATTATCTGGTCAAACTCATATGTATACTTTTATGGCAACTTTTTGCTCCACCATATATATAATGATTAAAAAAAAAAAAGGAAAGAAAAGAAGCATCCACTATCCAATAATATTAGAATTGTGAGCATGAAAGGCTCTCCCCATGACGAAAGGCCAACTAACATAAAACTTTTTGTAGTGAAGGTGAGGGATAGGTCTATATTAGGGTAGCAATTTATATTAGGGATTATATCTTATTTTACACCGAATTTATGTAAGTAGTAGAGATACATAAAATTGTTGAATAAATATAATAAATACTTAGCTTATATTAAAAACATATTTATTTAAATTGTATTATTTATATTACATATATTGTTAGTTTCAAATGTTGTTTTATTATTTTGTTCCTAACCAGCTTGGATTTGCATTCATGTCAATACATCGTGTTAGAAACTACTAGTGATTGTTGATATAGGATATACTAGATAATATTAACGATGTATGTGATAGACACTTGCATTTTTCCATAATAATAAAGGCAAACAATTATTAACAAGATGTCATAGGTTAATGCCCCCTTATAGTCATAAAAATATTATAAGGAGGGTTTTATCATTTTCAATCTCTAATTTATAGTTTTGTTTGCTTTTGAATGAATGCAGAGACTGGTTGCAGTTACTTGAAGATGCTTCAGCTTCAGTCATAAGGAATTTGTCCGATGTTGACAAAACTTAGAAAAAGGATAATTATACTAGAGGATTTTAAAAAAAGATAATTATAATAGAAGTTTTACACATTGGAAGTTATATATAGATAGGTTATTAGCCTATCACTTGATATAATTAAAAGGTTTACTATTTTAGTGTATACATCTAGTTGATCCTTTGTCATATTATGTGATATATATATTTTAAAGAGATAAAATAAATACACTAATTGTTCATTTGACTCATTTAAAACTTTAATAACTTATTTGAATATTATAGACTAATAAGGCTATGCACCTATGATGCATGTACTTAAAAAAAAACAAAAATAAAATACATATGAAAACCCACATTTTTTATAGGCATAACCTAACTAATCTAGAACTTCAATAACCAAATCAATCCAAAAATGAACATTGAGTATCCTATAAATACATACTAGTTTCTCTTATAAAGGTACCTCATATTAGTATTTAACCTAAAGATTGCTCAATAGCTTAAATTCTTGTAAACTTCTTCTTGACACATTGATACAAAGTCTATTGAGATTGTCTTTTCCTTCTCTTTGATCCCTCCCCACTTATCCCTTGGTGTTGAAAGCCATTCAAAATGCAATGTTCATCCCTATCACATGAAGTGTGAGATGCACATAGTACACATACGATATGCAAGATAGATCCATAAATTTTTTTAATGTCCAAATTTTAGCAAGTATCTAGTTTGATCAAGTAATAATATCTAGATTTTAGTAAGTATCTAGTTCGATAAAGTAATATAGAATTAATAGGGTTGTTGCTGCCACAACGATTAATTTAAGTAGTGAACCAATATCAATTCTACTATTATCTAAGAACTCAAAAACTTGATAAGATAAAATTATACTAATATCAACCAAAACTAACAAAGTAAATTAGAATAATCACTAAGGGAAACTTTTATTAACTCAATTAATTATGATGTGGGAAAATTTGAATTCACTATAACATAGTAATCTTACTGTAACTAAATTATAATTATATTTAGTTGCTTGGTTATTCTTGTGAATTTGCTAAGTACTTTTATGGTATAATAATCCAATTCTTCTTCTGAATCATTAAATTATTAATTTACCAAGTTAATTTTCTGGATTTTTCTAGTCAAATTAATATGAATTTAAAATTACAATTGTTTTTCTTATGAATGGCAATTGACTACTATGTTAAATTAATCTCTCCTAAATTTCTTTAGTCAAAATTTTGACATAAACACCACATTAAGCCTTATATGCAAATTCAATTTAATTAATAGTAGTCATAGTCAAAATCCTTCATCTTCACTAAATTTATTAAATACCAATCTTGATTATTCATAAATCTAGCTCAATAAGAAATTTCATAATTATAGGCTTAAACTCTAAACATACAATTAAAGTATCAAGATTTATAACAAGAATTATTTAAATTTTTAAACATACTTAAAGCAATAATAACAAATTAATAATTAAGTTCATTAATTTTTCACATAAATTTAACACATGATCAAATTAAAGAAACACACACAAAAGGAAAAAAATCCATATAATTAATCCATTAATAAATCCCACGAAGAACCAATATTTTTAAAAGTGTAATATATAAAAAAAAATCACCTAAGAAAAGACTACGAATTATCTCTTGGCGGCTTCTGTGCCTGGATATCCTTTCTATCCATGAAAGATCCGCTGCTCAAGTGACAAAGTTGGGATTTAATCGGTTGCTGCACGTGTTGGACGTTGTTCACTTGGATCTTTGACCGAGTGGCTTTTTCTTCCTCGCTTGTTGGGTTGCCGTTGTTACCTTGGACATGGTCAGACGTGAACGATGGCCTTCATCGGACAATGTTGAATTTGATGGACCGTTAAACGACATATGCTGGTGGATGGGCTGAGTAGCATGGATTAAATCAATTGCTACTTGGACTTGTTGGTCATATGTTAATTGCTTTTTATCACAATCTCTCCTTTCCAGGGATGCACGGATTAATGAATGGATTTTGGGCTATTCAATTTTTTTCAATTCATGGACAGTGGAAATCAAGAAATTGTGGCCCATGCTGCTTCTCCAAGTCAACTGAACATTGGAACCGCATGCATTGGCCAGGACTTTTTCTTTGGAATTCACATGGCCGACCGAAGGATTTGAAGACCTACACATATGCACTCCAGTTAAATTTCGTTTGTCCCTTTTTCATGCATTTCTTATATTTTATGAATCTGCGAAGTCTTTCTATCAAAAAAAAACATTTATAACTATAATATAAAGTTGGGTAAAAACTATATAAATTTACAACTTATCAATTGCCCTTAACTAAAAGAAATTGCTTGTCCTTAAGCAAATAATTTTAATTCAACCTAAGAGGATAACTTTATATTACACTCTCAAAGACATATCCCGCTTACATAATTAAAGTAAAATTATCATAATTGCATAAATCATTTTTGCATTTGTAACCAACGAAAGTACCGGCAACTTTACTACACAAAATATCTATTCAATTTTCATATTATGCACTAATGAGATTTAAGCTATTTGACGAAAATAACTAATCTAATAGATGTAAGATTTTCATACAATTTAATAAAAATTTCATTATCCTTGAATTGAGTCCAACATTAATTTACTAAAAAAAAGTTATACATTTTAATAAATTTGAACTAAGCCATATACACTTCCTATTCTATTTTATCAAACTTTCAAACACAAACACTTTTACATATTTCATTTGTTTAATCTCAATTATCTTTCCTATAAAAGAGGGCTTTATTTTTTTAATTCTTTTTGTTTATATTTTTCATTTTGTATTTTCCTTTTTTTAAGTCTAGTTTTTTCAAACTTTTCTCTTAATGCACATATTGAGCTTTATGTCAATGTTTCCAAGCTTGTCACCTAAGAAAACAAGCATTATTCCCCATAGGACACCAATAGACTTAATTACTTGAGTTAATGAGGCCTATTGTTAGACTTTTAATTTTATATAATTGAGTGTCGTACCATAGCCATTTTGGCTAAGTGGATTTTATTACTAGAAGACTTTATGGAAGATTAAAAAATACTTGAGGTTAGGGTTTAGAGATGTTCACAATTTAAGTCAAATACTCAAGGCATTAGAGTAGAAATTTTTGACACATTTTGTTTAACTTCCATTTATATATTTATAAATTCTTTTTTTTTTTCATTACACCAACTTTATTTTTAAGAAAGATAACTAGGAAAAAACTTCATTTCATTACAAATATAAGAATCTCTCATACCTTTCAAAAGCTTCCTAAAAATAAATATACAATAAAGTAAATCTACGAAACATACATGGCTAATCTTTTATAAACAATATTGCCTCAACACCCAAAACTTTAAATATTTTAAAATTTCCAAAGTTGAGTAGAACGTGAGATTCTTAATCCTCTTAGAAGTACTATGAAGTGACCATACGCTCTTCCACAACTTAACAGATGTCATCCTTCGGCGAGTTGATTATTGTCATATTACGGTGCTTGCTTTCAACATCTTATGGTAGTTGCTTTTTACAATTTTATTATATATTTTATTTTTCTCCATAACTATGATATTTCCATTATTTATAAAATAATTTAACTCTTTTAGATTCAATTTTTTATATGCTTTATGTCTATAACTTTTTCACAAATCCTATAAATATGTGGTGACATATATTATGGTATAATTCAATCATTTTTTCCCATAATTTATATATATTAAGTTTGTTTTAAATCTATTTTATTTCAATTGCTTAATTTATTGTATTTATTTTCATTGCAAATATTTTTCAAAGTAATTTCATATGCCATTATCTTATAACTTATTAAATATATATATTTTTTCACAATCTTAAAATAGTCAAATTATATAAGGAATGCCAATCAATTACTTACATATTTATACCTCCTTGAATTAACAATAATGATTTGAATTCTATTGAATTTACATTACATGTGTCCATAAAGAATTTTCATATTTTTGGTGTTCTATAATTAAAAAGAAATAAGCTTTTACATATGACTTCTTCACATGATTTTTAAGTGATTTGTCAATAAGTTATTGTAATAGTCTATGTCTAAGTATCTTATTTTAATACTCTAGGTCAAAAGTAGTTAATAACCAAGCTAACAAATATTAATAGGCCTTTTTAAACTAAATAAAAAAGTTTCTAGCTAATATTTACTATTTGACCTTATAAATCAATACTAATTTTTTTCCACAAGCTATGTGAGACTATATTTTATATGCAATATCACAATTTTCCTTCCTTAAATTGTAATGCTTTAAAACTTGGAACACTATAACTTGTCACGTGCTATTTTTAGTTAATGACACGTTAAGATTCTTAACCTATTTAAAATCCACAAATACTAAAATAAAACATCAAACTCAATTAACATAGATCAACCATCAACTTGAATGAGGGGCAAATCATCACTCATTGAAAGCCATAACTTGTATAAAAACATAACATGATCAACATAAATTGATACATAGGACTAGAATCCTAGATGGTTCCAACAATAACTATACTATCAAAAACTAAAAAGGCTAACTAGATTTAGAGTCTCATCTCTATGAACAAGCATAACTTATATTAGTAGAAAACAAGTTGTTTACCAAACTACTATGACTAATTACTAATCTTCATAGTATACAAGTATTCTACATCTCTGTCATCCTACACATACTCAATGCCTTCTAAGTTAAAGTCAGCATCACCATCTATACCTCTAGCTGAAAAGAAGGTCCCACAAAGGCATGAGCTAATACCTAATGCAAGTTACCCACAAACACATGCTCATGTAACATCACCACAATACTCACATACATCAAATGCAAAAAAATAACTCACAACTAGTTAATTATCTTAATTAAAGTCTATCAATCACACATAAAGGTATTCATGGCCTCACACAATTTTTCTTTACAATCAAATATACATAATGGATATATTTATGATACTGCCACCGTAGGCTCTAATATTATGGTGTTGGAACTAACATTTCTAGCCCTAACACCCATGAGTCATCTTAAAATCTACACATATCATTTCATTGTATGACTTCACTTAGGATAATGTCATATAGAGATCATCGGATTGCCTATAAGGTCTTACCACTTTTAGTTCTTAGGTTGAGCTATGCACAAATAGTAAGTAATCATTAGTCAAATAAGATTTGATTTTGTTTAATTCCTAATTCTAGCACACACAAGTAGCATATAGAGTAAACCTATACTCGATGTCCACACTTTCACACGATCTTAACTTTTAAAGGCGAACTTAGTAAACATTGTAAACAACACACATTTAAGACCCTAGCTAAGCTAAGCTAAGCTAAACTAATTTTATTTGTTTTGGTGATTAAAAACACTAGAATTAGGAAATTGAAGCAAAACAATGCATTAGCAAGAGGTACAAGCAATATGGGTGAGTATAAGAGCATGTTTTTACTTGTGTACCTTTCTAGAAAAACAAGAAGTGGATGTGTACATGAACATGGACATGACCTACACAGGTAGGAAACATGGGGGTGTTTTTGCCTGTGTACCTCTAGGCCTAAAAAACATCCCTAAAAAATAAAGCTTCATGACCATGTTTCTCTTATCTACACGTGTTCACGTACATCATAGGTAGGAACACAATTGTGTTGTGCTTGTGTACCTCTAGATTTCCCTTGTCTATGCGAATTTCAACGATTCTCTTCCCAACATGATGTACATTGATCATTATGAACCATAAACTATAAGTTTCACACAATTAACATTAACTTACCAAATTAAAACTTCTCTTGATATGAATTTGAGATCTTTATTCTTCAAGAAACTTACACTTAAACTAACCCTACAAACCGTAAAACATGCGCTATAGATGTTCAATGAAGAAATATGCAAGAAGATGGGTTAAAACATGTACTTACCTTGAAATTTGGTGTTAGCACTTAAACTAACCCTATAAACCTTAAAACATGCGCTATAGATGTTCAATGAAGAAAAATGCAAGAAGATGGGTTAAAACATGTACTTACCTTGAAATTTGGTGTTAGATTAAGGGAAAGCATGAGAAGAAACTTTTAGGAGAGAACTAACATGAGGAAGATAAAAGGGAAAAGGAATGTTTTGACTAAAGAGGTTTTAAATAGGTAACATTAACATGGCACTGACGTGGTGTTGATGTTACAAATAAGAAAAGAATATAAAATTATAAGAAAAATGAAAGAAAATCTAAAAAATAACAAAAGTTATATGAAATTATAAAAAAATATTGGAAAAAAGAAAAAAAAATAATTTAATTAATAAAAATAAAAATGAATCTTGAAAATAAAAATAAGTTAATGTAATTAATTAAAAAATGTAAAATTTTGAAAAAAAAAGAAAAATACAAAAGAAAATAAAAAATACAATTGACCATCCCTTAGCCTTAAGACAATTGGAATAGCTAAAATAACCTTGGTGGATCACAACCCACTTACAAAAGTAGGTTGTTTGATCCATTTGCAACTTGGGGTAGCCACCTACCATCCCAAGGCGCAATTTAAAAAAGAAAAAGAAAAGAAAAGAAAAAGAGAAACTTTGATAAGGTCACAAATGGGTCATTTCTTTTTTTTTTTTTCCTTTTCTTCTTATTTTTTTAAATATGGGTGTTAAGTGGCCAACCACTGCCAAGGTGGGTTGAATGACCTACTTCTTTAAGTGGGTTGTAACCTACTTGCACATATGTGGCCATTCCAACTACTTGTTAACTTTAAAGTGACTGGTTCTTTTTTCTTTTTTTACTTTCTATCTTTTTTCTTTTTCTTTTCCAATTGTTTATATTTTTTAAGTAATTACATTAATATATATAATTAGAAAAAATTATTTTTTTAAATTTTTTGGTACCTTTTTTTGTTTTTTTTGAATTTTTGTAAATTTTTAAAATAATTTTAGAAGCTTTTTTTTTTTTTCTGTTTTTCAAGCAAGAGTAGCTACATCAATGCCATGTCATTACCACCTATTAGATAATGGCCACATCAGATGGACTTAACAGTATTATGAAAAAATCCCTTATTTGAATCATATTAATGTTTATCTTTTGTTTTTACCACTTAAAAATTTGATCATCTATTTGAACTAATCCCTTAACATTCATCCCCTATTGTTTAATTTTCCCCTTTTCTAATTGTATTTTCATTGAAACTTGGAAAACTAAAAAAAAAAAATAATTTGTAGAAATTCATCTTTTCTTATTTTAATGGAAATCCAAATTTCAAATATTAAAAGTACAATGGAGGGAAAAAAGTGGAAATGATTCATCAAATAACAACACACTATCAAACAATATCATACTATCTATCTCTATCCACATTCCTTTGAATTTGAAATATTTTTCAAGCTATCAACACAACCACCACATGCCTACCCTTTCTTGTCTTTTTCTTTTTCTTTTTTCCCCTCTGCTTATCACATATAAAAGCCTCCTCCAATTGCTTAACTCTTTATAATAATGAACTTAAAACCCTCATTTGCCTCTCATTCCCCTTGAATAGCTTCACATTGATACTAGTGGCCCGATTCAACATTAGAAATGAAGAAAAGTAGGGCATAAATGAGAAAGGGAAACTCACCAAATAAGAAAGAAAAGCATGGTATAAATGAGGATGGTGAGAGTGAGAGGAAATGATAGTGAATTTGCAATTAGGGATGGTAGTTTGATCGATGAGGGTGATAGCAAATGAATGGTCTAGTTAGGGATTGTGAGCTTGTATCAAAAGATGATGTGAGAGAGTTAAAGGTTGTAAGGCGTGTATGATGAGATGACGAACGAGAGATGGTGATGGATGGTGAAGGTGAGAGGGTGACCTTGAGATGACGGTTGAGAATAGATGAAAGATGAGAGATAATGAAGTGATCAAGTGATGGATGAATGATGGTGAAGGCATGACTGTGTGAGCATGAGTGACTATGAGAAAGTAGAATGACATAGCAAGCTGTGAGCTGTATCTAGAGTTTTTCAAAAAAAGAAAAAAGAAAGAAAAAAAATTATAGTCACTAATTACATATTATCTTATTTTTTGGGGGTAAATTATGTAAATCACCCTTGAAAACTTTAAAAATTGCACAAATATCTAGTTTTTTCAAAAGTAGGCACTTAGTACACTAGAAACAATTGTGGGCTCCATTTTCTTTGTTGATTAGACTGCCACATGTAAAGTGAGCTAGGCAATTTATTCGTATTTTTAATAAATTAAATTAAAAAAAATTAAAAAAATGACTAAAAAATTAGAAAATAAATATAAAAGCATAATATATATGTATACACACACACATAAGAAAAGATAGAAAATATATTAAAAAAGGATAAGAAATTAAAAAAATTAGAAAATAGAAAAAAGGGAAAAGTTTTTCAAGTCATTGCTGGCCACCCATTCACTTTCTTTATTTTTTTCCCCAAAATTTTCTACCTTTTCTTTTTTCTCTCTTTTTTTTTATTTTCTTCTTTTTTAGTTTTTTTTTTCTAATTTTAGTTAATTTAGTTAAATTAAATATACGGATAAATCTAAAAGATTTTGGGGGGTAATTCGTGTAATTTTTCCTTTTTTTTTTTTTTTGGTTAGGTCTATGTTTCTTATCAAGTTTTATCTTACTACCAATTATAGGGTTTTAGAACAAAACTTCAAAGTCTTAAAGCCTTATATGAAATTAACTTATGGGGAAACTGTCGTATTAGATAGGCTTAAGCAAAAAAATGGATTGAATCACGAATTGAATAGAACTTAATTGTAAATTAGGTTTGAATTGCTTATATGAATTAAAAAAAAAGAAATGAATTGAACCCCTTCTTTTAAGTTTGAAAAAACTACAAATCGAGTTGAACTAAACTATGAGAAGAAAAAAAAAGTTGCAATATTCATTATGCTAATTGTGAAAATTTGATTGTAGTGCCCTGTCTAAAAAAATGTGAATTTTTTATTCACCTATCTATGTTTTTTACTTCTAAATAAGAATGTGAATAAATGACATGGAGCCATATATTGTAAATATTCCACTTACATTATGTAGATTTTTAAAACATGTATAGAATGATTTTTTTTTTTCTACTTTTCATGTATTAATTTGGACACTTTCTAATTTTTAAAGTACTAACTAAATCATAGTAGGGCTCAATAGCAACTTCTAATGTATAGTACTCTAATGAATTGTGTATGACGTGAAAAATGTTGCATATAGGGAAAGTTTTAAATTCTTGGTCTTAGAAATACATTGAAAATACTTTTTTTTTTTAATTAATGGTCAAGAAAACTTGTATTAAAATGCAAAAATTTCTCATGAGCATTATGAGATTCTTTATTCAAATTGCTAGCCAAACCTTTTTTTATTTAGCTTAAAAAAAATTACAAATTGAACCGAGTAGTAATGTTAGGTTTAGCTTGATTTTGAGGCGTGAATTGTATCGAACCAAACCACACTCACCCCCCATGTTTGGATGGATTGGGTACCTTATAATGACTCGCTTAGTGGTATATTTAAGAATAGCTATTATTTATCTATTCTATTTCTTAAAAATTGTAATTTATTTTGAACTTACAAAGTACAACAAAAATGATAAAAAAGGAAATTAGCCTAAATGGTACATTACAAAATTAAGGGCACAAGATAATGTTCCTTCATTCATATCAGAATTAGGAAGGTTTAGTTCAATGTTCAGGTTAACGTTTATGCCCTCCTTTTCTAAGGTTAAACTTATCTATTTGGCTTGGCTACCAAGTCTATTAACCTTTGTTCAGAATGGAGGAAAAACAATTCAGAATGTAACACCTTAAAACTTAGCATGCTATAACCTACCACGTATTCCTATTGAGTAGCGACATGCTAAGGCTTTAAATCTCCATTCTAATTTCAACCCTATTCTAATATCATTATAACTTCAATAATAGAAACAAATGACTCTTAGGTGAATTATTCCAATCATCATTACTTAAAACAAATACATTAAACTCCAAACCTAAAACCAGGCTAAGCATCTATCAACATATAATGAACAACATATTTAAAAGTCTAGCAAACATCTTCAAATTCTCTAATCAACATCCTCAAGTTCTCTTAAGGAAATCTTCATCACCATAATAATAGTGATACTCTCTTCCATTTTCATCCTGATAATAACACACTAAATTCCTATTCTCATCGTAATCGACATATTCATCATATTTACCTATAGTTGAAAAATAAGTAGGATGAGCTTAAGCCTAATACGTGAATACCATACAGACATGTGCATGCCACATTACAAGAATACCAACATATGTAAATGCAATGGAAATACATATCAAATCATTAGGTTATTATCTTTAATTGACTAACATATAATATAGGGGTACTCATGATCCCGTCACACCATATAATATCTACATATATATATATTCCTAACTTGGGAACTGTCATTGTAGGCCCTGTCTAACCTTAATCTACCACAGATTATTTTGATACACGACTTCACTAACTACAATGTGGCATACCAATCATCAGGGTGCTATATAGGGATCCGCCACCTCCAACCCCTAGGCCGAGTTAAGCATAAATAGCACATATGTTTAAATTTAATATTCAATTAAATTCATTTGTATAACCACATTAACAATTTCAAACAATAAACATGGTAAACACGTACCTAGAAGAGTAGTCTTAAGATTAGCTCTTACTTCTCTAGGAAAGGGATATAGACTTGTCAAATTTCAAAGATTGAGTTTAGTTATATCCTATAACTTAATCTAGGTTCACTAATCGGTCAATTATGTCCTAATTGTAGAATTCCTTTCCCTAATGTCTTATTGTGTGTAAGTCGTAATTTAGAAGTGTAGGAAAATTAAATATAATTTAATTGTGAGTGTTAAAAAACAACATGGCCATGTGAATGGCTATGTAGAGGAACACAGGAGAGAATATGACTGTACTAATGGTCATATACTATTCTGTGTATAATTGTTATTCTAGCACACCTAAGTACATAGTTATGTATATGGCCGTATACTTCGACATAGTAGGGTACACGGTTGTGTATTATAGCTGTATACCTTTCCGTTAACTTTCACAATTCAATATGCCCAAGTACATAAGCGTGTCATATGACCGTATACCTTTTTATATACAATCGTGTTTTTACACTAGCAAGTATATGGGTGTGTACTTGGTATGTACTCCACTGTTTCATCATGAATTACTTTTCCTCTTCTCTAGTTTGATCCTCAGTCTAATTTCTATGAATCCAAGTCTAATTGGATCTATTAACTTGTTAATCTTAATACATTAAATGGATTTGTGCGCTTACTTGTTTGAGTTTGGGATTGGAATTCTCGAATCACTTGATCTTATGCCATTTTGTCTCACTCCTTGTTCTAAACTCTAATGACATGTCATCAAATTTACTTAGACCCTCGAATCTATCATAAAAAATAAACATCTTAATGATTAGTTACCTTACCTGATGAAAGTGGGTTGATCTTATAGCTTTTCATTAGGTCATCTTATGGGTCTCAAAGGGTCCCTCTATGGTTGCAACTATGCAAATAAAGGAAAAGGGGGAGCAATAGGTCAAGTGGGCTTAAATACCTTAATCCAAAAAGACTAAACTGCCCACCATATTTTTATACTATTACTTTATTTAGCCTTAAGAATTAATTAAAATAAATAAATAATAAATATAATACATGTATTTTACATCCTCCCCCCCTTATAAAAACTTTCATCCTCGAAAGTTACTTGGGTTTGGAAAGAGTTCTAGATGCTTCATTCGCATATCTTCTTCTAGTTCCCATGTTGCCTGATTTGTCCATTGTACCTTGATGTAGGTAATAACTTTCCTCCTCAATACTTGTTCCTTAGTGTCCACAATCCTTACAAGTCTTTCAATTGGGGATAAATCTAGCTATACATTTAAAGGCTCTAAAGCCATTATTTGGTTTGGATTTAGCATAAACTTTCTCAACATAAATACATGAAATACATCATATATCCTAGCGAAACTTGGTGATAGAGCCAACTTATAAACAACATTATCAATTCTTTCTAGAATTTCTAATGGACCCACATACCTTAGATTTAATTTCGCTCTCAGACTAAATCTGATTATTCCTTTAGTTGGAAATACGTTCAACAGAACCTTATCTCCTATTTGAAATTCTACATAACCTTTCTAGCGACTTTGAGTTAAGAGAATTCATTGTCTTATCATCCTCACTTTATCTATAGCTTCCTACACTATCTCTGACCCTATTATTTATCTTTCACCAACTTCATCTTAATGTAAGAGAGATTTGCACTTCCTACCATAGTGCTTCATATAGAGCCATCTGAATAGTAGCTTAATAGCTGTTGTTGTATACAAATTCCACCAGGGGTAAGTGATCACTCTAATTACCCTCGTAATCTAAAGGACATGCTTGTAGTAAATCCTCTAGAATTTAAATGGTCCTTTTAGACTACCCATTTGTCTTAGGATGGAAAGTAATAGTAAATTGTAATTTAGTACCTAAAGCCTGATGTAGACTTTTCTAGAATCTACTCATGAACCAAGTATCCTTATTAGAAGTTATAGTGGCTAGCACACCATGCAATATGACAATCTCTTTAATATACAACTGAGAAGGTCTCTCTAATTTGTAGTTTACCTTAATTGGTAGGAAATGGGCGGATTTGGTTAATTTAGCTACAATCACCAAGATTGCATCATATTTCTCCTTGTTTCTTGGAAGAGCTTTAACAAAGTTTATAATTACATGTTCCGACTTCCATTTAGGTATAGGAAGTGGTTGTAACTCACCAGCTGGTCTTTGGTGTTCAATTCTGATTTGGTGGCAAGTCATGCATCTAGATACAATTTTGTTATCTCCCGTTTCATATTTCTCCACAAATAATGACTTTTTAGATCTTTGTATAACTTGGTGCTTTTGAGATGTACCATCTATTTTGAGTAATGAGCCTCTTTTATAATCTCCTTCTACAATTCAGTGTTTTTTAGAACACACAATCTTGTACCATATTTAATTACACCTTTAGCCTCTTCATAAATTCGATTGTCTCTCCCCATCTATTTTGCTCATGATCTTTTGAATTTCGAGATCTCTCATTCATGCTATCTTAATTCAATCAAGATTACATGGTGGAATACAAAGAGTAGCTAACTTGGTTCTCACTTCAGGTGTCACTATCTTTAACTTTAACTTATGCATGTCCTTCAGTATTTGTTCATGAGAGGTGATTGAAGTTACTATGTAATACTTGAAAATTTTATTATTTATTTATTTATTTAAGATATATGTTGTCACAAAGAACAAAGGACGAGGATGGGAATTTTAGAAAATTAGAGGGGCAATTTGGACATTTCACGATAGAGAGTATTTAACCCTTGATGACCTAACTTTTCCTCCTTTTCACTCTCTCACAGTAAAATAGTAGACCAAGACATATGCTCTCCATAGGAACCCTAAGGCAACTAAGGGAAAAGGGCGCGACTTAATTCCAAGTATGAGAGGTAAGGGTTTTTATACAAGAATTTTCGTGGAGAATGTGTAATTTGATATAGTTACATCACTTTGTTCATATAGAACTCAAAATTTGAGAAAGGACAATAGGAGAATGGGAATTAATGGCTCAAGGATAACACTTATGTAATTTTGATGTAAGTGTGAAAATTCTTGTAATTTAGATGCATTTATGTATTTTAGAGATTTAATTAAGCCTAGGGATAAAGGGAAACAAGTTTAGGAGAATTTGAAGTAAAAGAATTAGGATTTGTGGAATTTGCCGACGGGTAGATAGGCTCTTAACACGGTTGTGTTTCGACCATGTTGAATTCAAAAGATACACCAAGAAATACACGACTTCCCAATACGGTCATGTTTCGACCGTGTTGAGTTAAGGGTAACACGACCTTTTAATATGGTCGTGTTTAAGATTGTGTTAAGTGTAAAGGTTACACTGAGAGATACACAGCTTCTTAACACTGTCGTGTTTTGACCGTGTTGAGTCAAGGGTAACACGACCTCCTAACATGGTCGTGTTTCGATTGTATTGAATTAAGAAGAATATGACCTCCTAACATGGTCGTGTTTTAATCATGTTGAAGCCAAATTTTATACCGAAAGATACATGACCCTTAACACGGTTGTGGTCCAGCTTGTGTTGAGTAACATGGCCCCCAACATAACCGTGTTAAATAAAGTATAACATGATTATATATTCATTTAACTTCAAAGTAAATTAATTTCCACACAACTTAGATAGCTAGTAAGGCCCTAGAGAAATTAAATAAATATGATTAAGAGAAATAAGAGAATGATATTAACCTTAGATTAAGTACTAAGAAGAGCTTGTTGATGTGTACAGATTTCAATTTAGATTAAGTCTGAGACTGGAAGTACTTAAGGCTAAGATTCAAGATATGTGTAACTTGTGTGTTAATTTGTGCTTGTTTAAGTTAGTTTATGCATTGAACTTGACTTAATTGGATGAATTGGCTTAAGTGTTTAAGTTGCATGCTGTATATGCTTGGCTCGACTTAGTGGCCCGTAGTAGCAAATCCCTAGGGGGCACCCCGATGATCTTTGTGTGACGTTGAACTCAATGAAGTCGTGCTTGGAAATGATCTAGGCTAAATGTTGGTTAAGAGGTTTAAGTGTACATGGGTGTGGGGCCTATAATGGTAGTTTCTATCACCAAGATTAAGTAATTTAAGTGTACATGAGTGTGGGGCCTATAGTGCTAGTTTCCATTACCAAGTTTAAGGTTTAAGTGGACATAGGTGTGGGGCTCGAGGTGGCAGTTCCCATCACCAAGTTTAAAGGTTAAGGGATCATGGGTGTGGGGCCCGTAGTGGCAGTTCCCATCACTAAATCTTGCTCTAGTGTATTAAGTATGTTAAGGGGGTCATGAGTACCCTGTTTTTGCTTTTGCACCTAAAATTGTATTAAAGAAATGGTTGTTTTTGTTAAATACTGTATAATGTATGTGATACTTGTTTATGTTTGTTCATGTGTATGTGTTTGTATTATACATACTAGGTATTAGCTCATCATTTGAGGAGCTTTTTTAGATGTAAGTGTTGGGGAGATGAGAACTTAGAAGATAACTTGGGTTTGGGTAAACCATAGAGAAAGGAAGACGAAGATTACCATTATTATTATAGTGATTAGGATTTGGGAGATTTATGTTATTTAACCATAATAGATAGTATCTTTTGAGGAATGATTATTTTGCGCTTAAAGACTTCTATTGCGTTAGATGCTTGATATGGTTTATGAAATTATTTGAAAGTTTGGGGATGTATAAAATGTTTTTACATAGGAGTTTCAAGTTAAAATGTATTAGAATTGATTTAGAGTCTTAACGTATTCTTGTGAGGTAAGGACACGCAGCGAGTAGTAGCGCGACCTAGGGTTTTGGGGTGTTACAACTTAGGTGGTATCAGAGCTTTAGATTTTATGATCTTTATAGACTTAAGCTTGAATTTATGAAGAATAGGTTGATGATCCTTATGACCTAAGTTTTGATCTATAGAGCATAGGTTGTTGATCTTGAAGAGCTTAGATAATGATCATTAGGATTAAGTGATGATCAATAGAGGTAAGTTTTAAATAATAGAGCATAAGATGTGATCTTCAGAGGAATTAAGCACATGATTTGTAAGATAGTGAGACATGAAGAAAGTGGGTAAAATATTAGATGTTTATTTAATTATTTAATTATTTTCTTATGTTATTACTATACTTGCACCCTTCTAATTACTAAGTTATATATATGAATAGACCAATCATTGACCACGATTAATATTAACTTAAGTAGATTTGGTTGTCTTTTCTTAAATAGAATGCCTCCAAGAAGAATCTCTGGATTAGGAGTAGAAAGGGGTGTTAGACGTGATAACCCCAATGAGGAGAAAGTTCAGAATCTACAGCTACACAAGAAAAGAGGTTAAATAGCTAAAGAGATAGTTCAGCTACTGCATACTGTAAACCACCTGGTGAGACTACTAGCACAACAACACCAAGCCCCTAATGTCCCACAACACAGGAATGCTAATGATCCCATTAGCTTTGATAGGTTCATAAGAGTAGCTAAAGAGTTTAACCTCAGACTGGATGACTCAATCGAAGCTGAGGATTTGGTATAGGAAATTGAGAAAACATTTGCTATCTTCTAGATACTAGAAAATAGGAAGGTAAAGTATGTTGCATTCATGTTGAAGGGAACTATAGAAAAATGGTGGGCTTCGGTTCCTAGACTTGCAGGGGAATACATGAACTGAGGTTGTATTTAAGGAGCTATTTTATCAAAGATACTTCCCTAAAAGATTTAAAGATAGAATGGAGAATGAATACTACAATTGTGAATAGGAGAATCGAATAGTTGAAGATTATGAGGTAGAACAGAATCGGCTCATTTAGTTCTTTCCTGAAAATGTACGTAATGATGATAGGTTCTAAGCCAAAAGGTTCCTAAGAGGATTGGAATTGGACCTACAACATGTAGTAGGGGCCTTTCAGCTAAATACATATGTTGAAATGGTTGACAAAGTGAAGTGCCTTGAGCAGAATAAAAAGATCATAGAAGAATGGAGGAGCTGCAGAGTAGCAATAACTTTGGGAAAAAGACCTGCCTCTAGTGGAATGGGGCAAGA
Organism: Laguncularia racemosa; assembly: GCA_037954665.1. Classification (NCBI taxonomy): domain Eukaryota; kingdom Viridiplantae; phylum Streptophyta; class Magnoliopsida; order Myrtales; family Combretaceae; genus Laguncularia; species Laguncularia racemosa. The sequence goes on along the minus strand of JBBMOL010000259.1, from coordinate 239,185 downwards.
TAAGAGTAAAAGACATCACCTACTACAAAGCAGAACACCAAGAGCTATAGCCCCTCTTCTCTAGATCAAATAAGTGCCTTTGGCACCCACAACAACAGGCTCAAATGTTAAATGCCCCAAATGTTATGGACCTCATGAGTTAAGAGAGTGTAGATGGCCAGATGGGGCATGTTTCTCTTATGAGAAGACTAGGCACATTAGCAGACATTGTATTGAAAAATTAGTTCCTTTAATCTTTTGTCGTGTGTGCAACCAGAGGGGACACAAGGCAGTCAATTGTCCTCAGGGACAAATCAGAAATCAAACTAGGCCAGTTCAACAGGCAGCTAGACCTCTAGTGAGAGGACATGGAGGTAGACCACAGGTAAGAGGTCCTAGACAAAGTGTTCTTACTAGAGTGTTTGCCATTCATCAACAATAGCATTGGGATATTCCGTATGTAGACAACATTGTAAGTATGCTTCTAGTACACTCCTGCAATGCATATGTGATGTTCAATACCGGTGCGTTTATGTCCTATGTGTCTAAGAATTTTATATGTGCATGTGCATTGAATGTTGAAAACATGAATGAATACTTGGCTGTTAGTACTCCTTTGGGAGTAGGAGGAAGAATAAATAGGGTATGTAAAGGATTGAGAATAAAAATACATGGTAGGGTAATGCTAGCAAACCTTTTGGTCTTAGAAATAATAGAGTTTGATATTATATTGGGTGTTAATTGGTTGTCAAAATATCATGCGACCATTGACTATCACAACATGGTAGTGCAATTTAATATACCAGGGGATAGATATTTTGAATACAAGTTAGAAGCATAGAAATCTACTAGATTGCCTACCTTTGAGATGTGGGGAAAAAGTATACTGACAACTATACCTATTAAAGCTAGTGAATAAGTTAAGATGGAAGGAGTATCGATAGTGAGGGAATTTCTTGATGTGTTTTTAGAAGATCTTCTTGGTTTATGTCTAGCCAAGGAAATATAATTTAACATCGACTTGGTATAGGGTACAATACCCATATTAAAACTAGTCTACAGGATGGCACTGGTGGAATTGAAAGAATTAAGGAAACAATTACATGAGCTACAAGATAATGGTTTTATAAGACCCAGTGTCTCTCCTTAGGGTGCATCGGTCTTATTTGTGAAGAAGGATGAAAGCATAAGACTCTATATAGACTATAGGGAGTTAAACAAGGTCACAATAAAGAACAAATATCTTCTTCCCATGATAGATGACCTGTTTGACCAGTTTTAGGGAACTCAGGTGTTCTCTAAAGTAGACTTGAGATCAGGCTACTATCAATTAAGAATCAAAGAAGAGAACATCTAGAAAACAACATTCCAGACTAGGTATGGGCACTATGAGTTTCTAGTAATGCCCTTTGGACTAATGAATGCACCAGCCGCATTCATGGGCTTAATGAACAGAGTATTTAGGGATTTTCTAGATAAGTTCGTAATTGTCTTTATAGATGATATTCTGATATGCTCTAAAAGCATTAAGGAGCATGAAGAACACTTGAGACTAGTATGGGACAGGTTACAAGATGAGAAGTTGTATGCCAAATTCAGTAAATGTGAATTTTGGTTGGAACAAGTAGTCTTCTTGGGCATGTGGTTAATAAGGATGGGATATCTATAGGCCTAGAAAAGGTGAGAGTGATAGTAGACTGGCACAGATTGAAAAAAGTTACAGAAGTAAGAAGCTTCTTGGGTCTAGTAGGTTACTATAGGAGATTTGTAGAAAAGTTTTTCAAAATAACAACCCTTCTTACTAGATTGACAAAGAAGAATGTGAAATTCAAATGGGATGATGGATGTGAAGCCAACTTTCAAATACTCAAAGAGAAACTAGTGTTGGCATCGATTTTGACTTTGCCTAAGAGTGGAGAAGAGTTTATAGTGTATAGTGATGCCTTAGTTCAAGGGTTGGGGTATGTATTGATTCAAGGTGGTCAAGTAATAGCTTATGTATCTCGACAATTGAAGCCGTATGAAAAGAACTACCCAACTCATGACTTAGAGTTGGCAGCTGTAATACTGGCTTTAAAGTTATAGAGACATTACTTATATGTAGAAAGGTGTAAAATCTTCATTGACCATAGAAGCTTAAAGTACATATTTACGTAGAAAAAGTTGACTATGAGACAGAGGAGATGGTTGGAGTTAATAAAAGATTATGACCTAGAGATACAATAACATTTAGGAAAAGCCAATGTGGTGGCAGATGCCCTTAGCAGAAAGAAATAGAGCAATGTAGCCACTCTTATCACCTTATAGAATAAGTTATTGGAAGACATGCACAAATTGGAGCTAGAAGTTTTAATATAAGAAGTGGGAGTAAGAATGACTACCTTAAGGATTCAGCCAACCATAATGGATAAAATTAAAGCTGGTCAGATGGAAGATAAGGATATTCAAGAGATCAAGAGTATAATGGAACAAGGCAAGGCATTAGAATTTAACTTGGATGCAAAAGGGACCTTAAGATACAAAACGAGACTATGTGTGCAAAATGATGTAGAATTGAAGAGAGAGATAATGAAAGAGGCACATCACTCCACCTACACCATACAACCTAGAAGTACCAAAATGTACTAAGACTTGAAGAGCTATTATTGGAAGAGAAACATGAAGAGAGAAATAGCAGAATATGTAGCCAGATGCCTAACATGCCAGCAGACAAAAATAGAACATTAGAGACCAGTTGGAGAATTACAGCCTTTTCCAGTGCCGGAGTGGAAATGGGAGCATGTGACAATGGACTTTATTACAGCCCTTCCAAACACAAGGGAGAAGCAGGGTGCAGTTTGGGTTATAGTAGACAAATTGACAACGTCTGCTCATTTTATACTTATCAGAGTAGGATACAAATTGGAGAAACTGGCTCAGATATACATATAAAAAATAGTCAGACTACATGGAGTGCTAGTGACAATCACTTCTAATAGAGACACAATATTTGTGAGCAGATTCTGGAATAGCTTACATAAAGCATTGGGCACCAAATTGCAATTAAGTGCAGCATTTCACCTATAGACCGATGGTCAGTCAGAAAGGATTATATAAATATTGGAGGATTTGCTCAGGGCATGTACATTAGATTTTGGAGGAAATTGGAATGAGCATATACCTCTGGTGGAGTTTGCCTATAATAAGAGTTATCAGGAAACCATCTAAATGACACCATACGAAGCTCTTTATGGAATAAGGTGCAAATCCCCACTACATTGGGATGAAGTGGGAGAAAGACAGATGATGGGGTCGGAGTCAGTACAAGAAGTGGTAGACAAAGTGAAGCTGATTAGGTAGAGAATATAAACAGCCCAATCTCGACAAAAGAGTTATGTAGACAAGAGAAGACACCTTTTAGAATTTTAAATAGGAGATAAGGTATTATTGAAGATTTCTCCAACAAAGGGAGTGATCAAATTCGGGTTGAGAGGAAAGTTAAACCCAGGGTATATAGGTCCATTTGAGATCTTGGAAAGAATAGGCACAGTGGCTTATAGGTTAGCTCTTCCACCAAATTTGGTCGGGGTACATGATGTATTTCATGTATCTATGCTAAGGAAGTATGTACCTAATCCAGATTAGATAATGGCTTTAGAACCACTGAATGTACAACCAAATTTGACGTCATTGGAAAGGCCAATTAGAATTTTGGACATTAAAGAACAGGTACTATGATGGAAAAAAATTCCTTATATTAAAGTGCAATAGACAAACCAAACAAAAAGGGAAGCGATGTGGGAACTGGAAGCATAAATGAGGAAGAAGTATCCAGAACACTTCCAGAATCAGATACTTTCGAGAACGAAAATTTTTATAAAGGGGGGAGAATGTAATACTTGAAAATTTTATTATTTATTTATTTAAGATATATGTTGTCATAAAGAACAAAGGACGGGGATGGGAATTTTAGAAAATTAGAGGGGCAATTTGGACATTTCACGACGGGGAGTATTTAACCTCAGATGACCTAACGTTTCCTCCTTTTCACTCCCTTACAGTAAAATAACAAACCAAGATAGACGCTCTCTATGGGAACCTTAAGGCAACTAAGGGAAAAGGGTGCAACCTAATTCTAAGTACAAGAGGTAAGGGTTTTTTTACAAGAAATTTCGTGGAGAATGTGTAATCTAATATAGTTACATTGCTTTGTTCATTTAGAAATCAAAGTTTGAGAAAGGATGATAGGAGAACGGGAATCGATGACTCAAGGATACAACTTATGTAATTTTGATGTAAGTGCGAAAATCCTTGTAATTTAGATACATTTACGCATTTTAGAGATTTAATTAAGCCCAAGGATAAAGAGAAATGAGTTTAGGAGAATTTAAAGTAAAAGAATTAGGGTTCATGGAATTTGCTGAGGGGTACATGACCTCCTAACACGATATAGCAGGTACACTAGAATCTATTAAGGTACAATAGTTGTCTGGTTAAAGGTAGCACCACATTTAAAGGATCTGTGGCCCCTTTGCTTACAGATATAGTAGAAAGTATGAGATATAGCCTTCTTTGTACAATTCCTATTGTGATATCTTATCTTACCACAAGAAAAGCATGCCCCTTTAGGCTAACTATATTGATGTAGATCATGTGGTCCCAAACATCTGGGACTTCTTCTCCTTAGTCCCACTTGTTGTGGTGGAGGCAATGCTAAAGGCACTAGCCTATTTTGAATAGGTTTAGGTGTTAAAACCATAGGTTTGGCTTAATATACTTTTTGCCTCTTTCCTTTATCAGCATATGACATACTTAAGGCAAGTCTTTCCCCTAAAGGAATTCTTGACCTACGGGACAACTGCTCAGTTCTCTTCTCGTTCTATTCTAGGAATTTTACTTTATCAAGAACCTTTGTATAGGTAGATAATTATAAGTTACCCACCCTATGTTGGAGGTTAGGCTCTAAGCCTCTCACAAACCTTCTTGCCCTAGAGGTATCATCAGTACGGACTACTTTAGGTAAAAATTTGATCAAGTTGTTCAGCTTTGCTTCATATTCCTTTACAGTTCAATTGCCTTATTTGTAGGTTTAGTACTCTACCTCCATTTGATCTCTAATGCTATTGAGAAAATACTTTTCATAAAATGGTTCCTTGAACCTTTGTCACTTGATAGGAGCTTCTATTAATTTGGACACATTAGTCCATTAGTCAACAACTAACCTTTTTAACATGAATGCTAGGAAATTCACCTTTTTGTCCTTTAGCACCATGAATGTAGTGAATGTCTTTTCAATTTCTTTGATCTAATGTTTAGCTTCTATTGGATCATCAACTTGTAGGTGAAATTTCTTTACTAATCGAATAAACTTGTCTAGTCTACCTTAGTCCTCTACAGGCTTCACAGGTCTCATGGCTTATTACTACTATTGTGTTATCATCCTTACTAAGACATTTACAGTTTCTAGCAGTTAAGCAGTCATGATGTTAACCTGAGTTGGAGCTCCTTGATGAGGCGGTCTTGAGGGATACCCTTCGTTTGGAGCATCTCCATCTTATCCAATGCTAGATGATGCTTATACTATGATTCTTTTGGAAGGCATTCTATTTGAGATGAGCTGATCGAATGGTTCTAAAAGTTAGAGTCAATGTGAAGAGTTAGTGATGGTATATATCTATGTATACCTATGTCTACACACACACACACACACACACACACACACACACATACAGATATATATATATGTATAAGTAAAACATAAATTTAAAAGAAATTACAACTCACGATAGTAATTAAAATAAAACAAGTTATTGAACAAAAACAATTGACTCACAATTTGTCTACTCTCTTTATCTCTTACCATTTTACAGATTTCAATGCTAAATCTATCGAAAGATCTCAACTTACTTTCTACTTATTGATCATCACCTAATTTCTAAAGATCATCAAACCTAAGCTCTATAGATCATAAACCTATATTCTATTGATCAAAACCTATAAGCTATAATGCCCTAAAACTTGGTATGCTACAGTCGCCATGTATCCTTATTGAGTAGCGACATGCTAAGGCTTTAAATCCCCATTCCAATTTCAACCTTGTTCATATCTATTATAGAATAATATCATTATAACTTCAATAATAGAAAAAAATAACTATCAAGTGAGTCATTCCAATTATCATTACTTAAGATAAATACATTAAACTCCAAACCTAAAACCAGGGTAAGCGTCTATCAACATATAATGAAAAACATATTTAAAAGTCTAACAACTTTTTTCAAATTCTCTAATCAACATTCTCAAGCTCTATTAAGGAAATCTTCATCAATTTCCACATTACACTTCACTATAATAATTGTGATGCTCTCTTCCATTTTCATCTTGAAAATAACACACTAAATTTCTGTTCTCATCGTAATCGACATATTTATCATATTCACCTGCAGTTGAAAATTATATGGGATGAGTTTAAGCCCAGTATATGAATTTCACATATACATGCATGTGCCACATTACAACAATATCAACATGCATAAATGTAGTGGAAATACATATCAAATCCTCAGGTTATTATCTTTAATTAACCAATATACAACATAGGGGTACTTATGATCTTATCACACTATATAATATATATGTATATATACATTCCTAAGTTGGAAACTATTACTATAGACCCTATCTAACCTTAGTCTATCCCAAATCATTTTGATACATGGCTCTATTAGGGACAATATGATATACCGATCATCAAGGTGTCTCTTAGGGATTTGCTACCTCTAGCCCTTAGGCTAAGCTAAGCAAAAATAGCACTTATGTTTAAATCTAATATTTAATTAAGTTCATTTGCATAACTACATTAACAATTTCAAATAGTAAACACATATTTAGAAGAGTGGTCTTACGGTTAGCTCTTACTTCTCTAGGAAAGGGATATAGACCTGTTAAATTCAAAAGAATGAGTTTAGTTTTATCTTATAACTCAATTTAGTTCACTAATTTGTTAATTATGTCTTAATTGTAGAATTCCCTTCTCCAATGTCTTATTGTGCATAAATTGTAATTTAGAAATTTAGGAAAATGAAATATAATTTAATCGTGAGTGTTTCAAAACAACATGGTTGTGTGAGTGGCCATATAGAAAAATATGGGAGAGAACATAGTCGTCTTAATGGTCATGTCCCTTTTTGTGTATAATTGTTATTCCAACATGCCCAAGTACACGGTCATATATTTGGCCGTGTACTTTGACATAGTAGGGTATACCATCGTGTATTGTGGCCGTATATCTTTCTGTAACCTTTCATAATTCAACATATCTAAGTACGCGGGCAAGTCTTATGACCGTATATCTTTCTATACACATTTGTATTTTAACCATTTCATCCCACTCATTGTTTCAAAATCTAACAATATATCATTAAATTTATTTAGACCTACAAATCTATCATAAAAAATAAGCATCTTAATGATTAGAACTCTTTACCTGATGAAAGTAGGTTGATGTTGTAACTTTTTGTTAGGTCATCTTATGGGTCTTAAAGAGTACTTCTATAGTTGCAACGATGCAAACAAGGGAAAAGGGGAAGCAATAAGTTATATAGGGTTAAATATCTTGACCCAAAAAGACTAAATTGTTCATCATATTTTTATATTATTACATTATTTAGCTTTAGGAATTAAATTAAAATAAATAATAATAAATATAATACGTGTATTCTACACCAAATATGAAAATTGATTGATTCTTTTGTTTTTTTCTATTTTCTTTCCACATACTTTGTTTTTCAGTCTTATTCTTTCTCATTCATTCCAAATGTGCGGTGTCGACCTCAATAATACTCAGACTGACAGTTGTTTCCAAAACGTTGTCTTCTTCCTCGTATGCCACAAGATGGAAATGCACCAATTTCGATTAAGAGACGGGTCTTCGTCATAAAGCAAATGGTGCCAAGATATGCTGTGGAGAACGTGTCTCCCTCAGGCAGATTTCTGTGTCTACCCATTTGCTTCATTTGATTTGTCCACGATAGCAGCGTGGGACAAAATAAAAATTTCCATGAAACTGCATTAGCACCATTTTAGCTAGGGATAGAAGGCTCTGTATTCTTTGTTAGGTCTAACAAGTATCCAAGAGAATTAAAACACAGAGAAGAATGATCTGTTATCATTATAAGATCAGCTTTCAAGCTCCCGAAATTTGCCAAATAAATATACAATAAAATTATGGGCAACATGAACTTTAAAAACAAAGAGGAGAGAATTTGACCTCTGAATTTTCATAAATCTAAACTTAAAGTCTTTTAACTCCTCCTCTCAGTTGAAGCATGAGAATCTCTTTTATTTATCATTTCCGAAGAATAAATTAACAATCAATGTTGGTACATTCAATTCACTTAATCCAATACCAGTGTCCCCATCGGTCGAACAATAACAGGATTGAAAAAGCAACAAAATCCACACATTCACTTCTACTAAAAATAAAACGCTCATAAACTATAATGACAAGAAATAGAGATACAAGAAAGCATCGACCTGGTTGGGGGAGGGAGGAACGTCCGCACCGATAATGCTGCTCTAAAGGACCCACTGGTCCGAAACTGACAAGAAAAAGGATGACTTTTTTCTGCTGGTTAACCTGGTATCTGTTTTGGGTCCATGTGCATGAAACAAAGCTCCTTATGTGTCTTATATATACCCAACCATTATATAGGCATATTAGTGGCCAAAAAAACCAAGCAATAACCTCATCCAGAATTAGCAACACGTTCGCATTCCTTCCAAAGGCGGCATGGGTGGCTGTTTCTCATTACTGCTACAACTTAAGAAACTGTATAGCCCTATCACTTGTCGAAACAATACTGTCATACCGAATCAAACCCAATGTGATGTGTTCATAAACCACCGAGGAGTTGACACAAAAAGAAACATCGCGGTATTGCTACACGATAACCTTATAAAGCATAATATCCATGCTTTTCTTGATTGCAAAACCATGAAACCCGGAGATAAATTGTTTGACTCAATCAACTCCGCAATACGTGGATGCAAAATAGGTGTGGTCATATTGTCACCTAGGTATTGCGAGTCCTATTATTGTCTCCAAGAGCTTGCTCTATTGGTAGAGATGAAGAAGAAGTTGATACCTATTTTTTGCGACGTGGATGATGATCAACTGCAAATAGTAGATGATGGAAAAACCTATCATGGCAGAGATGCAGAAAGGTTTCGTTACGCTCTTCAGGAAGCAAAAAATACGGTTGGAATCGTTTTCAACACCTTAGATGGGTACATACTATTCCTTTTTCTCGAGGCAGTTTCGATAAGCCATCTTTCTTCAATATCAACTAAAGCTAGTGAGAAAAAAACATACACGCACTAGGCAATTTATCATGTTGAGTTAGTTTTCGCATATTGATTTCCTGTTGGATTTCTCTTTCAATCCCATGAATCCTGATTTTTTTTTTTTCCAAAGTAGTCGACATTATTCAGCCAGACTTATTGACTTGCATGGTCATCATGGTGCGCTTGTTTAATAATATTGGACATTCTAGCACTTAGAGGCTCATTGCCGTGTTCCAAACCGCCAAAGGTTGATATTCGTATTATTAACTAATCCTAAACGATATAGAACATTTTAGGTAATGTTGATTATTTATGCTCTAGACACTAACATTTTTATAGATGGTTTCATCATTCGCAAATAAGTAATTTGTAATTTTGTTCGTTTTTCATCAAATGCGGGGACTGGTTGCAATTACTTGAAGATGTTTCAACCTCAATCATAAGAAATTTGTTTAATATTGATAAAACTTCATGATTAGAGGGTTATCATTTGCCTAAGTTCCTTAGTTTAATATTTGGCTCTCCCTTCTTTAAAAGTTGTAATTCCTTCAAAAAATTTAATATATATAATAATTGATCCAATTTTTAGTTTATGCATCAAGTTGATCCTTTGTCAAAATAAGTGAATCGAATAAAATATCAACAATTTTGTGTGTACTTTAAAAAGATAAAGTTAGCACTCTAATCCTTCATTTGACTCATTCAAAACTTTAATGACTTATATTGATCTGTAGGCTTGAAGCAATGTCCATTAAAGCTACCCCACTCATTTCTAATCTTTTTGAACATGGATCTAGTGTTAACCAAGATGCTTTTTGAACTTACCAAAAAAGGACTTTTTTTGAACTTTTTGATCATTCCCGATTCATCAAGTCCTATTATGGAGTCCTAAGCCCATTATAGCACTTCCAAAACTCACATCATCTTTTGTTGTCTACCCAAAGGGAAATGATTCATTGGGTACTATGCTCCACATATTGTACAAACATGATGTGTAAATACAAATAGGATTTAAATATACATATTACATGTGTTATGTAATATCCAATGATTTTTTTTTTTCAAATAAAACAATGTGATAATGAACATTAGTATTTCTTCCTATAAATAGACACTAGTTTCTGCATAAAGTGACCTCATTTCAATATTTAATCTAAAGATTGTTCAAAAGCTTAAACTTTAGTAGATGTCTTCACAATTCATAGTGATATGAGAATCTTCTAAGATTGTCTTTTCCTTCTTTTCAATCTTTCTTTATTTTATCCCTTGATGTTGAAAATAATTTGAAATGTAATGCTTATCCCTGCCATGTAAAGTGCAAGAGACATATAATAAGCACGTAACATGCATCAATGAATCCTCACATATATAAATATAATGTCAAACATTCAATACCTCTATTGTATTTATCTTATTTAAAAATTAAGGTCGTGTTTGATGGATTTGATGTAGTATAATTCTTAAATTTTAATTTTCTATTAAAAAAATAAAGACCTTGTTTGATTGATTTCTGCATAGCGTCTAATTTTATCTTGTATATTTGATAAAAATATATGAAAAAGAAAAGAGAGAGAGAGAAATTGAAAAAAACATGTACGGTTTTTGGACGATAGTGGCCCTCACCGCCATGTCCTTCCCATATAATGACAGCGATTGTTGGTCAGGCAATTTTGGGAAAGGCAAAGAGAGAGAAAAGAGAAAAGACAAAGGAAGAAACAGCCAAAACGAGCTCGGCAATTTAGCGAAAGGCAAAGAGATAAAAAAGAGAAAAGCCAAATGAAGAAACAGCCAAAACGAGCCCTCTCAAAACGATAAAATTTAAAGTATAAAAATAATTATGAAACCGAATCACACATATAATTGATGATTTAAAATATATATATATATATATACATAAATGGACTTTAAAATACATAAAGAAAAAAGAAAGATATGATTATGAGTATAAATTTTGATTGGACTTTCCTTAACATCTTCCACTTACCTTTCCTTACACATAGCTATTGATGGAATATGTGTAATAGCATTTTTTTTATGGTGAGATAATGACAATTAGGAATATTCAAAGGAATGTGTAATAGCATTTTCTTTATAGTGAGATAATGACAATTAGATGTATTCAAAGGAATTTTATAGAAAAAAAATGAAGTCAAAGAGGATAAATATTTACTTAATAACAATAGATATATTATTATGAAAAGATTTATTTAATAATAATAGATAACAAATATGAGATAATGACAATTGTTTGTATAGGTGACATGGCACACGTAACTAGTGTAATTAAAATAGGGTTTATTAGGAGAGGGGCACTAAATAAAGAGTGAATGTGATTACCTGTTCAGCAAACTAATCTTGAAGAGCTTTGATGTGTTGGAGATTTCAATTGCATAGTGCACAATATTGTTTGCCAGTTTTACGGTTGATCAAATTTTAATTGTAGAACATTAATTGCCATTTAGTTTATTGTAATAGTAATTTTATTATAACCTTACTTCTTATAAAATAATTAGTATAATATTTAATTGCTTGGAATTCAATCACCACCTGAAATTAAAAAGACTAGAAAGAAAAAAAAAAATGAAAAGCTGAAAAGGCAAACGGTTAGATAAATAGTCTAATTTGAGAATAGACTCCCGCATTAAGCCAACAAAAATATGGAAGAAGATAAATTACATATCACACACTAAAATATTTTTATTGATTTTTCTGGTATCTTTTTAATATTTTTTAAAATAAAAATAATAAAATAAATAACTGTAGTGGCATATCATTGCTGATGTCAATATAATCTTAGCCGTCCGATTCCTTTCCTACCTCATGGTAAGATCACACCACACCTTGCCTAACGTAGCCGTAGCACAGAGTATCATCGATCGCGAACGACACTATCCACTCCTTCCGCAAGACTGATGTGCAATCAGAACCCCGGTGCATCATGCACCGAGTGCCCAACAGTAAGGCAATATCAGCGGCCCTGATCGCCTGATGGCACTGCATCGCATGATTTGAAACCGAGTGCAATGTGCATCAAATGCACGCTATATTTTTCTAAGCGTTAGGGTCGCAAACACAAAATAATGAAGTAAAATTAAAAAAGAAAGAAAAAAAATATATAATATTTTATCCTGATTCATCTGTTAATTAAGGTTATGTTCAGTAAAGGATTTCACTATAATTAGCATTTTTTTCTTTGATTTAATCACGCAATTACAATTGAAAAAGAGAATATATAGTAACAGTTATTCATAGTCTCAAGTCTAAACTTTTAATGAACAAATATGGGACTAAATGCTAAAAGCCCTTTAGTGTTTATAGGGCGCTATTCTCTTGAGACTCTCGCCAGAGCGGCTTTCCCGGACTTCCGCCCGCTCAACGTGAAATGAAACCCATATCTTTTCTATTATAAGAAAGTATGAGTCACATCCCAATAAGTTGGGCTTAATAAGCACGCTTGGTGCTTGATAAAAATAGGAAAAAAAATTAAATAAAAGAGTCCGAAACGGCTATAAAAGTCGTCACTCTTTACGTATAACCACACATAATACTCGTATTTAGACACATTTCCCTTTTTATATGTATGCATTCTTTACATAATAAATAAATAAATAAAAGTTCTTGAAAAATACTGATCAGCCTAAATGGTTAACACGAAAACCTTCTGCTGAAATTGGCCACGACTTATTATTACATGAGACATGTTTTAAAGTGACTTTTAATATTGCTTTCTTTCTATATTCAGGGGCAAGTTTTCAGCTCATGTATCACGTTTCATATGGTTACTTAACAGGTCTAAAGTTCTGGATTTGAAATTTAATTTTCCTAATAATTAAATAATTTATTAAAAAATCTACTTTTTAAGTCGTTTTATTTTGTAACTTTGCATTTAAGAATAGCTTTCTTATATGTAATAAAGAAAAAGTCATTTTTCATAAAAATTGATAATATAAGTCTTCTTCATCGTAAATCCATTAGAGGAATCACTTACATGAAAGAGATAATTAGAAGACTTGTATTTTTTTTTTTCATGAAATTAGTTAAAATATTGAATATTAACATGTTTTTATAATATTCATTCATTATTATGAATTTTGTAGCATTTTTTTAATAATAATCAAAAGTAACAGATTTTAATTTTTTTTCATCAACATTGATGAAAAGCTAATTTTTTTTTTCTGAAATTAAAATGTAAAAAGTAAATTTTTAACATATTCTCATAAAAATTAATGGGAAAATAAAACTAATTTTTTATTGAATATATAATTAAAAATAGCAAATTTTTGCATACTTTTCATCAAATCAAATAAAAAATGACTTCTCTTGAAAACATAAATATTAAAAACGGATTTTGACGTTTTTACATTAGACTTGTTAAAAATTGATTTTTCTTCATTTAAAATTAATAAATATCCAATTTTCATATTTTATTTAAAACCACCAAAGAAACTGTTTTTTTTTTTCTGAAATAGTAACTAAAAATAGCGAATTTTAATATATCTTCCTACCACAGAAATTTAAGAAATTCTAACCAAGCGTATTATTGCATGAAGATACAAATCAACGATCGATTAACCTACTATAATGATGGGCATTCATGCAGCTATTCAGGCTCCCATTTGTTTTGGCACTGCAAGTTGTATATCCTAGCCAGTCGTATGCTGCGGTGGCAAACATTTTCATCGTACAGCAAGGAATTGTGCATTTGTCTCAGTTCCGACGTTTAGAACATGAATAACACTTTGCTGTTGATACGGGTCCTTATAATTCTATAGAAAAGATAAGGGTGTGATAGTGGCAATGGTGGTGTGCTGGTGGATGTTGTTAGTGGTGGCGGTAGTGGTTAACAAAGTAGCAGCGATGATACTATGCACTCACCTTAGCCCTCAGGACTTGATTGCCATGCACATATATACTATTTGAATCCTTGTACGTATTACCTCCTCCTATGCGAATCTCCATCCTCGTCGAGATTATACTGGAAATGGAAGCTTTATAACGGGTGAGGAATGAAATCTTAAAGCATGTAAACAAGGAAATTCCGCTGTTGGTCACGGAAAACGCGAAATCATAATCTCAAGCTTATACTAAGTACAGGAAACCTTCGACTTCTACCAAAAGCAAAAGAAGAAGACACAACTACATATTTCAAGAAGAAAGAGCAACTACAAGGCTAAAAATTCTGTTTTATCTAGGATTACACTGACCTCGTCCACAAGGATCCATTAGAAGCTATTAAGCACTTCTCTTTTGGAGAAACAAAAGCTGCCTCTGGGTGCTGTTCCCCTTGCACTGTTGAATAACTTCTTTATCCAGAAGAAAAGATACACCAAAATGAATAAAGCTGATCGGCCTAATGATGATTAAACAAATTCATTTCACTTTTTATTATAATACTTTCCTCTGTTGATTTAGTGATAACGTCTTTTAGTTGAGGTAGTATCATCCAACGCCTCCATTCTCCTCCCCCCCACCTACCCCGCCAAATTATAAATCTCTTATCATGGGAAAGAGCAAAATAAAAACCAATACAAAGTTGAATCACATGTTTGACTCTGTGCATTTAATTGAGCTGATTATACCTTAATCTCGACCTCAACCGACAACAACTCTCCAGATTTCTATTTGACAAGTAAAGCTTACCAAACTAAAAGAATTCACAAGATCAAAAAATGAATATTACATAAAGATTTAGTAACATAACTTCACAGTATCTACTCTTCTTCATCATTATTATTGGTGGAATACTCATCACTACTATTCGTAATAACTAAAGGTAGAATTTCTTTGGGTACTGGAACATGAGCTAATTGCCCAAGATGAATAAAAATTTGACTTATTAGGATCATTCTACCACTTCTCTATTGCTATAGTGGCTTATCTAATCGAGGTTGGTCAGTAATCTCATGATCAACACTATCATGTGGCTTAAATAATTCTTGGTGGAATAAATAGCGATGATGAACCTTTTGGACCACCTTCCAATTACCAATAGACTTTTTTTCGGATATTTTAGATAGAAAACTTGTTGAGCCTTATCAATGAGAACGTAAGGATTGTTTTTATACCATGTTGAACTAGTAATAATTATGACCATATCACCATCAATTAACTTCGATTTATCCCATTAAATGTCATACCATTTGCACTTAAAGAGGAACGCATGCTTACTATGAGTGAAGTTTAATTGTATGATGCTAGTTATCGTCCCATAGAATGCAATGGTGCTTTCATCATGTCCACCTAAGACAACAACACCACTATTTTGTAATTAAAGATATGCTTCTTGATCTTCTTTAATAAACCTAACTCTATTTACCAGACAACCCTAATAAACCTGGACATGCTTTTGAGGCCCCCATGAAAGGGCATCTAAGTCATCAAATTTTTGAAATGTACCTATACTTTTAGCAAATACAATATATGTAGAAATAAACGAAGTTAAGTTGGATTTTGAAACCCACAAGCATGGAATCATAAGTTAATTGGTTTATTAGATACACTTACTTTAGTCTTAAATCACACTGGAAATTGCTCCATAACAAGTTGTTGTACAACAATTTGCCTATAACGTTCTTGTAACTCTTGCTCAAATTCCCTAATTATTTAAAAATTTTATGAAAGATTTTCATTTCTTCCATTAAAAAGGTTTAAATTATAAAGAAACACTTTTTGAATATACTGATAGATCTCCTCACAATTGTTCAATACATATTAATGTATCTTATTCATCTCCTCATTCACTTCAGCATATGTACAATTGCCCATGAGGTGCACCAGTTGCGAGAAAATGCGAAACCTACTTTAGGGAGCTCAAGATCATCCCATTGCCTATGAGGCTTGTGAAACCTTGAATCCATGTTTTCAAAATACATAGAGCAAAATGTCAAACTTTCGCTTACTACATAAGCCTTGACTATAGAACCCTCCAGTCGAGCTTTATTTCTAACATACCCTTTCAAAACCCCTACGTATTGCTCAATTAGATACATCTACCTATATTGCATAGGGCTACAAATACATACTACTCTTAGCAGATGTACTATTAGATGAATCATGACATAAAAAAAAAGCAAGTGAAAAAAATCATTTCCAATTTACACAATGTCAAAGTAATGCTCCTCTTTAACGATTATAGCACCTTTACTCTCAACTCTTTAGTAAAGAGCTCTTTAAAAAATCTCGACATCTCACTTATTGCCTCATATATGTCATCTCTAGGATATCCATGCAGTATAATGGGAAGAATCCTTTTAAGCAATACATGGTAATCATGGCTCTTTAACTCCTTTAATGTTTCCTTAGACACCTTTAAGCATGTAAAAATGTTGGAGGCATATCTATCAGGAAGTTTTACATCCTTTATTAAGTTACACACTTCTCTCACCTAATTAGGAATCAATGTAATTAGTGCTAGAGGTTTCACTGTTCGACTTGTTCTGTGTTGAAGATGCAATTCAGGCAGAATTCCCATCTTTTGTAGAGTCAATCTTACTTTATTAGTATCTTTTAAATTACCCTTGAAGTTTACAATGGTACCAACTGAGCTATCACAAATGTTTTTCTCGATATGCATGACATCTAAGTTATGTCTGATAATTAGTTTATACCAACATGGCAATTCAAAAGAATACTTTTTTTACACCAATTAAACTTATCATCTGACCTCTTTCTCTTCCTGCAACTAGTTGTCTTTCTTGAGATGATATGCTTATACTGACTTAATTGCATTAAAATCTTTTGATTGCTAAATAGCCTAGAAGCCATGTTTTTCTCCACAATTCCATCAAACTTCATCTTTTCGCGACACCACTTGTCGTTTGTTGATAAAAATTGCCGATGTCCCATGTAATGAAATTTTCTTTGTGTATGCCCATTAGTCACATCGACATTACAAATAGGACAAGCCTTGTAACCTTCTGTGATCTAACTTGATACATCACCATATGTACGGAAATCATGGATTGTCCATAATAGTGCTGCATGCATGCGAAATGATTAACTTGAGACAACATCAAAGGTTTTTATCCTTTCTACCCACAACTCCTTCAACTCATCAATCAAGGGCTACATGAAAACATCAATGTCTTTGCTTGGTGATCTAGGACCCGGTATTAGCAAAGACATGAAAAGATATGGCTCTTTCATAGAAGCCCATAGCTGCACAGTATAGGGAAACAAAATAACAAGCCATGAGCTATATGTCATACTTAAATTACCAAATGGATTGAATCCATTTGTTACAAGTCTCAATTGTACATTCCTTAGATCATAACCAAAATCAGGGAACTTTTGGTCTAAATCCTTCCATGCTTCTAAGTTTGAAGGGTGCCTTAGAACATTATCCTCAATCGCACGGCCTTATGCCAAGCTCCATCTTCCCCAATAACACACCCCTCCTTATGCCATCTCATTAGAGGTGAAGTTTTCTTCACATGAACAATAATTGAAGATGTGTTATTAGTGGAAAATACCGTAAAACCTTCATAGGAGTTTTCTTCTTATTCCCGTTAGTCTTTGCTGTCCACTTCAGATGGTTACATTGTAGACAATAATCTAAGTCTTTAAATGCTTTCCTAAATAAGACACTGTCATTTTTATATGCATGAATAAGATGAGCATCTATTCCTAATTGGTGTAACATTTTTTTACACTCATAATAGGAACTTAGGAGTATTTCCCCCTTTAGTAATATACTCTTTACAAAACTAAGCCAGTATAGATTGTTAACCGTTAACCTTAAAATGCATAATTTGTATTACAATAGATAACAATGAAAATTTGTTATATCCTAGATAGACCTCATGTTTAGCTTCTTTAAAAAAGCCACTCCACTTATCCATGTCAATTTCTTCTTCGTTATCCTTCAACATATCATTTTTAAAGTCACTACCGCTACATGCCAAATCATCTAATATTTGATGATCAACATCATTCTCAAATGTATGGCCATTATCACATATGACTTCTTCCATTGTTGGTGGGTCTTGTACACTTGCTTGATTGTTAATAATCCTAAAGCCATTGAAACCTAAGTATATACGCTCCAACTTATTAATATGTGATGTCTCCCCTTAAAATATCCAAGTAGTGTAAGACCATGCCATTCCTTAATAGATTAGATAAATCTCAATGGCCTCTATTGGTAACTATTCATGATTAAGATAATCTAGACATGGATAA
Source organism: Laguncularia racemosa (assembly GCA_037954665.1). Taxonomy (NCBI): domain Eukaryota; kingdom Viridiplantae; phylum Streptophyta; class Magnoliopsida; order Myrtales; family Combretaceae; genus Laguncularia; species Laguncularia racemosa. The sequence goes on along the minus strand of JBBMOL010000259.1, from coordinate 220,702 downwards.
TGGATAAATCTATCTGAATCCTGATGATGGTGCATAGCAACTTCAAGGAAACTTTGTACCCTCTCAATATGTTCCGAAGAAGTACAATCATGTGTCATGTGCCACCTTCTTCTACTCATCCTAAACATGTAATGGCTATTGTCACAAACCATACCTACCTTTAATAGCTAGATAATACTATGCAAGTGTTAATGCTTGCGGTAAGTTATTCCATAAAAAAAATGTGAGACCTAATTAATCATTCATAAAACCAATAAATACTGAAAATAAAAAATAAAAAATATTAAAATTCAAATAAAAAAAAATTGAAACTAGCAATATTTTTATCCTTATCGAAAACCAAATCTATTCTGTCCTGTCATCGCAGTTAAAATTGGAACGAACATGGCAGCATTCGATCGAGGTGGGGCCAGGTACAGGACCCTCTTTTATTGCCACAGCAGATGCGGAGATGAGAGAGCCATCATGACGATGAGAAACAGCCTTTTCTTATGTGATTCCATTGCTAAATCATATTGGCAAAATAAATAAATAAAGATTAAGGTTGTTTTATTTGTTTAGCAAAAAGCAGAAAAAATGAGTGGGCAAGATAATTAATTAATTGGTGAGGAAAGGTGTTTGGGGTTTTAATATTATAGATAAAAAAAGCATCTTATAATAATGAAGTCATAAATAAACCTCCTAATTGACAAACTATTTTAATCTACAGTTAAGCTCTAAACATATTTACAAGTTGTAAGTTAGTAGAGATATATTAACTTTTCCATTAAATTCACATTATATGCCATATTTTATCAAAATTCTTCCTAAAGAATTATGAATTCATCCATTCTTTAATCAGTTTTATGTTAAAACACATGAGTATCTTGCATATTTTCAAAGGATTTGTAACTTGTAGTTGAGGAGTTTAAGTACAGTAACAATAGCCAAGTCAAACAGGATAAATTTTTATTCATTAACACAAAATAAATGTACACATGAAACAATAATTAGCACAAATGTAAAGAAAGAAAATAACTCACTTGGTGTTGATGCTTTTGAAGCCAAAATGTCAATGAATCTGCTCTCCATTGGTAATAGTTAAAAGTATCATTTTTTTTTTCCAAAATAAAACATAAAATAAATAAATAATAGAGTACAAAAATAGGTAGCAACATATAAAATGATATAAGATCACAAAGTATAAAAAAAGAGAGCAAGTTAAGCATAACTATATTAATATTTGTAGTCAATGCCACATGTATTTTAATATTAAAAAACATTCAAACATTTAAAACTTGTAATTGTGTAAAAAATAAAAAGATGCTTAAAGAATCATAATTTCAAATCCAAATACCACTTCATTATTCTTCTATAAGAAAGGGAGATAGAGTGAGCAGAAACATACCTACAAAAACTAGAACCTAGTTGAGATGAGAGCGAGACCACAAAGAAGAGACTAATAAAAATGAATAAAAGAAGAATAATATGAGAAAACCAAGGAGAATATCGATTTCTTTTCTTACAACTCGAGTTTTACCATTTAGCTTGGCCTATTATATATTGTTATTTGGAGTGGTAAGAAATATAATATTGTTCCATGGCCTAGTAAGTATCACATCAATAGGTGCACTTGAGATATATGTTAAAAATTTAACCAAAAAAAAAAAAAATACTGTACAAAATTAAGTTTTTGGAAAAGATAAAAGAATTCGTTATTTATTCCTTAAAAAGGAACTTGAGGGATTCACTAATATTTCCCATTTCATAAACTTACGATATTTAATGATTTCAAATTAGATTTCGACCCAAAGTTTAAATTGACAAAACATGATAACATACGTTTGACTACATGCCTTTAGTTTCTCACCTGACTTCCATGCTTATTGATGTAATTATGGTTGAACATTCAAAACAATGTCTTAGACATCCTATGCACTTTGACTAAACTCTGGTGGACAAAACATTTGTCCCATTTTCCTCCATTTATCTTCTTTGTCTCTAACATAAATATTTCCAACCACCTCATTCAGTATTCCTCACCTACAATCTGTTGAGCATTATTGACATCGAGCTGATATGTTCCTCGATTTGGCACATGAATGAACTTCTCTCCTTTTCAACAATCTTCTATACCCCATTTTGTCATATTTGCTCTGTCATGAAGTTCTTTTTCCATACACAAGGTGTCTTAACGAGGATAGTAACTTGATAAAGTGTCGTAATGAACCAAATAGCTACTCTAATGAGAAAAGACGCAAGAGCTCTTGTAACATAATCAAGGATCTTTACGATGCTTCGGGATTGTTTCACTCCAGGGATTATTAGCAAATCGTAGGGTAGAAGAATTAAGCCTTACGTTTACGCTCCTTTTCAATCCATACACAAAATACAAAACCTTCTTCTTCAATAAATAGTTTCTTTCGACTCACTAGATCGTCTTCATTCTTTCCAGATTAAAGTGATCGTCTTCATTCTCTCCACTTGCCAAAGTGATCAATGGTGTTCTCGGATTCACTACTGCTGTTTTAACATTGTCCTTAGGTATACTAACACTAGCTGAGGTAGGATTGCTTGGCAAAGGCAACCTAGATGAACTTAAAGTAGGGGAACTCACATTACTTGAGTGTGGTTTCACCTTCATTACCCAAATTCGAAATCACCACCACCACTTTCACCCATTCTTTTCTTCTCTGCGGAGTTTCTCTCCAAGGACTCTTTACAACAATGCCTGATAACCCTTCTCTATCTCAGTCTAAGCTAGATTACCAAACTAAGCTATTATGGAAAATCCTACAATAGAATCCTAAAACTGAAGACTGAGTACTAATAACAAAAGCAAGACGTACATCCTAATATAGTAGAATTTTAGTTGCAATCAAGCATATAACTGACGCATATAAGATAACCTTATGTAGATTTTAAGTTCAATGGTTAAATTTCAGAAAATAAACATGAAGTCTCCTATCGATATCATCAATTTCATCTCTTTTTTTAAGAAATCATCATCAAGCACAAGCACAAGAACCTAAATGTATGAGTGAAAACTCACCAACAAAAATGAACGGACTTTGTATCGCCACGAAACAACTACACGCAATATATGTCCTGGTTTCTTAATCCTTCACCACAACAACAAACCCAAGATCGATGGTTAGTGTTTTGACCTTGTTAAATCCTAACACAATACAAAAACACAAAATGAAAGAGAAAACAGAGATGAAGAAGTTACATACTCTACAATATTGATTGATGGCGGGGTGTTTTGTCTTCTCCGTTCAACCGTGGTTACTGTTTCCGGTTACTCTTTCGAAATGGGGAAAGAGAGTGTTTACATACCTAGATAATGGATACGTGGGAAAGGGAAGTGTGAAAAAATTAGGAAAAAAAGTTAGGCACGTAAAGTTAGGGAAAATGGATACGCATGAAGGGGAAGTGTGAAATATTGGGGAAAAAGCTAGGGAAAATAGTTGGATGCAGAAAGTTGGGGAAAAAGTTGGGCACAATGCAGACCATTAGAGAGAATTGGACTGCCACATAAGCGTATATGTGGGCGTATATGTGGTAATTATTTTCTAGTAAATGGTAATTGAGAGAATAAAATTGTCATACAATATTTATGTGGTAATTAAAATTTCACTATTTATAATATGTGATAATTTTTAATCCTCACAAATACTTTTTTAAACGTGACAGTTTTTTTCCTCACTTTTTATTTTCTTGCTTTTTCTCATTTCTGTTGTAGTGTTAAGTGTCAACCCTATCACTAACCCATAATATGTCTGGTTAAATACTTTTCAAACAGTTATTCATATTTGATAAATAATATTATAGCACTCATAAGGATATTTTGACTAATAATGACTGGCCTCTAGAATGTTGAAAGATTTCGTGTTCTTGATTTTACGTAGAAAATTGTGAAATTATTCCATAATTAGATAATGGTCATAATGATTTACCACATGTTTGATAATTATAATTATCTTAAGAAATATAATAGAGAAATAATATTCATTTCTTATAATTTCTTTAAGAATAAATTTAGAAATATGTTAGAAAAGATTAGAAAAAAATAGTTATTCTTTTAGTTCTATAGAGAAATTAAAATTCCTCAATCACAATAATAGCAATTTCATAAAATATTTAGTTCATCAATTAAACACAAGAATAGATCTTAAAAGAAAAAAATAGCTATTCTTTTCCATATTTTAAAATCAATTAAATGTGCCATTACTCTTTTCCAAATCTCATGATGATAATTAAGAGTTGCTTTGTTTAATAGATTCTATTGACTAGGACTAGGTGACAGTAGCTACAGTGGTCAGAAATTGTGAAATGTGGTTAATTGCTAAAACAAACATCAATAATCAATTACTTACACGTTTGGTTCACTTGAATTGAATAAGATTGAAAAAGAATAATAATTGGTATTATTTTATTTTATGATTAAGAAAATTTCGGAATAGAAGTCATATTCAATGGAGTATAACTACTTTTCAAATAAAGAAAAATAATTATGTCACAAATAATAAAGATAAATGAAGATGTGAAATAAATATAAATATATGTTAATTTTTCATATATCAAAATGCTTTACCGAGCTTAATCTGTTGTGTTCTGATTGTTTAATATAAAAAATTTCCACTCTTCCTCCCGAAAGTACTGAACATTATCTGGTCAAACTTATATTATGGCAACTTTTAGCTCCACTATTTATTTAATGAAAAAAAAAAACAGCATCCACTATATATAATCCAGTGACTAGTTCACTTGCATTATCATGGTGGGCTTATCCAATAATATTGGAATTGTGAGCATAAAAGGCTCTTCCCATGACAAAAGGCTAATCAGCATAAAACTTTTTGCAGTGAAAGTGAAGGATAGGTCTATATTAGGGTAGCAATTCACATTAGGGATTATATCTTATTTTGTACCAAATTTGTGTGAGTAGCAAAGATATATAAAATTGTTGAATAAATATATAAATAATTATCTTATATTAAAATCATATTTATTTATATTGTAATTGTATGTTTGTATCACATATTGTTTTATTATTTTGTTTCTAACTAGCTTGGGCTCACGTTCGTGTCAATACATCTTGTTAGAAACTACTAGTGTAGGATATACTAGATAATATTAACAATGTATGCATTATAAACATTTGCACTTTTCGATAAATACATAAAGAGCCAACAAATTACTAACAAGATGTCATATGTTAATGCCTCCTTAGTCATAGAAATATTGTATGGAGGGTTTTATTAATCCCAATCACTAATTTGTAGTTTTGTTTGTTTTAAAATTAATGCAAAGACTGGTTGTAGTTATTTGAAGATACTTTAGCTTCAATCATAAAGAGTTTGTCTAGTGTTTACAAAATTTTAGAAGAAAGATAATAATACTAGAGGTTTTACACGTTTGGAGTTAAACTTAGTTGGGTTATTAGCGTTTTACAAGATATAGTTAAAAAGTTTACTATTATAGTGTAAGTGTCAAGTTGATTGATTCGTGAAAATTTTAAATATATGGATTACTAGCAAATATATTTGGTCAATTAAGTAATATAGAAAGAATAAGGTTGTAGCTCCTACAAGGGGATTAAATCAATTATCAAATCAATACCCAATCTATTATTATCTAAGCATACAAAAAATTACTGAAATAAAAATAAGCTAAAGCTAACAAAAACTAACTAAGAATATTAAACAATCACAAAAAAAAATAAATCTTTTCTAATTCAATCAACAATAATGTGTGAAAATTGAGTTCCCTTAATATACTAATTGTATGAGGAAACCACTAAAATAATGTATTTTTGAAAAAATAATTGCAAAATAAGATATCCTAAGGCAATAATTGCTAAAATAGGTGGCAAATTCAAGGACTTGAAACGCGCCTTCAATACATTTGTATGATGGCACGATTGGGGTACACACCTTTAGTATAATCTGGACAATTATTTTTTTAATAATTTTTATGTTAATTTTTAAATTTATGAAAATTAATTTTTTTGTTATTCTTATGTAAAATTTTAATATTTTCTAAAACAAAAAAATAATTTGAAGAAATTTATCGTTGAAAAATGATTATACAAAAAATCATGCAAAGAAAATCATCAATAAATTTTGTAAAAAAAATTATAAAAAATTCTTATAAACAAATGTTAAAAGAAAAAAAATGTAAAAGTATATTGTAGATGCTTGAATGTGTGGGTCTGTACCTCCAAGCAAGGACACGGTCCATGCCTTTAGTTTTGCTAATTTTGGCTCAACTGAATATGTATTCTGGGTTTATGTCTTTACGACCTATTTTTGAAATTTTTGAATATCTTTTTTTTTGTGATTATTTTTTAAAAATTGAATTATTTTAGTGAATTTCTCCTAATTGTATTGTAACTAAACTATAATTATATTTAACTGTCTGGTTGTTCTTGTGAAATTGTTAAAATCCTTTGTTTTTCTTCTTGGACTTAAAGTCCTTCTATAATATAATAATTTAAATCATCTCATGAATCACTAAATTACCAATCAACCAAATTAAATTCCTAGATTCCTCTAGTTAAGTTAATATAGATTCAAATTTACAATTACTCTCTTTCCAAATCACACTTGATTAGTGTTTTAAATTAATTTCTCCTAAGTGCCATTAGTCATAAATTAACAAAGCGATTGCATTAAGTCCTATATGTAAAGTCAATTTAATTAAAAATAGCAAAATTTTCGCTTAAACGAAATTAAGTAAACTAAATCCCCTTTCAGTTTAATAGCACATTTCATAATTATATATTTTAGATCCTAAACACACAATCCATTGAAGAATAGAGAAAATCTATTAAAGAATTTATTCAAGAATCAAAGTTTGTAATTGTAACGTGTAAGAAATCACCCGACAAAAGATAACAATGAATTCTTGATGTAAATTATATCTCCTATACTTCGGTGCCTCGGTGCAATTTCGCTTGCGACTCCTGTCCTATGCGTCCTCTTCCGTTTGTGTTCTCTAGATCTGCGCGGGCAGATGTGTTCTCGTTCTGTTCTCCAATTTTCTTGCGGCTGCGTTCTCGTTCTTCCACGGCTCGTGCGCCTTCGTTCGTGTCTGTTATCGGTTCCTGGTTTTTTGTTTCCATGTCATGAATGCCCGTTCTTCATCCATAGGCTCTCCGTTCGTATTCGTGCCTGGATGTCTTTGTCTCTGTTCCACTCCGTTCGTGTTGGTTGCGTCCCGTGCGGCGTCTTTATCCGTGAAGCTTTTGTTTGGGACTCCGCAATCTCCTTTTTGAATGTCGGCTCAAAGGAAGTGTCCCAATAGGCACTGTTCTCCCGTGTTGCTCCTCTTGGTTCATCTCCGCGTTGATGGTCAGCTCTCGTCCGGCGTTCCTTTCTCCACGGACTGAACTCAGGCCATTACTTCTTGGACACGGGACCGTGGACTTGTATTGCAGATAATGGACTTTGTAAATTCCAACTGGGACGTCGCCTTTCATGCCAAATTGAGGACTTTGCTTTCTTCTGTGAACAGTAATGGAATTGGCTAAATTAGATCCTGGCTTATGAATAACATGGTAGGCTTTGATCCCATGTGACACGCTCTCATGGCTAAATTTGTTTGCTTTTGTCCGTATCCATTTCTTTTTTTTTTTTTTACTGTAAATTTTGCACTTGATATTAATTCCGTGTATAATTGCCAAATTTGTATTTTTTTTTTCTGTCAAAGAAAAAAATATACATAAAAACATAATAAAAAAGTTGAGCAAAATTATATAAAATTTAAAACTTACCATTGATCTTTCATCATATTATTCGAATCAAATAAAATGTCAATGATTGTATATATATTTTGAAGTGATAAAGTTAAGACACTAATTCTTCATTTGACTCAAAACTTTAATAGTTTATTTAAATTATTGTAGGCTAATAGGACAATGCAACATGAAGCAAGGAGAACCACCTAATATGTACAAAAAAGCAATTCGTAATGTTGTTAAAATTGAATAGTCTACTTAGTAACATTGTTTAACAAATATTTGTAGTCTAGAAAACCTAAAACTAATTAGGAAACTGAATAAAATTAGAATAAAAAAAATCACTAAAAATAGATTTATCTAATCTAGTCACATTGTAAAACAAAAGATATTATCCATTATTCTTGCACCAAATGGTATAGTAGTTTATTTTATATCAAAGTAGGCTTAAATAAGTCTTCATCGATATATTATGGGCTTTATAACCCTTCATAAGTAAAAAGATATTAAATCTCAAAATTAAGCATTTGAAATTATGTTCCTTCTCTCAAACCACCTAATTCTGACAACTTTTGATGGGTTCCAATAGCTCTAGTTTTGCTTGGAATCCTATTTTCAAATGTCTCTTAGCATCTAGCTACTACTTTGATAGCTTATTCCGAAGCTTCCAAATCCTCTTTTTCTATAGTTTTCAATGATGAAGTTGTTTCATAAATTGTAGACTTGACTTGTCTATGCCAATTGTGTTTCAATTGCACCCGTTTACTTGAAAAATATCAAATATATAGATCACTAGCATCTATATTTGATCATCAAGTAATATAGAAAAAGTAGGGTTGTAATTCCTTAAAGGATTAAATTAATTATCAAATTAAAATCAAATCTATTATTATCTAAATACATGAAAAATTATTGAAATAAAACATGCTAAAGTTAACAAAAATTGACTAGGAAAATTAAACAAACACTAAAAATAAACCTTTTATGATTCGATCAATAATGCGGGAAAATTGAATCCAACTAATATACTAATTGTATTGTAACTAAACTATAATTATATTTAATTATGTGATTGTTCTTGTAAATTCGTTAAAATCCTTTATTTCTCTTTCTAATCTTAAAGTCCTTTTGTAATATAATTATTTAAATCATCTCCTAAATCAAAAAATTATCAATCAACCAAATTAATTTTGTAGATTACTCTAGTCAAAATAACATATATTCAAATTTACAATTACTCATCTTTTAAATCATATTTAACTAGTGTTTTAAATTATTTTTTTTTTCTAAATACCTTTAGTCCGAAATTAACAAAGCCATTGTATTAAGTCCGATATGTATAATCAATTTAATTAAAAATTGTAAATTTTTATATTAAACTAAATTAATTAACCAAATCCACTTTCAGTATAATACAACATTTCATAATTGTATGTTTCAGATCCTAGACGCACATTCCATTGAAGAATAGAAATAATTTATCGAGCAATCTGTTTAAGGATCACAGATGCTAATTGTAATGTGTAAGAAATCACCGGAAAAAAGATAACAATCTGAATTCGTTGATGTAAATTATATCTCGTATTGTTCTCTGTCACGGTGTAATTTCTCTTGCGACTCCTGTTCTATGCGTCCTCTTCCGTTCGTGTTCTCTGGATCTGCGCGCGCGGATGTGTTCTCGTTCTGTTCTCCAAATTTCTTGCGGTTGCGTTCTCGTTCTTTCTCGGCTCGTGCGCCTTCGTTCGTGTCTGTTATTGGCTCCAGGTTTTTTGTTTCCATGTCACGAATGCCCGTTCTTCATCCATAGGCTCTCCGTTCGTATTCGTGCCTGGATGTCTTTGTCCCTGTTCCACTCCGTTCGTGTTGGTTGCGTCCCGTGCGGCGTCTTTACCCGTGAAGCTCTTGTTTGGGACTCCGCAATCTCCTTTTTGAATGTCGGCTCAAAGAAAGTGTCCCAATAGGCGTTGTCCTCCAGTGTTGCTCCTCTTGGTTCATCTCCGCGTTGATGGTCAGCTCTCGTCCGGCGTCCCTTTCTCCACGGACTGAACTCAGGCCATTACTTCTTGGACACGGGACCGTGGACTTGTATTGCAGATAATGGACTTTGTAAATTCCAACTGGACGTCGCCTTTCATGCCAAAGTGAGGACTTTGCTTTCTTCTGTGAACAGTAGTGGAATAGGCTAAATTAGATCCTGGCTTATGAATAACATGGTAGGCTTTGATCCCATGTGACACGCTCTCATGGCTATAAACTTATTTGCTTTTGTCCATATCCTTTTTTTCTTTCTTCTGTAAATTTTGCACTTGATATTAGCTCCGTGTATATTTTCCAAATTTGTATTTTTTTTTCTTATGTCAAAGATATAAAAATATACATAAAAGTATAATAAAAAGTTGGGCAAAAATATTTGAAATTTAAAACTTACCATTGATCCTTGGTCATATTATGTGAATCAAATAAAATGTCAATGATCTTATATGTATTTTAAAGTAATAAATTTAATGCACTAATTCTTCATTTGACTCATTTAAAACTTGAATATCTCATTTGAATTATTGCAGGCTAATAGGAAGATGCAATGTGTGAAGCAAGGAGAACCACATAATATGTACAAAAAAGCAATTCATAATGTTGTTAGAATTGAATAATCTTCTTAATAACATCTTTTAACAAGTATTTGTAGTCTAGAGACCCTAAAACTAATTAGGAAACTAAATAAAATCAGAATAAAAAAATAAATCACTAAAAATAGACTTACCTAATTTAGTCACATTATAAAACAAAAGATATTGACTATTATTCTTGCACCAAATGATGTAGTAGCTTGTTTTATGTTAAAGTAGATTCAAATAAGTTTTTATTAACATATTATGAGCTCCACAACTCTTTAAATATAAAAGTTATTAAGCCTCAAAATTAAGCTTATGAAATTATGTTCCTTCTCTTGAACCACCTAATTCCAACAACTTTTGATGGGTTCCAATAGCTTTGGTTATGCTCGGAATCCTATTTCCAAATGTCTCTTGGCTTCTAGTTACTACTTTGATGGCTTATTCCAAAGTTTCTAATTCTTCTTCTTCTATAGTTTTCAATGGTCAAGCTATTCCATAACTTGTAGACTTAACTCGTCTATGCCAATTATGTTTTAATTACACCTTGTAGTTGACTTTGTCACTTACCCACATATGAGGCATCTTATTTTAGGTGAAAATGACTCATGAGAGCTTGAAAATCATAGTTATCTTGGACATACATTTGGCATAGGAGTAGGAACAATACTAGTAAAGCAAAACCATATACAGACTTAATATAGATCCATTGGTCATTAGTTATTTCATACTTTTGATGATTATTGTGGCTATTATCAAATTTTAAGTTTCCTAATAAATTTAAGTTGATATATTTCTCTAGGTTATAAGCAAATTTAATATGGAGAGTTTAGAAGAAATTAACAGTTTTAAGTCTTGCATATCTTGCCATGTGTAAGAATATGTGACGATTGATCATGTCCTTCAACTTCAAGTGTAATAGTTGGTGGTATTAGAGTATAACTTATAATAGTGGACCTAAAAAATTGATCATTGAGACGGTGAGAAGAAGAGTAAGGGTAGATAATAGGCTAAGTATTGACTCTTTTGATTATATTAATTTCTTGTCTTAGGGAACCTTGGATAATACACAAGAGTTATTGAGGATGTAAGTGCATAAACAAAATGTGTTTATTGATTTGATGCTTATGTTATGTTATTTAATAAATATATGTTGGTTATCCTGAAATTTGTATGTATTATTTGGAGATACAAGTTAGCCATTCTAAAAATTCGTATATGTTGTTTGGAGATACAACTTGGTTAATCATCAATTTCATATATGTTTTTTGCATATGCTTACAATATAATGTTATTTTTCACCTTATTACATATGCATAACAACGTTTTGGAGAGCAAGAAATAGTATTAATTGCTCCACCGATGAGATGAGTCCAGGTAGAATGTTTAGGTTGAAAGTTGAATGAGGTGTATTTCTTAATCTTATGGCTAGTTGTTTTCATTATTTTTTATCCTTTTAAGCTTTGATAAAAATAACAATACTAATAATAAAATTGCACTTGAGATTATAATGTGATAAGATAAACCATTTTGTTGCACATGCATATTTATAGTCAATTTGCATATTAGAATAAAGCAATTTTACTTTTTGAGAAAAATTTTCAAATATTGCAAATTATTTTTACTTGTTGATTTATAAACCGTTAACACTTGATTGGAGTTAAATTGTAAAATTTATCTTAGATTTAGTCATATGTTTATTAAACTTTGATTTTAGACTTATAGTTAAGGCAACATACTGGTTAAAGTTTTCTGAAAAAAATAAATATAGCCAAAGGTAAAAAATAAAAAATAAAAACAAAGAGAGAGAAATAAATAAATAAATAGATAATTTAATAGTGATTCTTAAGTGATAGTTCTAGGAATATCAACAAAAAGCTCTTTACATGGGTCAAGAGAAAAGTTCAAAAAAGTTGAATTTCTTAAATAAATAATTAAAGTTGTCAAGGTTCAAATGGGTACCTTAGAATCTAATAGCCTAAAGTCATCTAATCTAGAACTTATTGATTGAGAAAATTGCTTTAAGCAAAAAATATAAATGAATAGACAAATAAACTCCTAACTAAAAAAGGGAAATAATTTAGGGGATGATATAACATACACTTGCTTTATATGATGTTCAAGAGATGAAAAAATTGAAGTGTAAATATCATGTCCTATGCATAAGGTGCAATTGCTCTAATACAAAGTTCTATCATTATAGAAATATGGTAAGGATCAAATACTTGAAAAAAAAATCATATATGTGTGTGTGTTTATGAGTAATCTAAAGAATAAACTCTCAAAAGTAATCATTAATAGTAAGTTTCAATTAGTATACTAATTGCTAATCAATTTAACTTAGGCATAAAAGGAAACTTTAGATAGGTCCTTATAATCCAACTATTGCCACTCATAGTCATAATTATACTCATGTACACTAGTGATCCAACTTTCATACAATAGATCATAACACAACTCTTCATTCAAATCAAAGATATCTTCTATACTTGAAATATAAAAAACCCAAAAGGATGGGTACCAAAACAAAGTATATAACTATTGCATATGCTACAATTGTACACAAGCCTATAGATAACTAAACAAAACAAAAAAAATTGTTAAGACATACATTTAGACAAATCACACAACACAATCCCAATAACAAGTATTTGAAATGACTAATGTTTCACTTCCAATAGTAAAACCCATGGCTCACCACCTATGACAAATAATATGGCAAGGTCAATAGACCTATCATTTGCAAAAAATAACTTGCAAGGGATGACTCTATTTCATATTGTCATGAAATTCTAACCATGAACTTTTTTCATGAACTTTTTTCACAAGTGAGTTGTGTAACTCACTAAGATTGTGGGCCATCAATCACCTCCATAAGAAAAAAAAAAGAATTTATCAATAACAAAATTCCTTTCTAAAGAAAAAAAAAACACTAGTGGCTAGTGATTTGCCACTCTTGGTAACTCAACCAAAACTTGTGACTAGTTTGTAAATTCTCAATTTTTTTTTTAAATAGTAAGGCCTTTAAATATACATCTAAAAAAATATATACCATATAATATTCTCTTCTAGTATATTTTCTTCATTTTTATTACCATTTTTTTAGACACTCTAAATACTTATATAATAACCCATTATCGATAATTTCAAGTCAATTCTTATGCCATTGCATAAATTATTAATGATAAGTTAATAAGTATATTATGTGATTCCTATAATATTTTACAAGATGGGTTCTACTAAAATTATTTTGCTCCAAATAAATATATTCTTAGCAAAGCATCATTTATTTCAAGGAAATAATATCATGATTCTTTGAAAATTAATTGTTTTATATGTGCACATCTATTTCATTTTGAATTACAACTAATCTTTGAAAATAAATCTATTTCTATTAAGAAGTCAAAACACAAGTTTTGGTCTCCACATCCTTCAATTACCATTTTACCCTAAAAATCATTTAAAAAAGTAATTAAACCATGTATCACGGTAGTTCACATAAAATATTCAAAGACGAAGTGGAAACTCTAAGGTCTTGTGATGAGGATAACATGTGATTAAGGGGGTGATTGTGATACCCCCATGTTTAAGAAGGGATTATAATACCTCATGTGAAACATAATGCCATATGGATTTTACAAGAGTATAAGTACTGGTTTATAAAGTCCAATATTGAATAATATGTTAACATTAGTTGGAAACTTTTAGACTAAATGGTTGAAAAAGAAAAAAGAAAAAAAAAAGGGCCTAAAGTGCTTGTTAGTTTAATTATTGGCTACTTTTAACTTAGGGAATTACACTAAATATTTTTAATCACAATGATTTAAATTTCTTGATAGATGAAGATTTCTATTATTAATTATTACATCCTTTAGGAAAACATAATAAATGCTAGCTCTATTTGATCATCAGCTGCTGCAACTAATACCTTTAAATGGGAAAACCATATAAATGTAAGATAAAACCTTTCTTGATTTCACTTTTCTCTTTTTATTATTAATATCCATTTTCAAAGTGCCAATAGGCTTCATTAGGTATGCCTATATGTAAGGTTAGGGAAAAAAACTAATCAAACCACAAATTAGATTGGACTGGATAGAACCAAATTGAACTATAAATTAGGTTTAAACCATTTTTTTAGGTTTAAAAAAATTATGAACTAAATCGAACCATTACGAGTAAAATGAAAAAAGAAGAAGAAGAAAGAATCTAAAGAATGTGTGATAAAAAAAAAAGAGAGGATTTTATGTTACTTATTTAATTCTTCTACTTATTTGGTCTTCATCAAATAACTCACTGCTTTTTAATTTCATACTTTACTTATTGATTGATATAGAAACTAGATTACCTAGAGAGATAAAATGAAATCTCCTTAAATATATTAAATGTGAATTAAAGATGGTGAGTGATATTAGATTAAATAATAATGAATTAAATCTTTTTTATGTTAAGTACAATTTTTCATAACTTATCGATTAGTATATAGAAAAAAATTAATAACATGTATAATAATGGTTGGAACCATGGACTAAATTAGATCGAACCATTTTTTTTTTATGTTAGAAAAAATTACGAATTGAATCATATGGTTAGGTTCGATCTTTTTTTTTTTTTTAAAGAACCATAATGTATAGCTAAGTTCAATTCGAAGGGCGAATCTTACCAAACAAAACAGTGCCCACCCTTACCTACATGGACATTAGTGTTAGGAGAAAAATTGACTAAACTATAAACTAGACTAGATCGAACCAAACTTGATTGTAAAGTAGGTTCTAACTGATTTTTGGTTAAAAAGTTATGAACTCAGCTAAAATGAACCATGAAAAGTAAAAAAAAAATAAAAATGGAAGTTAAATTTTAGAAAACGTACATCAAAAAACCAAATAAGTCATCTTATTAAAACCAAATAAGTCACCTTATTAAAACCAAATAAGTTCAATTTCTTCTTCTCTTATTTGGTTTTAATAAGGTGACTTATTATTTTTTTTTTGTTTTGTATTTTTAATTATTTACTAATATGGAAACTTGAATTATCTTGAGGTAGGTAATAAAGTTTCGTTAAATATATTAAATGGGTATTGAAGATGGTGAGTATTATGAGGGAAATAATAATCAATTATATTTTTTTTATATTTAGTATAATTTTCTATAACTAATTAACTTCTATACATAAAAAGATTAATAACTCATACAATAATGGTTCAAGCGTGTACTAAACTCTTTTTTTATATTAAAAAAGGGTATGAATAGAATCTTATAGTTAGGTTTGACTTAGAAAAGTTGAATTGCAATATATAGTTCAGTTCCATTTAGGGGGCAAACTATACTGAACTTAGTAGCCATCTCTAAAATTATACGTAAATATTATTGAAGTTTCAACACAAGTGTAGTAGTGGATAGTTTCAAAAATAACTATAATATATATTGCTATATATCTAAATTATATTATATTTACTATCACTGAGTCATATACAAGATGGGTAATTTCCTTTGTTCCTTTTTTCCAGCACATGCTTGCAAACGTTATCTTAAAAAAATACACACCCAAAGTCATGACGTAAGTAATGTCAAGTGAAAACCTATTAATTTCGTGTAGAAAAATTCATGAACGATGATCACTGCTCTACGCCAACGTGCCAGACGGGGACGTGAAAGCCGTATTGTCTCAACCGTGACTAAGAGCGATCCCGACGTACGAGAAAGTACGACGACTTACATCACACACCAGCAATATATATATGTATCCTAGCATCCCCAAATTCATGCATGCACAAGTATTTAAGGTGTCTAAGCATTGTTAAACGATAAACCCATCCAATCTCATCCACACATTATTCTTCCCAAGGGCACCATGCAAGGCCGTTTCTCATTATTCCCACAACTTAAGAAACTGTGTAACACTATCACTTCTCGAAAAATACCGAATCAAACCCAATGTCATGTGTTCATAACACATCGAGGACCTGACACAAAGCGAAACATTGCGGTATTGTTGCACGATAACCTTAGAGAGCGTTACATCTATTCTTTTCTTGATTACAAAACCATGAAACCCGGAGACAAAATATCTGAGTCAATCGACTCCGCGATACGTGAATGCACAATAGGTGTGGTCCTATTCTCACCTGGGTACTGCGATTCCAGTTATTGTCTCCAGGAGCTTGCTCTATTGGTGGAGATGAAGAAGAAGTTGATACCTATTTTTTGCGACGTGAATGTAGATCAACTGCAAATAATAGATGATGGAGCGGCCTATCATAGCAGTGATGTCGAAAGGTTTCGTCACGCTCTTGCCCAAGCAAAGGACACAGCTGGTATTGAATTCAACACCTTACAGGGGTACGCATCTTGTTCCTTTTCTTTTGCGCTTCTGATAAGTCATCTTTCTTCAATATGAACTAAGCCGGTAATGAGGAAAGCATACACACACTCCATGGGCGCCGGACTGTCCTGATCCTTTCTAATATTATTGCTTTTGATTGAATGCAGTGACTGGCAAAAGTTGATTCAAGGCGTTAGTGATTCAGTCATAACGAATTTGCCTGATGTTCAGAAAAGCGATGATTATACTAGCAGTCGATTTGGTGTTAGACCAGTCAACAGTGTCTTACGTTATATAGTTGGTAGCCTTATCACCTTCCCTCTGGTCATAATTTTCCTTATGATTACAGGTTAGTTATTTTTCTTGATCTCATATATATCCATTGTATAGACATCAGTTTTTAAACAGGAAAAATCAAGTTAGAAGTATATTTTTCAAGAATTGTAATGAATACAATAGTTGGGAAAAAAATCATTTAATATTTTATTATATTATCAAATTGGTTCTTCATCAAATTAAGTATCAATATTTTATATATGCTTTAAAGAAAAAAAATTAAAATACTATCCTTCATTTGACGTAGGTTAAACTTCGATGGCTTATTTGAATATTGTAAATATTTAAAAAATATACTAATATTAAATGGGCTAAAGCCAATGCTATTCTAATGGAGTCATCATAGAAAATGAATGAATGGAGGCTTACAAATGTTTTTCACCCTCTATTATTATGACTTGCAGGGAGTTGATCTAGATGTTGAAGAGGGCGAGGATAGTTTGAATAAGAAGGAGACGCAATTTCCTTGCCCATGAGCTTGCTAATTCTCTATGAAGTCCGTAGAAAGAAGATGCTTTTCTGGGAAAACCTTCTTCTTCTATCTATGATTTCCTAGCTAGATGTTATGATGACTAATGCTTTGTGTCACCTAATAATGGCATGGACAATGTCATGTAATTCTGGGACTTGCAGCTACTATGCGGTCATTGTGTTTTTTTAGACTATTTGGATGGTTGTTGTTTTTGTTTGTAACAAGGTTGAAATTCACCTAAAAAAAAAGCCAAAGGTATTCCTTTTGGATTGAATGTTAAATGTTTGGATTGGTGAAAAAGATTTGAAAATAATTAAGTCTGATTTGCAATGCTCTAGAGTCTAAAGCTTCTTATTGGTGGACTCAAAAATAAAAACATTATAACCAAAGTACTTTTTGAGCTTCTTTTCATCCGAACTCACCCATCCCTATTTTGGTGTCTTA
Organism: Laguncularia racemosa; assembly: GCA_037954665.1. Taxonomy (NCBI): domain Eukaryota; kingdom Viridiplantae; phylum Streptophyta; class Magnoliopsida; order Myrtales; family Combretaceae; genus Laguncularia; species Laguncularia racemosa. The sequence continues at coordinate 202,793 of JBBMOL010000259.1, read as the reverse complement.
AGCCCATTACATCACTTAAAAGCCCACAATTTTGATAGGCATAACCTAGCCAATCTAAAACTTTAACTAATCAAATCAATCCAACAACGATCATTCAACATTTCTCTCTATAAAGGCACATTAATTTCTCTCATAAAGGGACCTCATATTAGTATTTAACCTAAAGATTATTCAATAGTTTATACTTTAGTAGACTTCTCCATCATCTGACACATTAATATGAGAATCTACTAAAATTGTCTTTTCCTTCTCTCCCATCCCTCTCTATTTATCCCTTAGTGCTAAAAGCCATTTGAAGCACAATGCTTTTCCCTATTATGTGAAGCACGAGACACATGCAATATGCATGTAACACTCATTGATAAATCCCTACTTCTATAGATACAATCTCAAATGTTCATTACCTCCATTGCATTTTATCTCATTTAAAAATCAAGGCCATGTTTAATGGATTTCATGTAATATGATTCATAAAATCCAAATTTCTATTATATGTATTTTATCGAAATATATATAGAAAACAAAGTTACATCATTGTAACACCAAGATGATGTTTAATTGATTTTGCATAGAAATTAGAAGAAATATGTATAGTTGTTGCATCATTGCGATCCTCACCACCAATCTTCCTTACCAATGTAGTGGTAGTGATTTTCAATCAACTAGATGTCAGAATGAAAATAGAGGAAAAATTAAAAAACAAACCGGTTAATAGTTTACCAAAAAATGTATTTTAAAATGTTAAGGAAAAGAAAAATATTGTATTATCATGTCTAGTTAGTAAATTACTCACGGTCATGGTCCTTTAGAGGTAGCTAGAGTGGTAATGATGGCATTTCAACATGAATGGAGGTAGTGAACATAATTTTTACTAGTAGAGCCTCATGAGCAAATTTTTTTTACCAAAAATGGTCACCAAAACTTTGCATATTCGATAGTAAAACAATGCTAGGTTAGCAAGTTAATCATGATAAAAACTTCAATTTGAACTTAACCATCATAAAAGCTTTAATTTAAACATGGGAATTAAGTGGCCTTAGTTTCATTAGGTAATTTATAACAAATTGATAAAATAAAATAAAATGTTAGGTTTAGGATAATCAACTAGAAATTCTAAGCATGTATTTATTTTTAAAATATTTTATTTAGGTTATACATAAATTTTCATCTAAAAATATTATAATTAGAGCAATTAAATAAGACCCTTAATGTGTATTAACTGAACTTGCTAAATAGATAATATCCAAACTTTCAAAGTTACTTTCATAGTGAAGGAATCACTAGAATGTATAACATAAAACTCTCTTTCTTGAATGATTTACCCATCATCTAAAACTTCCATACCCCATTGTAAATTACCTCGTACTTCAATCGCTTATAAATTTTTGAAATCTTCACCAACCGTAACTGACATCAAGATTTTTATAGAGTACTTCACAACAAGATTATACTTGACAAATAAAGATTAAGTTTAAGTTTTGAGGCAAATCAAATCAAAAGTAAAATGTTTAGTTTTGAAAATAAGATTTTTCTTAGTACACTAAAATTATAAAGAACATTAGGAAAAATTCTTGTTTTCTCTCAATATTTATATTCCTAATCACAATGGTTCCATGATTGATCAAATTTTAACTATATAAGACTCTCTATGTCCATTTGCTTTAATAGTAATTCCATTATAGTTTTATTCCTTATAAAATAGTTATTATGGCATTTAATTGCATTTTAAACTTATAATAATAATTCCATAAAGTTTTACAAAAAAAAATATTTGATAGCCATTCATTATTCAATTTCATTAATAGCAATTCAATGTTAGAGTTGATTTTTTCCCTCAAAATACGCTCATTAATTCAAAATCAATAAATTACAATTTTACCCTTGTTAAAATCAAAATCAATAAATAACATCCTATTGCAATTTTATTCCATTTATCGTAATAACATATAGTGAGTAAGGATAGTGAAAACCACTATAGAGAACTAATCAACAAATATCATCACTTGAAATTAAAAGATTGAGCTAAAATAAATTGAAGAGGCAAAGTGTTAGATGAATGGTTTAAAGCTAAAATTTGAAGAATAGAGAATATCATACTAAGCTAACAAAAAATGGAAGAAGATAGATTACATATGATTCAATGTAATAACTGGGAATTTAATTAAGTAATATATATATTGAATAGTAGTGTTTAAACAATAATGAGAAAATAAAATAAAATATAAAAATAATAAAGTCGGGGTAGATGGTAGTAAAAAGGATTTATGATTAGGAAGGTATAAATATTTTCCAATATGTCATTTTGACCCCTTTTTTCCATTTATGTATTATAGAACACTAAGAGCTGTCTATAAAACCCTAAGAATAGAAGAGGACTTTGATTTGACAAATTTCACACAAAAGATTTGTGGGAAACAACTTTGATTGTCAAAATGGTGTAACTAAGATCAGGACAAACTGACATCCACAATAAGAAGACATGGACAATTGCTCATAGAGCAACAATATGAGTAAGTCTTCTAAACTCTATATAATTGATATGGAATTTAGATTAAGGATGTTGTAGATTAAACATAAGATTACAAAATCTTTAAAAGTGGAGTAGATTTATTGAGTAATGGTGATTAGGGAGTGGAACTTTGAAGAAAAATTCAATTTTCGCAAAATTGGAGAATTACAAAAGTACATGGTCTATAGCACGGTTGTGTTGCATCCATGTATTGAGTACACAACCACTTAGGTGAGTTACATGACCTTGTGCCAAAATCATAAAATGAATAGTAAGGTACATGGGCAAGAGACATGCTCATGTCAAAAATCAAATAGTGCATAGTAAGATAAACGGGCAATAAGCACGCCTATGTCAAAAATTGAAAAGTGAACAATAAGCTACAGGGATAATAGATATGACTGTATATCAAGCAATGTCTAACCCTTGTGATAACACACATAATACACGAACAATAACATGCTTGTGTGCTTAGACATATCAACCCTTGTTTTCCAAAGTCGTGTTTTTACAACACCTTACCTCTCTTAACTTAACCAAATACCTAAGCACAGATTAAGACTATTATTGTAAGCTCTCTAAGCATACATGATTGTGGATTTGAATAGGTTTGAGGATTAAGAGGTTATAGAAGTGTGAAGAGATCATTCGCTGCTTATCAAGTACGTGTATATTGTATTTGTTGTTTATGCATGTTAGGTTAGAAATGTAATTTAATCCAAATTATAATTGAAATGGATTGTTTGTGTGATTGTGTTTGGCTTAGCTTGAGGAATCAAGAATGTTAATGATCTCAAGGTAGCACCCTAATGATCGGTATGTAACACTATCCTTAGTGAAGTCATGTTTTGAAATGATCTTGGTATATTTAAGACATTATGGACTCTTGGACTCATGGATAGTGAGTACTACCCACTGTTGTATATGTATATTTATGTATGGTATGGACTCATGAACAATGGGGATGACCCATTATTGTATTTATATGTACAGTATGCTAAGGACTCATAGATAATAAGGAGTCCTCATTATTGTATATATATATATGTATGGAATGAACTTATGGACAATGTGGAGGACCCATTGTCATACATATGTATGTGTATGTGTGTGTATGATGTGTATATGGAGATTGTGATGATAAGATTTTTGTGTTGGAATAAAGGATAATAAATTGTTGATTGAATATCTTGTTGCATCTTATCTGTGTTTGTATTCTAGCTTGGCATATGTGTGTGATTGTTAGTATACATTGTATTAGGCATTAGCTTACTCCTCGTGAGACCAGTTTTTTAGTTGCAAGTATTTCGAGTGAGATTGTAGATTATGATGGGACGCTAGTAAACAAGAATCAAGAATTGGAAGAGAATGTAAAATATGTGTATTATGAAGAATGACTAGTAGGATAGAAGGAGAACTAACACTGAATGTGATGTTTAGATCATTTTGTTAATTATGTTAAATAAGGACTCCTGTTGTATTTAAGTTTTGATATGCTTCTGCTATGATAAATTGTAGGAGGTAGACTATAGTTATTGGTAAGCGTTGAATTAGAAATATATATTAAGTGAGATTTAACATATTTTCCCCTTGATTTTGGCATTTTTTGAAGAATTTAAATTTCAATTGAGTAATAATTTGATTTCAAGGGTTTAATAGATAATGGAATTAAAAAGGAAGAAAAAAAATATAATTTTACTCAATTCGAAGCTAAAATGAAGAAGTTATGAAGTTTTAAAGTTAGACACAACTTCTCGACACGATAATGTCTAAAGGTTATGTATCTTCCCGATCTAATTAATTTAGACATGACCTATAGACATGATTGTGTCTAAGGTCATGTTTATTGGAATGTAATGTTTTATACAATTTTGAGTTATAAATTGGACACGACTTGAAGCATGACCGTGTTAGATAGCTTGTTGGCCTAAAACACAGAGTTTTTGACGCACATTATATAAATAGGAGAGGATTTAACATAAAAAAAAAGAAAAAAAAGGTAAACATTATTTCTAACTTGTTCTAAGGCTTTAGAGGGAGAAAGACAACTACTTTTCTATACTTCAAGAAATTAGGGTTTTCTTTATTTTAATTGATTTCCTTGATAATGCATGTTTATATATCATTGAACAATTCAGTTTCCAATATGATTAGTGCTTAATTTTCCTTAGCATCTAGACTTGTGGAACCTAGGTTTATTATGTGACTGTGATTGCTATTTTATTTTTCACTGAATTCTTATGTTTTTTTATTCATACATGTGTTCTTGATTTTGATTAGATTAATATTTCTAGAGTATTATTCTATCTATTTGATATTATATATTAAGATTCGAAAATTTGATGTATAATTAGATCTTGCATGAAGAGTATTGATATAATATGAGAGATAAGTTATATAATTCTTTTAGATTTAATTAAATTGGTTACGAGAGTTTATTTTTCTTTTAATGTGGTCTTTGAATTATGCTATTGTAAACAAATTCAAATAGGTAATTTTAAGATTAGGGTTTAATAAGCTTGAGAAAGTTATTAAACTAAACTAGGATTCTCTTGATTAATGAAATTTAAGAAGGATTTGAATACTTTTTGTTATTGTCACATAATAATTTTTAGGGAAAACAAAGTCTAGATACTAATTTTCCATCTTAAAGTTAATTTTAAATCATTTTTCTTTTCTATCTTTTAATAAAATCTTAGTTCTTCACTTAATATTTTGTTATAGCTCTTACATTAATTGATCTCTATAATTTACCGATTAGATAATAGGGTATAAGTTAGTATTAGTATTCGTAATCCCTGTGGAATGATATCTGTATTTTATATACTATATTACAAAATTTAATAAGTAAACTTGCCTTACATTGAGTTTTTGGCATCGTTGCTAGGGATTTTGATATTAAGAACACTAATCACTTTATTAATTTAACCATTTTTTTTTTAGATTTTTGTTATTGTTTGATTTTCTTTTTGTAGTGCATGACCATAAATACTCCATCAAATGCACTAATTTTTTATCCAGAAATTGAAATGATAACTAAGCTATTACGAAAAACAGTTTGGCAAATAGTGGGGGAACTAAATCAATGGTCTCCTTTAAGAATTAAGGCCAAAGAGGAAGAGGACTAATTGGAAATCATAGGTGACAAAAATTAGAACCAACAGCAAACTATGTTCGATTACTCCAAACCCTCTTTAGTTAATGTCGACTCGAGTATTGTTAAGTCACTTGTTACTGCTAACAACTTTCTAATTTAACCTCATATTATACAAATGGTGTAGTAGTTCATCCAGTTTGATGGATTACAAGATAAAGACCCTAATGCTCACATATTTAACTTCTTGGAGATTTGTGACACATTTAAAACCAATGGGGCTTTGGATGTTGGATCAAATTGTGACTCTTCCCCTTCCCATTGAGGGGTCGAGCAAAATAATGGTTGAATTCACTTCCAAAGGGATCTATCACTACTTGTGATGATATAACTCAAAAGTTTTTACGAAAATACTTTCCACCTATTAAGACTACCAAACTCAAGGACATATCATCTTATGCTTAATTAGAGGTGGAGACCTTATATGATACTTGGGAGAGATATAAGGAGCTATTGAGGAGATGCCCACCATGTTTACTCCTTTGGATGTAGATTTAAACTTTCTATAATGGTTTGAATCTATTAATTCGGTAAAAGATAGATATTCCTATAGGAGAACATTAAACACTAAGACATCTGAATAGGTTCAATCTTTGATTGAGGACATGGCTATAAATAGTTCTTAATGGGAAGGTGCTAGGCTAATGAATAGAGCAATGAGCATCTAGTAATTAGATGCAATGACAACTTTAGCTAATAAGGTTAATGCCATTAGTAGAAAGTTAGATGCACTTTCCATTAATCCCAAATGAAACTTAAGAGAAGTTGATGTAGATGGAATTGGAACTCATCATCATTGAGAATAGGCAGACTATTTAGGAAACCTCTCTAAACCACAAAAACCCCCCTATAATAACACCTACAATCAAGGATGGAGAAATCATCTAAATTTCTCTTAAAGCAATTGGAATCAAAATCAATAGAGAATGAACTTGCCTCCTATAGGATTTTAGTGATGCCTACTACATGAAGAAAGATAGGTTTGGAAGAACTTTTAACTAAATATACTCAAACTAATGAGGCTAAGAAGCCTTTAATCATAACCTGGAAAATCAAGTGAGACAACTTGCAAAGATAATGGCTGAAAGACAACAAAGGACACTATTAGTTAATATCGAGACGAATCCTATAGAGCATGTGAAAGCAGTAACCCTTAGAAGTGGAAGGGAGTTACAAGTTGAATAAGAAACTATAGAAGGGTCAGTAAGGAATGAAGAGGGAGTGAAAGAAAAAGAAAGTATAGAGCCATCAAAAGTGAAGGAATACAAACCATTCATACCTTATCATTAGTGCTTAAAGAAAGACTGCTTTGATGAGCAATTTAATAAGTTTCTCGATTTTTTTAAGCAATTACATATTAACTTACCTTTTGTTGATGCCTTATCACATATGCCCAAGTATGCAAAGTACTTGAAGGATTTACTCTCAAACAAGAGGAAGCTGGAGGAGATATCAACTGTAACATTGAATGAGGAATGCTCGAGGTTAATGCAAAATAAATTGCCACAAAAATTAAAGAATTTAGGGAGTTTTACTCTACTTTGTCACATTGGAAATTTATCAATAAATGGAACTCTAGTTGACTTAGGCGCAAGTATAAATTTACTGTTACATTATATGTTTTAAAAGTTAGGATTAGGGAACCTTAAACCAACACATATAAGCATTCAATTAGTTGATAGGTTTGTAAAGTACCCTAATGGTATTATTGATGATGTGTTGGTTAAGGTAGGTACATTCATTTTTCCTATGAACTTTGTAATCCAAGATATAGATGAGGATATTGAAGCACCACTAATTTTAGGTCACCCTTTCTTGGCTACTTCTAGCGTAGTTATAGGTGTAGGAAATTAAATGTTAACTTTGAAAGTTAGGGATGAAGAGAGAAATTTCAAAATGCCTGACAAAATTCAACAATCCCCTATGAGTAACGATACTTGTTATTTCTTAAATACATCTAACTTACTTGGTTCTACTTGTATGTAAGATAACGTTTGCATAAAACCAATTTAGCAACATCTCATTCATGGGAAGAAAAAGGGTTCAGATAAATTCATGCAATTTGAGTGCCAAAATCTTCATGTTCATACACCTGACTAGAAAAGATAAATGTGTTGAGCTAGCTATGTTAAACAAAAGCGCTTCTTGAGAGGTAACCCAAGTCTAGTTTTTTATTTTATTAACTTTCCTTAGTTTATTTTATTTTAATTAGATTTATTTTCATTTTTACACCTAGTTATACATACATACATATATATATATATATATAAGGAAGAAGCAAGTTACAATTTTTGTAAGTTTGACATGACTATTAACATGGTTGGGTTGTGCCAAAGGGCATGTTGAAATGCTACCATTCTTTGGATATAACACAATCAATAGACATGAGCATCTCAAAGTCGTGTCAAAATCAACTATAATTCTTTTTTCTTGTAGAGAGTTACATAACCATTAAACACGATTGTGTCATGGTCATGTTAAAACATCTGATGGAGGTCAATTTGCAAAGAGTTACATGACCTTTAGATACAGTCATGTCTAAGGTCGTGTCGAGCGTGTCCTTACAAAGCATTACATGGTATTTAAACATAATAGTGTCTCGATCATATTGACCCTGAATCTGCTATTTTATAGGCACAGACACGAGGAAATAAGGATATTCTGATCATCATTATAGTGACTAATTTCTTTGTTTTCTTTGATGTACTAATGAGATTTACATGGCTTGCTAAACTATATCTTACCTATTTGTTTTTCTTTTCCTTTTCTTTTTCTATTCAGAACTACTTTAGATTTCTGCTCTTTATTTTATATTTTTGTAGCTTTCAATGTTTTTGAGCGTTCAAGGTCAACTACTATACAAGCTAAGCTCAATTTGCAACGGAATAGATGCCACGTTTAAGGGAGTATTTCTTCTTCTCCACACTACCTTCCTCAATTTTTTTTTTTTTTGTGTTTTTCTTTGATTGTTATTCTATTCATTTTTCTTCATACATTGATGACACTATACAATTTAAAGTATGGGGAAAGGAGTTCTAATTGTGTAGTTATTTAAGAAATAATTTTTTTTATTTAACTTGAAAATCATAAAGTTAACTTGTAATTTTGAAAAAATATATATATATATATAATTCTTTGTGTAGTGTAGAATACTTGATTAATGTTTTGAACTTGAAGAGTTAGAAATTTGAATGACATCACTAGTTAGAAATTAGTCATGGATTTCTTTTGACTTTACATTGATGTATATTTTCCCTTTTGATATTTTTATAACACTATAATTCTTGATAAATAAATAGTTAATACTTATTCATTGAAAATTTCGTGAAAAAAAAATAATTAGAGATGAAATTAAATAAATAAAATAAAGTTTATCATGTGCCTCATTGGCCTGAGTAATTAAGCTTGTAAGGTGCCTCTTTTATGAGGAATAACACTTGTTAACTTAAGTAAAGAACTCGAGATTATTAATTGAAAGCTCGCTAAAAGAGTCAAGAGAAAAGTTCATGTTAAGGTTAAACATAAGTAGTAAGCTCTATTAAATAAAGGTAGTGGATGGTTCAAAAGGGATATTTTAAAACCTAGTAGCTTAAGACCGATGAAATTACCTAAAAAGAGAGAGAGAGAGAGAGAAAGAGAAATGATGAATGGATAAGTGGATATATTTTCCTTACATTATAATTTTTAGTAAAATGAAGAAGGGGGTGTATATATTTTTGTAAAGTTAGTAAAATGTCTATGATTTTTTCTTAATTAAGGAGATAGTAATTCAAGTTTTAAATCTTTCATATGTTCAAGGCAATTGATTAAGGTAACGTTTGGTTACTGGTATTGGACAGTACAAAACAAAAAAACTGGACAAGAAAATTTTTTGTACCACATTTGGTATGTTCAGTACTTGACAAGGATTATTGTACTATCTATTATTTAGAATTACAAAGTATTGCACTAAACATAGTAATTACAATTATACCCTTTTTCATGATATCATGGTTATTTAAACATTTTTGATATTATTATAAGAAAATGCTATTTGAAGTGCCTACTAATTTATGTAATACTATGAATTATATAAAATAATTCATGTAAATCCATTGATTGAAAAAATTAATAATTCATATTATAAATTACAATAATTTGTGTTATATTTAATAATATAACATATTGTAAATATTATATTAGTAATTTTAAAAAATTATCGTAAAAAATCATAAATTATATTTAATAACCAAATGTTAATTATATTAATATTATAATCAATTAATATATATTAAATTGCAAGGGTGACTGAGGTAGCATTTGGAAAGAAATGGAAGGATATTTGGGCAAATTTGAAAAAAATCGAGTTTTTGTCCAATACCACAAAATTTATACCAAATTTCTCATGGTACAAAATTTAGCTCTTTTGTCTAATACCTTATTTCTTTTTTGTCTAGTACTTACATTATTTTTATCAACTAAACACAGGAAAAAAATAATTGTCTAGTTTAGTACCACATTTTCATGCAACCAAATGCTACCTAAGTAAAACCTATAAGAGTTATAGTTAACATCCTTTTGAATTGCAAATTAATTAAGAATTTGGTTCTTAAACTATTTTAGGGTTAAATAAAAATTATTTTGATTGATTTCTTGAATAATGGTAAGTTGATTAAGTATTTCTTGTCCTACTACTTGATTTAATTAATTTTCTTGAGGACAAGTAAATGCTTAAGTATGGGGAAGTTTGATAAGTGCTTAATTAGATATATATATTAAGTGAGATTTAACATTTTTTTCCTTTATTTTGGAATTTTTTTAAGAATTTAAATTTTAATTAAGTAATAATTTGATTTTAGGGCTTTAATGGATAATGGAATTAAAAAGGAAGAAAACAAACACAATTTTACTCAATTTGGAGCTAAAATGAAGAAGTTTGAAGTTTTATAGTTAAACACAACCTCTTAACATGACCATGTCTAAAGGTTATGTATCTTTCTAATTTAATTAATTTAGACACGACCTCTAAGGTCGTGCCTATTGGAACGTTATGTTTTACATGATTGTAAGTTACGAATTGGAGACGACCCGAAGCATGATCGTGTTGGACAATGCGTTGGCCTAAAACACAAAGTTTTTTATGCCCATTATATAAATAGAAAAGGATTTAACATAAAAAAGAAGACATTATTTTCTAAGTTGTTCTAGGGTTTTAGAGAGGATGGCTACTTTTCTACACTTCAAGAAATTAGGGTTTTCTTTATTATGATTGATTTCCTTGATGATGCATGTTTATATATCATTGAAGAATTCGATTTCCAATATGATTAGTACTTAATTTTCTTTAGTATCTAAACTTGCGGAACTTAAGTTTATTATGTGACTGTGATTTCTATTTTATTATTTAATGAATTATTATATTTCTTGGTTCATGCATATGTTCTTGATTTTGATTAGAATAATATTTTTAGGGTATTATTTCATCTATTTGACATTATACATTTAAATTGTGAAATATGATGTATAATTAGATTTTGCATGTTTGAAGAGAATTGATATAATTTTAAAGATAAGTTATATAATTTTTTCAAATTTAATTAAATTGGTTATGAGAATTTATTGTCCTTTTAATGCGGTCTTTGAATTATGCTATTGTGGAAAGATTCAAATAGGTAATTTTAAGATTAAGGTTTTAATAAGTTTGAGAAAATTATTAAAGTAAACTATAAATTTCCTTAGTCAATGAAATTTAAGAAGGATTTAAATACTTTTTGTTAATATCACATAATAATTCCTAGGGAAAACAAATTTTAGATACTAGTTACCCTCTTGGAGTTAATTCTAAATCATTTTGCTTTTTTGTTTTTCAATAAAATCTTATTTCTTCAGTTAGTATTCCATTATAGCTTTTAGATCAATCATTCTCTATAATTTACTAGTTAAATAATAAGGTGTAGATTAGTATTAATACTCACAATCCTTATAGGGCGAAATTTGTATTTTATATACTATATTACAAAATTTGATCAATACACTTGCCTTACATAAGTTATTTTTGTGGACAATTCACTAATTGTAGTTTCTTTATATATGGAGAGACCTTGCTTTGATGATTAAACATTTATTATAGAGCCTAGCTAATTTTGAGCCTTTGCATGTCTTCACCTAGTGAGGACACATAGCAGGCTATACTTTTTCCAGATTCTGGGGCATTACACTCAATAAAATGTTTTTGTTGATTTTTTGGGTATGTTTTTAATATTTTTAAATTAAAATGATATGATAAATATTGTATTGGCATCATTGCTGTTTGATTCCTTTCCTACCTCATGGTAAGATCATGTCGCATCATTAAAAGCTTATAAGTTTGAGCCATGAAGCTTTCATGTGATGCTTGAAAGTTATAAGCTAATAAAGTTTAAAAGAATTAGTATGCGAACATAGCAAGAAATGCTTAAGTAATAAAAATGTAATAGTTGGAGAGTCCAAAAATTTGCATTTTGTGGCCAAATGGAACCCAATTTACAAGATATAATCATTTTCAAGTAGTCTTTTTTGTTTTTTGTTTTTTGTTTTTTTTTTGATCTCAAGTAGTCCTAGGATTTGTAATGACTTTGAACAATGTAATGATAACATAAGCAAAAGTTACCCAGTTTTGAAATTTTCAACACAAAAAAAAAAAAGAATTCTATTAACTTTTTAAATGAATCTTAATTAAAGAAACTATAAAAATATAAATTTTTAACATTAAGATTTTTTCCAAAAGATTTTATCATTATTTTGGCATTTTAAATATTTTAAATATTAGTATTTTTTATAAATAAGTATATTAAAACATGTTTATCAATGGAGTGCTTGAAAAATAACTTAAATTGTCATATTATCATTCTAAACAACTATCCACTTTGTCTTAACAACGCAATTATGAATAACATTATTTATTAATTCTAGTTTAAATCACTTTAAACTAAAACCTACAATCTTACTTATTTCAAGTGTTTAAAGCATCATTTAAAGTCCAAATTTAAGCCTAACATTTTAGAACATCCTAAAACGACCAGAAACAACTAGCACAAATCAAAACATCCTTAACTAGCTTAATCCCATTACAACTTGATTCTAGGCTCAATTTCACATCCAAATGACTTCCATTCATCAATTGAGCATGCTATTACTCCAATTAAACATAATAAATTAGAAATTTTTAGACTTAAACATAATAACATAATAAGTAATGGTAATCACAATTCTCAAGATTAAATGCTCAAATTTTCACCATAATTCATCCCATAATTTAGCTAAACCTGATTTAAACCTTAAATTATCATACAAACATCAAGTTCAACCAAAATTTCCACTTTAAATATACTTGAAATATGCTGAAAATTCTTAAACATATCACCTAAGAATAACTCTCTACATCAAATCATCAAATCACATCAAAATTAGTACCAACAACACTTTCCTTCATCATTTACTATCTAAATCATCATCTTTGAAGAATTCCTTGATTCCCCTTCTTCAAATTTGACCACCACCCTTCTAGTCTCCTTAAGACTATGTTTTGCAACTTCTAAGTTAATCACAAGTAATGAAAACACCATATTAGTGCTTAAAACTAAGATAATCCAATCTTGATTAAGCTTGAAAAACTTCACTAAATGTCATCCCACTTGAGAGCTCCTTTCTTGTACGCTTAATCTTAATTAGAACCTAAGAACCTAAGAAAAAGCACTTGATTAGTACCTTGATATAGGTGTAATTAGGGTTAAGTAGGGGGTTTAGGGTTTTAGATGGGTTTAAACTAATTTACTTCTTGAAAAACAAAGGAAAATAGTAAAAGGGCAAAGGGGCTCATGGTTTTGCTTGGGGTTTATATGGGGGTTAAAACCCTAGGATTTAAGAGAAAGAAGTTGAGACCACATGGGGTTTATGTCAAATTTTATAATGTTGCTATGTGTCTCCTATTTTTGGCATATAAAGCATCCTTTTTTCTATTTTAGTTTCACTTCATTTTAGTTGAAAAAGTAAATACTTCATCCTAGGTGTCCAAATTGGTCCACTAATTTGAAAATTTAATCATCCCTACTTGATATTGACTTAAGGGCATTTTGGTCATTTTGCATAATTGACCTTCAGCCCCAACTTTTTCTTTTCTTAATTGACTCTAAATAACTTGTTAATGATTTCATTCACCTAATATAGGTTTTGAAACTATTTTTAGGATTTCTAAGCTAATTCAAAGTTAAATTCAATAAAACAAAGTTCACGGGTTAAAAGGTCATTTGACCTTAAACTTTATAAATGCTTCTTAACCAACTTCAAAATTTTTCTTTTTAATTCCATTGGCCATTTTTATTAATTTGGGATTTTTCATACCCTATGTATTAAGTTTTTTTTTTTAATTTATTTTATTTTTGTAATTTCTTGATATTTTGAGTCACATGTCATTATTTTACACTTTAACTTAAGTGATTTTATTGTATTTGTTTTTATTATGGATATTTTTAGAGTAATTTTAGATTCCATTATTTTATACCATTTATTGTATTAAATATAACATATATATTTTTTTTCACAATCATAAAATAGAATCATATCACATGAGAAATGTCAATCAATTACTTACATATTTATCCCTCTTTGAATTAACAATAATAACTTTGAATTCCATTCGATTTGCATTACATGCCTCCATAGAGAATGTTGATGTTTTTGGTGCTCTATAATTTAAGAAAATAAAAAGCTTTTACATATAACTTTGAATGAGTTTTGAGTGATTTATCAATAGGCTATTGTAATAATTTATTATCTAAGTGTCATATTTTATTTATATTTAAATTTTTTATTGGCATATATATTTATACACCAAATCTAGGCCCCAGAGACGAGGAGGGAGTAGTCAATTTCTAAAAAAGTAACCATCTGAACTCTTGTACAATTCATGCTGTTTTCTCCTCCATTTTTTAAAACCATTAAATTATTTACAACCTTTCGAAGCTGCTACTACAACTGCATGTATTCCTTTTGATTTGATGGATAACTTAAAAACACACATCACTGATCTCTAGCACCAAATTTATCCTCAAATTTGGCAACAATAGCAGCATAGTACAAAATAAGAATTGCCATGAAATTTTGGTCCTGCACATTAGCACTATATTAGCTAGGGATAGAAGGCTCTGTCCATTCTTTGTTAGCTCTAACAAGTACACAAGAGAATCAAAACACAGAAGAATATCTGTTATCATTTTATGACTAGCTTTCAAGCTCCCGAAATTTGCCAAATAAATATACAATAAAATTATAGGCAGAATGAACAGAAAAAACGAAGACGAGATTTTGAGTCCTGAATTTTCATAAATTTGAACTTAAAGTCTCAAATTGATTACCAGAGCCCATCATATGAAACTCCTCATATCAGTTGAATCATGAGAATTCATTCATTTATCATTCCCCAAGAATAAATTAATAATCAATGTTGGGTACATCCAATTCACTTTATCCATTATCATTTTACCCATAAGTCGAACAATCACATGATTGAAAAAGTAGCACAATTCACACGTTCAATTCTACTAAAATTAAAATGCTCATAAATTAAAATAACAAGAAATAGAGATACAAATGAGCAATGATGTTACCAATGCTCACTTCTGCTTGCGTTGTTAAGACTTATTTATACCTAGGTGTTTATATTTATATATATATGGCCATAGTTGTATATATAAATAATTTTTGTTAGTCAGTTAGAACAAACTTTTAATTTCTGATAATAGAAATAACAAACATAGCTTCTTTGCAACTTTCCTTTTCTGTTCTTGCTCTATTCTTTTCTTTACTTGAATATCTTGATATGTACAATTTACATGGTATCAGAGCATTAATTTTTTGATCTTCTTTCTATTTGACATGGCTTTGTTACAATTAGAAGATGTTTCCCCACCTTACTTCATTCATCATTATGATAAGCAAAATTCCATTTTAATTACACCTATTTTAACTGATTTGAACTATAATACTTAGAGTTGTTCCCTCTTCCTTGCATTGTCAATACGAAATAAAGCTAGTTTCGTCAATGATTCAATTCTTGTTCCAGAGTGTATAGATTCAATGTTTTAGATTTGGAATAGGTGTAATAATCTGATTGTGGCATGGCTTCTTTGATCAATCTCTCCACAAATTGCATCTATTGTGATCTATATGACTTTAACCAAGGATATTTGGGACAAACTTAAGAATAGGTTTTCTCAATCAAACGATGCAAGAATTTGTCAATTGTACAATTTACTTAGTTCAATTTTTCAAGGAAATAGGTTAGTAGATGATTACTTTAATGAATTAAATACTATTTGGAGGAACTTAAGAATTATTGACCTTTACCACACTATTCTTATGGAAATTGTAATCAAGAGTGCTTTAACAAGTTTGTGGAAATGTCATAGGAAGACTATGTTTTCAAATTTCTTAATAGATTGGATGACAATTTCTCTACTCTTAGATCTCAAATCCCAATATTGAAACCATTTCCAAGTTTGGATGAAGCTTATAACTTGGTTATTCAAGATGAATTTCAAGGAACCAGCAAACATAAAAAGATTTTGTTATTTAATGCATCTGCTATGATGTCTGTTCATGATAATAGACAAAAACTAAAGAATGATAATCAGTGTAGTTACTGTCATAAATATGAACATTTGAAGGAGAAGTGTTATAATCTAATTGGTTTTCCTCCTCATTTCAAGTTTAGTAGACCAAGAATTGAAAGTGCAAATCAAGTAATATCTAAGTCTAAAGAGCAAACAATAAGCAATGTTTCAACTAATCCAAATGTTTCTAGTTTAGGAACTAGTATACAAAAGGAATAGGGTTCAAATATTAATTTGACAAAGAACAAGTGATTAATCTTTTCAATTTACTTAATGTTTTAGATTCTAGCTTAAGTAATTCTTGTTCGTAATCTTCTGCTGTTGCTTTCCATATGACTCTTTTGTAGTATGATTCTTTAAAGATATATACCGACCTTATTCATTCAAATTCTCCTGTTCATTTAACTGCTATGGTGGGTACTTTTTCATCAGTCTTATTTGTTTTGAATTCCACTTCATCATGCCTAAATGAGACATGGATAATTGACTTCGGAGTAACAGATCACATAGTTGGTTCTTTGGATTTGCTTCATTCTTATTTTCCTATTTAAAATTTTTATGTGCAATTGCCTAATGAATGTAAAATCCAATCTCCACATAAAGGCTTAGTCCTTATTAATTTACATTTAGTTCTTCATGATGTTCTTTTTCTTTCCACATTTCATTTCAACTTAATTTCTATATTGAAATTCATTTCTCCCGGTAGCTATTTAGTCATGTTCAACAAAGAATATACTTATATTCAAGATTCTTCCACATAGAGAATGATTGGTTAAGCCAAAGCTAAATCAAGATTATTTCTTCTGCAATAAAGATCTAAAAATTCTAGTGATTGGGTTTCTTCGTGTAATAGTCATAATACTTCATTTTTGTCCCATGTTGTTAATAATTTAACAAACTCTTGAAATTTGGCATTTCTGACTTAGTCATCCTTTGTTTGATGAAATGAAACTTGTAAATGTTCTTAGTAAATCTGTTTATTGTAATAAGTTTGAATGTTATATTTGTCCTATGGAAAAATAGCAGCGAAATCCTTTTCCCTTTCATGTTAAAACACTATGCATGCCTTTGAACTTGTTCATACTGATATCTACTCCTTCTTTAGATGGTCATAGATATTTTTTAACAATTATTGATGATTTCGCAAGAATTACTTGGGTTTTCTTATGAAATCTAAGCATGATGTAGCTACTATCATTCCTACCTTTTATCAAATGATTCTAACTTAGTTTGATAAGAAAATTAAGAACATCAAAATTGATAATGGTAAAGAGTTCATTTTAATAGACTTTTATTCTTCGCATGGAATTGTTCATCAGTTGTCTTATGTAGAATCTCCTCAACAAAATGGCATTGTTGTGAGGAAACACATGCATTTGTTAACAATAGCTAGAGCACTTTTATTTCAATCTTCTTTGTCAATAAGTTTCTAGGGTGATGCTATTTTGAAAGCTACCTATATCATCAATCAATTGCCCTTTTCTATGCTTCCAAGAAACACTACTCCATATGAAATGTTATTTCACAAACCATCTTCCTATACACACATGCGAGGTTTTGGGTCTCTCTATTTTGCCTCAACACTTAAAGACCATTGTACAAAGTTTGCTCCTCATGCTAATATTTGTATTTTTGTCTAATATCCAATGGCACTTAAAGACCATCATACAAAGTTTGCTCCTCATGCTAATCCTTGTATTTTTGTTAGATATCTAGTTAGTATTAAAGGTTATAAGATATACAATTTAGTTGATAGAAAATACATTGTTTCTAGAGATATTCATTTTCTTGAACACATTTTTCTTGCTATAATTAGTACTATACGAGATTTTATTTTTTCTTCTTCAACTGCCCTTGGTTTTTGCAATCCAAATTTTGAGTTAAGCCCTTCATTTGTAGATCACATTTTTTTCTTAATATGATTGCTCATGTATTGATCCCTATGTACCTAATACTGGTACTTTTCTTGATTCTCTTGGTAATCATCAAGTTTCTGATGTTCCTTTTCATTGTGATGTTCCTGTTCATCGTAGTACTAGATCAACCAAAGTTCTTAGTTACTTAGTAGATTATCATCGTGAGTTATGTTTGGCTTTAGCTAATTAGTCGTTTTGTAATTCTTAAGTTTTTGATAAATTTTCTTCATCTACAAGATATTTTATTAAAAATTTTCTATAATATCATTCTTTATCTCCATCTTTTTGTGCCTTTACTGTCACAACTTCTAAATACTTTAAGCCTTCCACATTTTCTTAAGCTATAAGATCTAAATGTTGGCAAAAGGAAATGGATGAAGAACTTGCTGCTTTAAAAAATAACAATACTTGGACTATTGTTTCTCTTCCATCTAGTAAGCATACCATTACTTGTAAATGGGTTTACAAGTTGAAAATGAAAGCTAATGGAATTATCGATAGATATAAGGCCAAGTTGATAGCTAAAGGATATAGTAAAAAAGAATATTTTTATTATATTGAGACATTTAGTCCTGTTGTTAAAGATATATCAATTTGTTCATTTTTCTATCTAATTGCTATATTTAAGTGGTAGATACACTAGATGGATGTGCATAATGCATTTTTAAATGGTGAACTATCAAAAGAGGTTCATATGGATATTCTATAGGGGCTTGTAGTTCTAAATAGTTATGTTGATGTTGGCTGTTTGCTTTGTAAGCTAAACAAATTGTTATATGGCACGTAACAAGCCTCGTAACCATGGAATGCAAAATTAACATCATGTTTACTTGCTCATGTTTTTAAGCAATAACATTATGATTATTCTCTTTTTAATAAAGGACATGGTGATGCTTTTATTGTAGTTCTTATCTATGTGGATGATTTAGCTATTGCATGTAAATGAATAGACGTGG
The DNA here is from genome assembly GCA_037954665.1 of Laguncularia racemosa. NCBI lineage: Eukaryota > Viridiplantae > Streptophyta > Magnoliopsida > Myrtales > Combretaceae > Laguncularia > Laguncularia racemosa. Next base: position 183,630 of record JBBMOL010000259.1, on the reverse strand, counting down.
TTTAAGATTTCAAGCATTTCTTAAGTACTCAATTTAAGGGGAAAGACTTTGTGAACTTAAGTACTTTATTAGTGTAGAACTGGCAAGATCAGATAATGGTTTTGCTTTGTCCCAGTGAAAGTTTACTTTAGATTTTGATGGAAACAGGAATTCTTGGTACAAAGCCTATTGTTACTCCTATTATTGCAAATCATCGATTGACTAAGCATGGTGATTCTGATGTAGTGGATGAAATTAAATATAGATAGATTGTGGGCAAATTACTCTATTTGTCTATTGTAAGATTAGATATTGCCTATTTTGTATATTTATTGAGTCAATTTATGGAAAATCTTTAGGTGCACACATCAGATAGCCTTGAATAGAGTTTTACAGTATCTTAAATAACGTCTAGGACAAGATTTATTCTTTCCAACAAATTTTGATTTTATTTTACAAGCATATAATGATAATGATTGGGGTGGTTGTCTAGATTCCAGATGTTCTACTACTAAGTTTTGTGCATTTTTTGGAAACTCTCTTATTAGTTGGAAATCAAAGAAATAAACCACTATTTCCTGTAGCTCAACCAAATTCAAATATAGAGCTCTTGCTTGCACAACTTATGAAGTGCTGTGGTTACTTACTCATATGAGTGAATTTGGTGTTGATTTCAAGCTCCTTATTTAGATGTTTTGTGATAACCAATTTGCATTACAAATTATGCAAAATCCAATCTTTCATAAATTTAGCAAGCACTTAGAGATAGATTTACATTTTGTACAACATAAAGTTACCAAAGGACTCATTTTATCGATTTATGTTCAAAGCAAATGTTAGCTGGTAGACTTATTCACTAAAGGATTACCTTCTGATCAATTTGAATTTCTTTTGAGCAAGATGGGAGTCATTACCGACATTGATGCATTTTATTAATAAACATTGAACACTCATTACGTTTAGCTCACTTGAATGAAATAAATTTAAAAATGAATAACAATTTCTTTAGTATTATTTATTTTAAGATTGAGGTATTTTCAGAATAAAAATTATGGCAGAAAAAAAAAACTTCGATAAAGAAAAGAATAGTAATTCTTTATCTAGGTTATATTATATGAAATAGACATTGTTATAGTATAATTTTTTACAAATCAAACAAGATAATAACTATTCTATAATAAAGATAGATAATTTCATTCTTGTGAAGTAAAATAATTTAAAAGAAAGCGGAGACCTTCACAAATTACAGCAGCATCATCCCTAAGCTTAACCTAAAGCGTGAATCAACTTATTGAAACCCTAATTAGAACTCAAACAAATGAAATAGTATTTGAGTTTTCTGGAAACCGAAAAATACATCCTTTCTATCCGAGCATCTCCAATAAATAAATAAATATATAAATAAGAAATTAAGACAAGGACAGCAACGAGAGTTTTGATTTCATCTCAACCCCTTGCAAAAGCAGAACGAGAGAGACTACAAGGACAAAGCAGTGAGAGAGAGGGAATAGGATTGTACCCTTTTTTTCTTTTCTTTTTCTTTTTCTTTTTCTTTTTTTTGGAGAGAGGGTGACATGGGCAAAAACGATTCTAGTGGCACATTCAGTAGATAATATTTGTGTCCTGAAAACCGAAAAATACATGCTTGACCGACATTTAAAAAAGAAAAAAAAAATCAGTTATGACAAGGACCACAACAGGTTTTATCCCTTGCAACCAAAAAAAAAAAATAGTTATGATAAATAGAGATAGGGGTGAGTAAAAAACCAACCAAATGAACCATAAATTGAACTAAATATATATATATATATATATATTGTAATTTGGTATGAATTTTTTTTAGTTTGAACCATACTGAAAATTTATAGTTGATTTGAAGTACTCTAAATTAAAATGTTTTTAAAAAATGTAGTGATAGTTTATTTGTAACTAATTTTTTTTTAGTTTACATTTATTGAAAAATATATGTATTTAAATTTTATAACTATAATTTAACAATTATATATAATTTAACTCAATTTTATATTATATGCTATCATTAGGAATAAATTGGTTATATTATACATTTGAAAATTTCTAGTAGCTTGAATATTGACTTTATCATTCTCTTATATGCTATTATTAAATAAATTTATTACTATTTATATAAGATTAAATGTTATGTAACTATACTTTTTTAAAAAGTAAAATATGATTTAATCTATAAACCAAACCAAATCAAATCAAAATTTTATTATTTGAAAAAGTTTTGATTGAAGGGACAAAAAACTAAATTGTGTTTTTATGATTTAATTTGGTTTACAAGAAAAACCAAATCAAACTGAGTCCACTCAACCTTAAGGATAGCAACAGGTTTTTTGTTTTTTCTTTATTTATTTATTATTATTATTTTTCTCCCTTGCAATAGTTGTTTTATAGTCCACACCCTTGCAATAGTCTACGAAGTTTCATGGCTTGAGTTATCCTTTGATTCATGTTCCACAAACATAATTATTTTAATACAAAAGTCATTTTGTAGTCTACAAATTCCATGAACTGAGTTATCTTCGATTCGTGATTCACAACCATAATTATTTTAATACAAAAGTTAATTTATCGTCTACGAACTCCATGAATTGAGATTTCTTTGATTCATCTTTCACAAACATAATTATTTAATACAAAAGTTATTTTATAGTCTAAGAACTTCCATGAATCGAGTCATCTTTGATTCATGTTTCACAAACAAAATTACTTTAATACAAAAGTTATTTTATAGTCTACGAACCCCATGAATTGAGTTATCTTCGATTCATATTTCACAAAACATAAGTATCTTATTACAACGGGTGAAACTCCGTCGAAAGCATAAATTACAACTGCTGATAAGGCCAGCATATTCTTTGCCAACTCATCTTCCAACAACTCAAAATTGTCATGCAACGCTGTTCTGCGTTACTCTACATCTCAAAAATCTGTACGACATTATCAAGGGTCGAAATAATATTCTAAGAACAATATGCAGATTTGAAGCTACTTCTGATTTGGTAAGAACATCAGTAACTTGAAGAGAAGATGGCACATATGCAGCACTAAGAAAACCTAAAATAGTATGGCCTCTAATAAAATGTACATTTATAACTATCTATTTTGTTCTACCATGTAAACAAGGGCTATGAGCTATCATTAGAGCTAATTTATTGTCACATGCAAGTTGAACTAGAAATTGAATAGAAACATGTAGGTCTCGAAGTATGAAAGACACCTAAAGGAGCTCTTTAGTGGCAGCAACTAAGTTGTGATACTTGGCTTCAGTAGTGGATGTAGACATTGTTGGTTGCTTCTTTGTTTTTTTTTTTTTTTTTCTTTTTTTCTTTTTTTTAGAAAAAGCCAATATGGCTATTTGTATTTATTAATAGCATCAAAAGTCCATATAGAGAACAGTATTTGAAAATACTGTACAAAAAGCATTCTCCCAGATGGAGGATGTATACAAAAAAGCAAGTAAGGTAACAATGGTAGCTATCGACTTCTAATGTATGGACACCCAGAAAGATCTAGGAGGTAGATACCTCTTAGTCTTCCGGGGATATCTTGCCAACGCACGATATTGGTATTATCAAATTGAGTTGCATAATGAGAAAGTCCTACCGCTAAAGCATTTGCTTCACGATACACATAAACAATGGACGCTAATAGTAATTGCATCAGGTTCTTTGCCTCCGTTATTTTGATGGATAGTTGCCACAGACACTCTACTCTGTCTTGAAGGTAAGACACTAGTGACATATTACTGATTTGAATCTGTATTGAGGATATATTGTTGGTAAAACATGAGCGTAGGCCAACAAGAATACCTTCCAATTCCGTAGATAATGCCTTTGATGCATCCATTATACATTTCATTTCTGAATGTATAAACGAGTCATCATTCCGTCGCAAAGTGTAAGCCCAAGCCGCTCTATCTGAAGTAGATGAACCAGCGGCATTGATGACATAACCTGATGAAGGCTTCAACCATTTGATAATTATCTGTTTTTTCACTTTCACTTCTAAAGTGGTTGCAAACTGTTGTTTAATAGCATCTGCTTCTTGTATGGTATTTTCTTTAGGAGAGTAGGATCTAAGAGTTAGGATTATCTGATCCTTAACCTGGTGGAAAAGGGCTCCAACTGATGTTGTGCGCCCTTCAAAAACCATTATGTTTCTAGCCTTCCATAGTTCCCAGCAGGTAAAGGCCGGTGTAAGCTGGCAGATTAAGCTATAAATTGTGCCCTTGGGATGCCTTTGAAACCAATTTTTTATCATATTCCACAAGCCCGCAACCGGAGAAATATGGATATCCAACCAGCTAGCCATAAGAAGCCATAGATCAGTAACTACTTTGCATTTGAGAAACAAGTGTTGTATGGATTCCATTTCACTCAAACACAATGGGCACCGAGAGGGGTTTTGGAAGAAACCAAAGCTGCAAAGAACCTCTGGAAATGCATATAGCTTATTAAATAAACGCCACATGAATATACGAATTCGAAGAGGCAAAAAACGGTGTTTTATCTTATCAAAGAATTGAATGGATTGTTGCTTTGGCCTAACCAATTCATATGCAGTTTTATAGCTGAAAGCATCGATAACAGATGGCATCCATATATGTTGGTTACCTTGTAAACACGTATTCTGTTCTGCAACATCTTGTATAGCCTGGATACGCCGCCAAGAAGTACGTTTTCTTGATGTTTCAGATAAGGAACTAATGAACTTTGTCCAAAGACTCTTGCCTTGTTTAAATTTCCACCATAGTTTCAATGATGCAGCTGTAATAAGTGAGGAAAAGTCACGGATTCCAAGTCCATTTTCATTCGATGGAAAAGTGATTTTTTTCCACGCTCTCCAATGTTTGTTTTTTCCGTAGTCTGAAGATCCCTATAAAAATTCTTGGCATTTCTGTTCCAATTTCTTTATCACCGATTTGGGAGGCTGGATAGCTGTGAGCGTGTGAATTGGAATTGCTTGCAACACATGACGAATGAGGATTATTCTGCCTCCAGGCGATAAGATCTTGGTGGACTAATGGCTAAGTTTCCGTTTGTAGCTATCAATCAGGTGTGAGAAGTAACCTTCTCGTGTTCTACCCCTGTAGAGTTGGCATCCTAAATATTGGAATGGAAATGAACTTCCAGGGATACCAAGAGAAGTCGAAACTTGTCGGATATATATTGGGGGACGATTGTTGGGGGGAATGAAGAAGCTTTTGTCTTTGTTGATTTTTTGTCCAGAGCCTAGTTCATAATCAGAAAGGAATCTATTGAGATGCTGCAAGGACTTTTTATCTCCACGAGAGAAAACCAAGATATCATCTGCAAAGCTTAGGTGTGTTACTTTGACTAAATTTGATGAGGGAGTATGAAATGGGAGTATTTGTCCAGTTTCTTCAAGATTTTTAAGTCCACAAGATAAAGCTTCCGAAGCTAACAAGAAGAGATATGGAGATAGTGGATCCCCTTGTTTGATACCCCTAGATGCTTGGAAGAAACCAACTGGACCTCCGTTCAATATAATCGAAAACCAGGCTGCTCTTAGATTACCAAGGATGAGTGATACAAAATGATGTGCAAATCCAAATTTAAGCATCAAAGTCTAGAGGAAGGTCTATGATACCCGATCAAAGGCTTTCATCATATCCATCTTGATTATCAGATTTCCGCCTCTTGAGGGATGTTCCAAGAATTGGGCGAGATCCTTGGCAAGGAGTATGTTCTCTGTGATATCGCGACCGCTCAGAAAGGCCGACTGCTCCGGTGAGATTATCGATGGCAGAACTGACTTCAACCTTTCTGTTAGCACCTTTGTGAAGATTTTGTTCAAGAAGTTGCAGAGGCTTATCGGTCTATAATCCGCAAATGATGTTGTAGAATGCTTTTTAGGTAAAAGAACAATCAGGGTGCTTGCAACCGCCCGAGGAATCGGAGTACCAGCCATAAAATCTCGAGTAGCAGCTAAGAGATCTTGTTCTATTATGTCCCAACAAGATCGATAGAAAAGGCCCCCGTATCCATCAACTCCAGGTGAGCTATCCGCATCTAATCCAAAAACAGCTCGTTTTAGCTCCAGGACCTCAATAGGACGTAACAGTGATCTATTGTCTTCAGTGGTAATTAAGTTTGGGATGTTAGCAAGCAGCCTATTCTCGGCTCCAGCATCGTCATCAACTGGTTGTTGCCACAACAGGTTGGTAAAAAATTGAATAGCTTCTACTTCTAGTTCAATAGGAGATGAGATCCAATCACCACTTCCATTTCTGATTTTATGAATCATCATTTTGGAATGATGATCTGTGATAAAGGCGTGAAATAGAGTGGAATTTTCATCTCCATCCCTGAACCATTTTATTTTGGACTTCTGTTGCACATAGTCTGTGTGTTCCCTGAGTTTTGAGAACAGATGTGCTTTCGACTTCTCCAAATTAAGTCTGTCTTCTATTGTTCCAGTCTCTTCATACAGCTATTTTAGATTGGAGACCTGAGCTTCAGCATCCTTCAGATTGCGGAAGAAATCCCCAAAATGTTGTTTATTCCAATCCTTGCGCTTAAACTTGAGTCACCTTAGTTTAGGTGAGAAAGCTAGCATGCCATATGAATTTGTAGGTTGAGACCAATTTTCTTTTATGATATCGAATAGTTCTTGTCTTCGCAGCCACATCTTCTGGAACCGAAACAAACTTGGCTTGGATGATGCCTCTTTCTGATATTGAAATAGTATAGGGCAGTGATCTGAAGAAGATCTATTCAAATGCTGAATAGAGTTAACCTGAAACGTGGAGATCCAATCCGTTGAGAACAACAAGCGATCAAGTTTCTTGAGAACTGTACCATTGGATCTAACTCCCTGCTAAGTGAACTCATTCCCCACAGTTGGAAGCTCAATGAGATTGCACTCAGTTATGCAATTATTGAAATCAGATATCGCCCCTTGATTAGGAGTGGAGTTACCTTTATATTCCTCCACCGAACGGATGACATTGAAGTCTCCACCTATTAGCCATGGCTTGCCATAAGAAGAACGGGAAAGATTCTTCATTGTCGACCATAAACTCAGACGGCCCTGTGTAGTGGAGGAAGCAAAACTACAGAAATCAAAATTGTGGTGGGAAAATGGTGATGGGTTACCTCCAAGGATAATACCTGCTCATGATCGGTTGCAGTTAACACAGAAAATTCAGTGGAGACAAAAATCCACATTTTGTTATTAGCAGAAGAGAAGGTTGTAGCAAGATTAAATTTATTCTTCAACACCTGGAGAACAGCAATGTTTGCCATCGGCTCTAGGATGGCAACTAGTGATATTTTATGAGCTTGTATTAGAAATTTAAGACGACGCTGAGATGCTTTGTTAGCTATCCCACGCACATTCCAAAAGAGCATACTTATCATTTAAACAGAGGGGTGTGTTGGGTTACCAGATATCCTCGCAGAGTGTCGAGGATTTGTTTGACAAAAAGTGATCTTTTTTGTTGGGCTAAAGTGTCGTCTGTGTTTTTTGCTTGTGGTGGCTTCATCATTTGATTGTGTCAAGCGAGGGGGCTTTCGAGGCGACAATGTGTCTTCAGATATATCCGTAGGTTACCCTAAATACTGATCATAGTCTGTTTCCTCATTCATTTGTTCATTATTATCAGCAAGTACATTGAAACGAGAGGATGTTGTCACCAGTGGAACAGCAGGTATATTTGGTAATTCCACATACAGAGATGTAATAGTAGTATTGATATTTTCCAATGAAGAATTAGGATTAGTTTGCAAGGGTGTTGTCACCTTAGATGATGTTGGGATAACTAGTGTCATATTCACTTTGCTAGGGCAATTATGCTGGATTCCTTTCTTAGAGTGTACGACTGTACCTTCATCTGGACTTCCTTTGGTAGCATCCACTGCAACAGAGGACTTTATAGTATTGTTCTTTTGAACTAGGCGGTCTAAATTTTGTGCATCCTCATTCACATCTGGTTCCAACACTTTGTCATTAGATTCCTCCGTGTACTGATTTGCTGATTTTAGCATTCCCTTCGAGGACTTATCCAAAATAGAATATACAGCTCCGACATCATTTGTTCTTCCTTTGGCAGAGTCCTCTGTAACTTGCTTATCCACTTTCTCAGCTCGTTCCGATTCTTTCTCCTTGGACTTATCTGTGAACAAATTTGCAGATGCTATCATTCCATCAGGGGTGTTATCATCAAATGCTGGCAATTTATTAACTTGTTTATCAAGGGCAATCATGGGTGTGCTGGCTTTGTCTGAAATTTGAAATCCGATTGAGGAAGAGGGTTTTTCCAATATCTGGGATGTTTTCCAGGATTTAGGTGGACGGCTTGTTTTAACCTCGGCTACCCTTGCACTCTTTGGTACATTAATTGCTGCTTTCTGTCCACGATTGCGACAATTCTCTGCTGCATGGCCAACAGTGTTGCAGAGACGACAATAGGAGGGGAGGTCTTCATACAGCACCTTCTGAAAATATATCTCATCTCCTTCCCCCAATCTAAGCCGCGTTGGTAGATCCGTTAGGAGATCAACTTCGACACAAATTCGGGCTACAGAGGGCCTAGTTTTCTTTTTTGTAGCTTCATCCAGTTTGAGAGGTGTACCTATCATCAGGGCCAATTGACGCAAGTATCGTTCTTCAAAAAGATGAATCGGAAGTTTCTCTAAAGAAACCCAAACTGGAACTAGTGATGATTCTTTATCTGGACGAAAAGAAGGTGTCCATTTGAGGACTCTCATCACATATGAATCCATGGTCCATACTGCTCGAATCCAAAACCGCTGGTAGTCTTCGTCTAAATCGAAGTTGATGAGGATGTGTCAAAAATCAATAGCTCCAATGGAAAAACCCCCTTTGAAACCAATTATGTCAAATTCTTTTTTTAGATAGTCCATCTTTGGTCTGCCCTTTGAGAATTTTCCAATTAAGGCAAGTCGGAAAGGTTGTGCAAGTTGTTCACTTTCGGCCTTGGTGATGATGAAGGTAGGTTCTCCTTTGTAGACGGTAGGCATGGATATCATGTTGAATTCTGTAGGTAGTGTTGCAAAGGTAGCAGGAGTGGAGGATCGTCCAAGGAGGGCTGTAGCATATGATGGAGCCGCGTTAAGCGGAGCCGCATTAGCCTTGGTTGCTTCTTTGTTTTCTAGGAAATCAAAGCTTTTCCTGTCATTACACAATAACTTGAAATGGACTTACAATCTCGACTACAAGATCCCCAATCAAAATCCGAATAACCTTGTAATGCTAGTGAATAATCAGCAAGATAAAATAATCCTAAAGAACCTGACCCATTCAAATAGTAAAAGTAGATGAAATAGAGCTTGAAGATGTGGATGTCTAGGATGGAACATAAACTGACTTAACCTATGGACAACATAGGTAATGTTTAGACTAGTAAGTGTAATGTATAGCAGTTGTCCAACGAGACATTTGTAGAAAGAAAGATCAGAAAGAAAATCCCCTATTGTATTATCAAGTTACAAATGAGGTGGCAATGGAAATGGAACTGATTTAGCACTAGACAACTTGATGTCTTGTTATATATCCATAATAAATTTGCATTGACTAACAAGAGTACCTTGTTCTAACTTGTAGAATTCTAAACCAAGAAAGAAGCGTACAAATCCTAGATCCTTGATAGTAAAAGCCTTATCTAGCTTTTACTTTATTTCAGAAATACAAGTCTCATCAGAATTGGTGATTAGCATATTGTCTACATAAAGAAAGATAAACACACTTCCATTAGAACCATGATGTGTGAACAACGAGTAATCATGCTTCAACTAATGTCAACTAAGTGAAATTAGAAACTTTGATATTTCTAAGTTCCATTGCCACAATGTTTGTTTAAGCCCATAAAGTGATTTCTTCAAATGACAAACCTAACTCGAAAGTGCTTTGTTGTACCCTTTAGAGGGTATCATATTGATAGGAATCAGATTCTCATAGGATCAATCACTAGAGCCCGAGCTAAGGGTTTACAAAATCTAGCTATGAGGATCCTTCAAGAACAACTAAACCCTAAGGATGTTGATTTAGTATCTACTTTTGTATTACATAATTGTTGTGCATTCCAATAGGTGTATTTATCGGTTTTACAAGATGTCGAATAAAACACGCTAAGGATCAAATTGAGGACATTTTTGGACTCACATCCAACGGTCTACAATGTGTTCACTTTAATTGAAGAACTGATCACTTGAAGACCATTTTTAATTGTAATTTGTCCTTTTGGAAAACCGGCCACCTAGTGGCATCTTTGTAATTTTTAGTACATTTTACTCTAATTGGAGCAAGTATAAATACTTGCTAACTAGGGTTTTTAGGGAGCTTTTGATATTTTTGACAAAAACAAACACTTTGTGTCATAAGGTTCCTCCTTGCAATCAAAGATCTCTTATCAATTTCTTGTGAAATTGTGGCGAGAATCAACAATAGTAGATTGTAGTCATATCAATCTTACTTTTGTTGTGATACAAATTATGTTTAGTGAGTAATATCTAGTTATAATTTATGGTTACTTGTTCATTTACGTGGATTATGGTTATAATTTTCAGATTTGATCATTTCAATTTAAAATTGAATCTGAGTGTAATTGCATGTTCTTCTATTGAAAATCACATACTTATTTGTTCATACTTCCATTTGGTATTTGTTTATTTGGAATCAAGTTCATCATGCCATTTTGAGTTCCAATTGATTAGTTGATTATTCATTTGTATTGTGTGCTTGTGATTTGGGAATCAAGGCACATCATATTTTTGGTATTAGAGCATAGGTTTTGAGAAGGGGAATTGCGTGAACTTTATTTGACAATTAGGGTTCTTGAATTTGATTTCTTGATCCGAATTTTTGAAGTGATTTGTAGTTGTTGATCATAGGTTTTTTTACATTCTAATTGTTGTTGTTGAAGTAGACGTAGAGTACTTGTAGTAGTCTTTGTCTTCTTGAACTTGCCATGAGGGAAGGAAGAGTGTTTCCTTAGTGCTTGCCAGAATTGAAGTTACATCCATTGAGACAAAGAAGAGTGAATTGCTTGTTGTGTTTTCGAAAATTGAGGAGTGTCATTTGCAATTTTCAGATTTGCCTTGCATGGAGATTAAGGAAATTATTTGAAATTCAAACACATTCATTAAGTTTGAAGAAGTTATTGTGTAGTATTGATTGAATGTTATTTGAATTTTGAATTTTCTTCTTACCATTTGTGGAGAAGTTGCATTAAGAGTGGTCTTTGAATTTTTTGAGTCGTGAGTGTAGTGAAGTGAGTGTTTTGGTAGATTGAGGAAGTGTTGCACGTGAAGTGTAAGTGGGGTTGTGTTTGAAATTTGTACCGTGATTGAGGTGCGTGTGTGTGGTGGAGTGAGTTGTGTTGTGAAGGGTGTTGCAACGTGTTGTGTTATGTGTGTGTTGAGGTGAAGGGTACTGCACATGAAGTAGAGGTGTGTTTGTGCCATGATTAAAAAAGGAAATCATAGTGGTTAAAATTTAAATTTTAAAAGCATGCATTAAAGTGTAGGAGTTATTATGTATTGATGCTTGAACACTTTCTTAGTTGAATTCATTAACTTACTATTTGGAAGTGTTTAATTATTCCTTCAACTTGTTTTTGCCATAATTGAAGTGTGGGAAAGTGTGTGTTGCATTGGTTACTTGTTGCACCGTGGGGGTGTAAGAGTGTGTTGCCATGGTGTGTGTGGTGAAGTGTATTGGTGGCTTGTTGAAGTTAGTAAGCAACAATGTCAAGTATTTTGTATTTGTCTACTAATGTACTGTGCTGGGCCTGGACTTCTTTTACAACTATTGATGATGAGTAAAGAGAAAACTTGTTTCACACTTCTTGTAAGGTGTAAGGTAATTTGTGTGTTATTATTATTGATGGTAGTAATTGTACTAATGTTGTGACTACTTCATTAGTATCAAAATTGAAACTTGTAACTACCCCGCATCTAAAACCCTACAAAATACATTGGCTAAGTGAGTAGGGGAGTCTCTATGTGACCTAGAGAGCTAGGGTACCTTTCAGTATAGGAGATAAATATCATGACGAAATTGAATGTAATATTCTTCCTATGTGTGCATATCATATATTACTTGGTAGGCCTTAGTTATATGATAGGAAGATCTTACATGATGGCTTAAAAAATACATACGTATTCCAGAAGAGGGTAAGCGTATCATCTTGAACCCAATGTCACCTTCAAAGGTTTAAAAGGTTCAGTAACAAATCAGTAGACCATCAAAGATCAAGCAGTTCCAATATAGGCTAAGAAATCTAGGAGGAAGAAGGTCTTATTGATGATGGGTGTCGAATCCAACAAAAATAAAAACCTACTCCTAGACAATTATATGATTTGTGTATAGTAGTGAGTAGGGTCGTATCCACAGGGATTGGTTAAATATATTTCTATTAAAACAGAATAGAGAGGAAAAGAAGAATGAGGGGGGTTTTGTTTGTGAATCAAAATAATATTGAAATCAGATAATAAAATCGAATATTGATAAAAGCCTAGCCAAAGGAATCAATATAGGTTAATTCTAGGAATTGATCATTGATGCAAATATTTCCTATTCTTTATCCAAGATAAACTCGTTATGGTTATTAACAAGCTCTAATAACCTATCTTTCCTTACTTTCTTGATAATCAAAACATGCTCTTTGATTATTTCCCTTATCGATTAGACAACCCTAAACAAGTTCTTAGGATTTAATCTATCAATAGCATTAAAAACAATAGAGACTACCAATTCATGCCAATAGATTATAAGATAACCTATTTAAACAAGATCATATATCTCCATAACATGAATTTGACTATCTATTTTATAACCAAACTTGTTATTGTGTCACTGAAACTAGAACTATCAAACAATTACGGATTTGACGTATTAGTTGACAATATGTTAGCTAGCTAATTGAGTAGAAGAGCTCTAATTCATATCAATCAACAAAGATAACATTAACAAAACATCCAGAAGATATATAAATATCCGAAAACAAAGAGTAGAATAAAAGTAATTCAATTAGATCTCACAATCCGTGAAGAATTAAACTTCAATGATCCTTTGGCTAGAATATCTACTTAGCTACACATGTTCATTCTCAAAACGAAAATTAAAAGTGAAAACATGAAAAGTCTTTGTTGCCGGTTTCCCTTACTCTGCCTCTCCTTCTTCCTTCTTGTCCAAAAATCAAATCTTTTTTTTCTCCTCTAGGGTTGGTTCTATTTATATTGTTAAGGGAATGGCAGAGGATCTTTAGCTAGCAAGATACGTGATTATCTTTCCTTTTCCAAGTAAATCTCGAGAAGTGAATAATCGTCCGCCTGGCACGCCCACCAACACAGCCAGATTTCAAGCCGTGCCTTCCTCTGTGGATAATCTACAATTCCTCATCCTTGTTTAGTGTATAGTACGGCTTCCACCACGGCAAGATCACAAACCGTGCCTCCTTCTGGTCAATAATTCACAATTCTTCATCCTTGGTCAATGTGTGGCACGGCTACCACCACGGCTAGATCACAAACCGTGCCTCCCTCTGGTCGATAATTCACAATTTTTCATCCTTGGTCAGTGTATGGCATGACTACCACCACGGCTAGATCACAAACCGTGCCTCCCTCTGGTCGATGTAGATCCTTGTCTTTGATCCAGATTGTAGATGACTTCTCTAAATCACTTGAATTAGCACTCTTGACTCTATTAAACCTGATTTATTACCATGATAAAATTAAGTACCATTTCCTTATGATTTCTATAAAATCAATAATAAATTAACACAATTCATACTATAAAGATTGAGTATAAAATGGCTCTATCAATGGGATAGAGTGAGTTGGAGGAGGCCATCATAGATGAGAGCCCAGTATACTTGTTGCATATGAGATATGCCCTAGGGATGGAGGGGCATCAACATCTACCCTCTACAATATCTCAGGTATTGGATGAGTACAGTGACCTTTTTACTGATGATTTGCTAGAGGCTTTATCACCTTTGAGAGGTATAGAGCATGCCATCGACTTCTTGCTTGGGTTAGTTTTTCCAAATCGACCTACGTATCACATGGATCCCGAAGAGGCTAAGGAATTAAAACGTCAGGTAGATGAGTTAGAAAAACGGGGTTTTGTCAGGGAGAGTCTCAATTCTTGTGCTGTTCTAACCCTTCTTGTCCCTAAGAAGGATGGCACTTGGAGAATGTGCATTGATAGCTGAGCTATCAACAAAATTACCATCAAATACAAGTATCCTATTCTTAAACTTGATGATATGTTAGATGAATTGTATAGTGCACAGGTATTCTCCGAGGTGGATCTTAAAAGCGGATATCATCAAATTTAAAGGAGATGAGTGGAAGACCGCTTTTAAAACACGCCATAGACTGTATGAATGGATGGTTATGCCATTTGGTTTGAGTAATGCTCCTAGTACATTCATGAGATTAATGAATCATGTAATGAAGGAGTTTCTAGGTAAATTTGTTGTTGTTTATTTTGATAATATTCTGATATACAGCAAAAGCCTATAAAATCATGTGGAGCATCTTTAGGTGGTATTTTTAGTCTTGAGTGTGCAGTAGTTGTTTGCAAATCTCCAGAAGTGTTCCTTATACCAAATTGAGGTAACATTTTTGGGATTTATTATATTTGGTTTTAGTGTCACGGTTGATGAGGAGAAAGTGAGGGCTATTAGAGAATGGCCAACACCAAAATCAGTCGTGGAGGTAAGGGGTTTCCATAGATTAGCTTCATTTTATAGGCACTTTGTCCATAATTTTAGTAGCATTGTCAATCCATTAACTAAACAGACTAAGAAAAATGTTCCTTTCATCTAGGGTGAAAAGGCCTAAAAGAGTTTTGAGGAGGTAAAGGAAAAACTTACTAATGCTCCAGTATTGGCTTTACCTGATTTTTATAAAGTTGTTTAGTTAGAATGTGATGCTTCTAGGATAGGAATTGGTGTTGTGTTGATGTAGGATAAGAGCCTATTACCTACTTTAGTGAAAATATGAGTAGTGCAACTTTGAACTACTCCATATATGATAAGGAATTCTATTCCTTAGTGAGGGCTTTGATGCCATAGCAGCATTATCTCCTTTTGAGAGAATTCATCATTTACACAGATCATGAGTCACTAAAGCATTTTAGGGGTCAGTAAAATTTGTCTAAACGCCAAGCCAAATGGGTGGAGTTTCTAGAGAGTTTTGCATATGTGATTAAGTACAAGAAGGGTAACCAAAATTTGGTAGTTGACGCTTTGTCACGCAAGTATATACTCATCACTTCTCTTCAATCGAAACTGCTTGGTTTTGAATTGTTGAAGGAACAATATATGCATGATGATTATTTGAGAGCAATTATTGAGAAATGTTCTAAGGGAAAGGTGTTTGAGGGGTATTACATGATGAGGGATTTTTGTATAAAGATGGAAAATTGTGTACACCTTGTGGGTCTGTGAGGGAAGCACATGTAGGAGGATTGCTTGGTCATTTTAGTGAGAAGAGAACCCTAGCTATGTTAAAAGAAAATTTTTATTGGAAGGGTATGATAAGGGATGTTCATAGGGTGCTGGAAAGGTGTGGAGTTTGCAAGAGGGCAAAAGGAAAGAAATGCTTTTAGAGTGAATATATGCCTTTGCCTATACCTACTAAACTCTGGACTGATATCCGTATGGATTTTGTGTTGGGTTTGCTCAGGACTCAAAAAGGAAAGGATTCTATAATGGTGGTTGTTGATAGATTCAGCAAAATGTCTCATTTTATGCCTTGTCACAAAACAGATGATGCCCTTTTTATAACTAACCTTTTTGTGTAGAAGATTGTTAAATTGCATGGTGTTCCACACAATATAGTGTCTGATAGAGACACTAAGTTTCTTAGCTTCTTTTAGAAGACACTATAGAGAAGACTTGGTACTAAAGTTATGTATAGTACCTCTTGCCATCCCCAGACTGACGACCAGACTGAAGTTGTTAACCATACTCTTGGCACATTACTAAGAGCAACAGTTGGCAAGAATCTTACTGATTGGGATTTGTGTCTTCTTATTGTCAAGTTCGCTTACAATAGGTTTACTCATAGTTCCACCAGTAAGTTTCCTTTTGAAGTTATGTATAGCTATAATCCTACTGTTCCATTGGATCTTATAGTAGGACCGGCAACAAAGGAAGAGAGCCTAAGTAGAGTTGAATGAGCCAAGGAGATTCAGCAACTTCATGAGAAGACAGCTGAACATCTTTAGAAAACACAGGAGTAGTAGAAACTTTAGGGAAACAGGAACATGAAAACCATAATTTATAATCTAGGTGACTTAGTCTGGATTAATCTCAGCAAAGACAGGTTTCCTCACAAAAAGTCATAGAAGCTATCACCCAGATCAGATGGACCTTTCAGAGTTATCAGGCGCATCAATAACAACGCCTACAAAATAGAGTTACTAGGGGAATATGGCATTTTAGCTACCTTTAATGTTGCAGATCTGTCACCATATTTACTAGATGATATTAATGAAGACTTATCAGATTTGAGGGCAAATCTTCTTAAGGCCTGAGGAGATGATAGGAATCAGATTCCCATAGGGCCAATCACTAGAGCCTGAGCTAAAGGTTTAAAAAATCTAGCTATGAGGATCCTCTATGAGCAACTAAACCTTGAGGATGTTGATTTAGTATCTACTTTTGTATTACATAATTGTTATGCATTCCAGTAAGTACATTTATCGATTTTACAGGATGGCGAATAAAACACACTAAGGATCAAATTGAGGACATTTTTGGACTCACATCTAACGGTCCACAATGTGTTCACTTTAATTGAAGAATTGGCCACTTGAAGACCATTTTGTAATTGTAATTTGTCCTTTTAGAAAATCGGCCACCTAGTGGCATCTTTATAATTTTTAGTATATTTTATCTTAATTGGAGCAACTATAAATACTTGCTAACTAAGGTTTTTAGGGAGCTTTTGATATTTTTGACCAAAAAAAAAAAAACACTTTGTGTCGTAAGGGTCCTCCTTCCAATAAAAGATCTCTTATCAATTTCTTGTGATTTTGTGGCAAGAATCAACAAGAGTAGATTGTGTCATATCAATCTTACTTTTATTATTATACAAATTGTGTTTAGTGAGTAATATCTACGTACAATTTGTGGTTACTTGTTCATTCACGTGGATTAGGGTTATAATTTTCATATTTGATCATTTCAATTTGAAATTGAATCCTAGTGTAATTATGTGTTCTTCCATTGAAAATCACATACTTATTTGTTCATACTTCCATTCGGTATTTGTTTATTTGGAATCAAGTTCATCACGCCATTTTAAGTTCCAATTAATTAGTTGATTATTCATTTGTATTTTGTGCTTGCGATTTGGGAATCAAGGCACATCACATATACATATCTTCATCAAGATAACCATGTAAGAAAGCATTATTTACATCTATTTGATGTAAAAACCAATCATATGTAGCAACAATAGCAATGAGAATATGAGTTATTCCTAATTTTTCAACTAGAGAAAAAGTATTGTGAAAGTCTTCCCCTTCCACTTGCATAAAGCCTTTAGTAGCAAGCTTAACTTTATGCCTTTCTATCATATCATCTAGTATATATTTTATTTTATAGACCCATTTAGACCCAATTGCCTTCTTTCCGTTTGACAAAGGAGTTGATTCCCAAGTCTCATTACTTTCAAGTGTAATAAGCCCATTTTGCATAGCAACTTGCCACTCTTTATGTTTACATGATTCAAAATAATTTCATGGTTCATGAGTAACTAATACATTGGCTAAAGAGGCTATAAAATCAGTTGGGCATGCAAGAAAGACATTTATGTCAAAAAGTGGCTATTTAGAAGTTGATTTAGTTTCGGTTGAGAAATTTGAAGAAACATGTGTAATAGTAACATTATCTACACCATGATGAACTTGATGTATAAAGTCTTGAAGCCACTTAGGAGTCATTTTTTTTCTAATTGATCTTTGCAAATTAAGAGATTTAGTATCAGAATCAACAGAAGAATTAGTAGAGATAATTTGCTAATTACTAGAAGCTGAAGAATGTATATCAATAGAATTTAAACCCGAATTGAACAAATGATCTTAAGAAAGCAAAGATTCAAACAAAATTGGATTTTTGGTAAAAGACCTTACTGTATCTAGATCTAGAATACTGTTATCTTTGAGAAGAAACACTTCTTCAAAGGAAACAGCATTCGAGAAACAATTTTTTTTTTTTTTTGGTTAGATAGACTAAAGACTCTAAAACCTTTTTGCCTTTATGCATAGCCTAAAAACGTACATTTTATTCCTCTAGACTCCAATTGTCACTCAGATGGGATTGTTTAGCTATATAGCATAAACAACCCATAACTCTTAAATGGTCATAATTTAGAGGATAACCAAATAACATTTCAAGAGGAGATTTCCAATTCAAACTTGCTATTGGCATTTTACTGATTATGTAGCCATGAGTATACATTCTCCCTAAAATTCTTTTGGAAATTGAGCATAAAGTTTGAGAGCTTAAAGCGTATCTAACAAATGTCTATGTTTTCTCTCCACTTGACAATTTGTAGTGGTGTATATGTAATGGTTCTTTGATGAACAATGCCTAGGCTTTGAAAGAGTGGTTGGCACAAAGTGGACAAAAACTCAATTCCATTATCTATTCTCACTAACTTAGGAACTATATGAAAATGATTTAAGACGTATGAAAAGAAATGTTGAAGAACTGAATGTGTTAGACTCTTGTGATGAAGTAAGAAAGACTAAGTAGATTTAGTAAAATCATCTATAATTGTAAAGAAATATCTACACTAGAAATGGAAATAACATTATAAGGACCCTAAATATCAACATGCAAAAGCTCAAAAGCAACTTAGAAACATGTGAACTTCTTGTAAATGGAATCTTATAAAATTTTGCTTCTTGATAGATATCACAAAAGAAAATTTGAAAACTAAAATTCTCACACATGTTTAAGTGTTGAAATTTAGAAATAGATGTATGACCTAAATGAGCATGAATTAACTAAAGTTGACTATGATTATTATAAGGAACATAATTATGTGACAAAAAAAAATTACTTAGATCAGTTGTATAAGATGATCCTTCAAAGCCTCTTGACTGTAGTACATATAACCTACACACAACTTTAGCTACTATTACTATTGAAGTCTAATTCTAGTCTTAAAACACACACTTAGACAAGTTGAAGAAAGCAATCAGCTACTAATCTTTAACTAGGTTATGGATTGAAAGAAGATTATTTGTAAACTTAGGTACAAAGAAAACATTGTGGATAATAAGTAATGGTGTGATGAATACTGAACCTATCTTAGTGGCTATAATATTTCTTCCATCTAGTAGTTTTACTTTAATAGGATGTAAAAGGTTAGAAATAAAATGGTATAAAAGGGGGTCATATGATTTGTAGCTCTTGTGTCCACTATCAAAGATTGCATGCTATTATTAAGAGCATTTAAACAATAAGAAGAATTAAGCATACCTACAAATTGAACATTATTCATCATAGCTTTATTTTGTTGCCCTCTTGTTTTCATCAACCTTAGCATTTGATGACACATACTTTGTGTCATATGTTGATCATTGTTGTCAAATTGTTTTTCCTCTTCTATCACAAGATCTGCAATATGATTGAATGGGGAACTAACAATACCAAACTTTATGTCATTGATAGCTACACTATTAGCACTAGAACTAGGATATGTTCCTCTTTGAATTCTTTTCCTTTTAAACCAATTGGGATACTTAATAATCTAGAAGCGATTATCCATTATATGACCCTTTAATCTGCAATGTTTATAGAAAACCTTATTCTTACTTCTCTTATTATTTGGAATTCCTTTGCTCCTAATATTAAAGGTTTCTCCATCTACTTTAGACAAAAATACTAAAGCCGTTTGCCTTCACTTCTCATCTGGCTGCACTTAGTAAAAAGCTTTATTAATTGTTGGCATTAGATCCATAGACAAAATTTGATTCCTCACACCATCATATACCTCACTTAAACCCATTAAGAACTGCATTAGTTTGCTTTTTGACTCAAATTCCATAAATTTCTCCTTAAGACCGTAAGTACAATACTCCATCCTACCACATGTACATTAAAAAAAGCATGCAATTGTTATAATTTATCCCACCACTTTTTAAGTCTATTATAATAAACTCATATAGTTTGTTTTCCTTATTTCATATTACAAATTTCATGTTGTAATTAAAACACAAAAGAGCCATTAGAAACACCATACTACACAGTGATCTCTATAAAGATTAGGGTTTTAGAGGAATAGAAGATGAGGGAAATTGGTTGTAATTCTCCTTAATGTGAAAGGCATATATACAGATATTTATACCAAGGGTTACAAGCTAAATAAGGTAATTAACAAGAAAAGGAAAACAAAGATATGACTAAATATACACCTAATATACTCGGTTTGTATTAAACAATAAGACAAAATTTGACATTCCCTTACACGCCCCTCAAGTTGAAGCCGGAGTAAGATAAAGGCGAAGCTTGTCTCAAAAATGGTGAAATAGCCGGTTGCCCAGTGCTTTGGTAAGACCATCAACTAGTTGATCGGCTCTAGAGATGAATTTGACCGTGAGATAACCTAGCTTAACTTGTTCATGTACAAAATGATAATCCAACTCCACATGTTTCGTTCGCCTATGAAAAACTGGATTCGCTGTCAAATAGACAGCACCATTGTTGTCGCACTAGAGTTGCGTAGGAAGAGCGCTAGGAAAACCAAATTCATGAAGTAGTGAACCCAACCAAATAATTTCTGCCATGACATTACCAATAGCCTTATATTGGGATTCAGTGGATGAACATGCAACTATTGATTGCTTCTTTAAGGACAATGAAATAAGATTGTCACCCATGTAGACCAAATACTCACTAATGGACAGGTGATCATCTAGACAGCCTGCCCAATCACTGTTAGAGAAGGCTTGAAGCTGAATACTAAACCATTTGGTGAAAGTGAGACCAAGAGAAGAAGATCTACAAAGATAGCGAAGGAGATGCTTGACTGCTTGCTAATGAATATTAGTTGGACTATGCATGAATTGAGTTAACTTAATGATAGAAAAGGCAATGTCAGGCCTGGTGAGAGTTCGATACTGAAGAGAACCAAGAACTTAACGATATTGCTCAGGTTGCAGTTGAGGAGAACCCATTGCCTTACTCAAGGTGGGAGTTGTGGCCATTGGTGTAGTACACGGTTTGGAAGTAAGCATATTAGTCTCACAAAGAAGGTTCTCCAAATATTTTTGCTGACTGAAGACTTGAATGCTTAAGAAATAATGCAAAGGGCCCATATCCTTGACAGGAAACACCTGTTTAATAGATTGAAGAAACCAATCAAGCTTAGTAACATCAGAACAAGTTAATAAAATATCATCCACATACACTAGGACATAAAATTTCAACGTCCCAATTGTAAGATAGAAGAGAGAGGTGTCGGCTTTAGAAGGTGTAAAGCCAAGTTGAAGCAAGTAGTCAGTGAGCCGTTTAAACCAGGCCTTAGGTGCCTACTTAAGGCCATATAATGATCTCTAAAGTCGGTAGACATTATTAGGAAACTATGCATGTTAGAAGCCTATTGGTTGCTCCATATATATTTCATCCTCCAAGTGACCGTGAAGGAAAGCATTAGAGATATCAATTTGTCTAATAGGCCAACCATGAACAGTAGCTAATGATAAAATAGTGCGGACAATAGTAAACTTAATGACTGAAGAAAACGTTTCTTGATAGTCCACACCTTTTTGTTGAGCATAACCTTTGGCCACTAACCGAGCCTTATACCTTTGAATACTACCATCAAGATGTCGTTTGATTCTAAACACCCACTTGTTGCCAATAATGTTTTTATTTGGAGGTCAGGGAACTAGTCTCCTTGTTTGGTTCTCAAGCAGTGCATTGAGTTTATCCTGTATAGCCTTGCACCATTCTAGAATTGTTTTTGCCTATGTTACGGTTTTTGGTTCTTAGGTAAGGTAATTTGGTTTGGTGTAGGCTAGGTGAGCTTGCCATTTGTTTTTCGTATTAGGCCTAAGTTCCATTACATGGCTACGGATTATAGTAGGTTTCGGATTGGCTAAGGGTTGGGGGTTTGGTTTGGTGGGATTGTATTTGGTAAGGTCAACCAAAAAATTTAATCCAGGAGAAGATGTGGATAATGAAGTGTTATGGGTTAGGACATGAGAAGAAGATAAGAGAACCGGTGAGGATAAAGAAGATGGAGATGAATTTTGAGTTTGATGTGTTTCTGGAAAATTGGTTGTAAAAGACTTGGGTAAGGGTGATTCGAGTTGACCTAATAGTTGAGGAGATGAAGAGGATAAGGATTGAGGTGTTTCGGGTGAGGTTGAAAGATTAGGACTCATACCTGATGAGGGGGATGATGTAGGACCTAAATTAGAGTACACAATAGTGGTAATGTTGAGCCAAGGAGCTTGTGTAGGCGTAGCACTTGATGGAGTAGTAACCAAATTAGCATATGGAAAAATTTGTTCATTGAATTTTACATGACGGGCGTAATAAATTTGACCTATTTTCTTATCAAAGCATCTATAAGAAGCATGATTTGGAATGAGTCCAAGATTAACACACATAATTGTTCTAAAGGAAAATTTATGAGCTTGATGCAGTCTGATCCATGGAAAAATCGCACAACCAAACAATTTAATTTGTAAATAGTTCAGATTTTTCTTGTACAAAACTTGAAAAGGAGATTGTTTGGATTGGACAAGACTCGGCAATATATTAATCAAGAGGCACTTTGTTCTAATGCAAAATTCCAAAACTTTAAAGGTAAAGATGTGTGAGCTAGTAAAGTTAATGTAGTATCAATTAAATGACGAATTTTCCACTCAACCATTCCATTTTGCCCATGTGTATATGGGCAAGCAATTCTATGATGAATACTAACTCATTTAAAATATGCATTTAATTTCTGGTATTCACCTCCCCAATCAGAATGGAAGGATTAAATTTTTGTCTGAAATTGTCTTTCAATTAATTTTTCAAATTGTAAGAAAATGTCATAAACCTCACTTTTATTTTTCAAAAAATACACCTAAGTGTATCAGGAAAAATCATCAACAAACAAAACCATATACTTATGACCATTGAATGACAGGATGGGGGATGGCCCCCAAACATCTGAATGAACAATATCAAATGGAAAACGACTCTTGTGTTCAACAACAACTAATGGAATTCTAGACATTTTTCTTAATAGACAACTAGAACAAGGTCTCAATTTAGTAGAATTACTAAAAATGCTTTTATTTTGAACCAAAGTTTGAAGCTTCTTAATATTAAGATGGCCGAGCCTAGTATGCCACTCATCAAGTGATGCCACCTCAGCTGCTAAGGCTTGCTTAAATGGTTGCAATTTGTACACTCTGTCACTAGGTCCTTGCATTAACACCTTCTTAGTCACCTAGTCCTTAACAACAAAATGAGTGGGCTAAAATTCAAAGAACCAAATGCTATCAGTAGTAAATTTTTGCACTGACAATAGGTTTTTCACAATTTTTGGAACGTAGAGTACTTGATTTAAGTGTAAGGTATCGGTTTTAGAATGGAGCTAAACATTATTCGTATGAGTAATCTGTAAGCCCTAACCGTTACCAACATGAAGACTATCATTCCCATTGTAATCTTGGGCAACTGTTAGAGCCTGAACATCAAGGGTGATGTAGTAGTTGGCAACCGTGTCGAGATACCAAGCTTGTTGAAATTGAGGTGACATTGGAGAAGCTTGACAACCATAAGGAGAGTGAACATAATTGGCTTGTGGAAAATTGTGGCGGGGTTTAAAATTGCGTGGCTGATAGCCACTAAAAGACGGTGCATTCCGAGGCGCATATCTACTATGATGTGTGGTAACTGTATGATTTCCTTTTCCATAGATGGTCGCTGCTGGTTGCTGTTCCATGACCCATTGTTGCCTCCATTGCATGGTCTAGGTGAACAATTGGAAGGAGTAGGAGTGGCAGATTGAGTGGAATTTTTGAGAGCCATATTAGCCTATGGATTATGAAGACCATGCAACAAATTTTCATGGGCGACTAATTGCCTGTGCAACTCATGAGACAAGGCAGGGTTAGGACGGAGATTCAAAGTAGTGATAATTGTGTGATATTCAACACCAATATTACGATATATTATCATATTAAACTCAACAAGTGTAAGTGGCTTACCTGTGGCTTTGAGTTCATTCGCTTTGGCTTTCGCCTTTTGAAGATATTCAGAGATAGACATATCATTATGCTTGAGTTCTTGTAATTTAATATGTAATTGAAGCTATTGGTTTTGTGACATGGAACCGAAGGTGTGTGTAAGAGCTGTCCAGACCTCTTTTGCCATTGTGAGTCCAATGATATAGGGAAAGATTTCTTCCGTCAGAGATGAGAAAAGCCAGGAAAGAAGCATTT
This sequence comes from Laguncularia racemosa, assembly GCA_037954665.1. Classification (NCBI taxonomy): domain Eukaryota; kingdom Viridiplantae; phylum Streptophyta; class Magnoliopsida; order Myrtales; family Combretaceae; genus Laguncularia; species Laguncularia racemosa. Next base: position 159,162 of record JBBMOL010000259.1, on the reverse strand, counting down.
GGTCTTTTTTGAACCACTCCTCATATGCTAGGTTCGGTATTTCATCATTGGTAGCATTGAGCATGGTAGGAGAGGGAGAAGGATCGAAGAGAAGGTAATTAAGATTATGATAATTGAGAATAGGCAAAAATTGAGTCTTCCATGCCAAGTAATTTTTGGTATTCAGTTTGACAAAGAATGAATGAGAATGAGTAGAAGTAACGGTGGAGGGAGGAGGTAGATTGGCTAGCGGGACAGCAATGGGAATAGTGAAAGAGGCTGTTTTGGATGAAGAAGAGGCCATTATTGTAGCTCTGATACCATGTAAAGATTAGGGTTTGAGAAGAATAGAAGATGAGGGAAATTGGTTGTAATTCTCCTTAATGTGAAAGGCAACTATATAGATATTTATACCAAGGGTTACAAGTTAAATAAGGTAATTAACAAGAAAAGGAAAAAAAAAGATATGACTAAATATACACCTAATATACTCGATATGTATTAAACAACAAGACAGAATTTGACATTCCCTTACAATCTCTTCCCACAATTGTTTTGTAGATTGTGCATAAAAAAAACTTTGTGCAATTTCATTTAGCATTGAATTAAGAATCCAAAAACAAATCATGTAATCACATATCAACCATTTGATTAAATCTAGTGACGAATCAAATAGCTTCAAGACTGAACCATCTATCAAACCTAATTTCAACTTTGCACCTAAGCTTATCTTGACTGATTTACTCTAGCCTAAGTAGTTATTTTCATTGAAAATTAAGTTTCCAATCAACATACTAAGGTTATCCGAACTCGAAGATACAATGGGTTTGTAATAGAAGAATATCCTACTATAACACTCGAATTTCCTTATGAAATACTCATGATTAAAAGAAATTGATTAGATTTAGTACTTGAGTTGCTTCGATACCATGTGAATTATTCAAGATTCTGTGATTAACCATTTAAACTTTGCTCCATTCCATAGTCATAAGGAAGGGAGTAGAGAAATAGAGGAACGAAGAAAGAACTAATTTGGTAAAGCTTTCTTAATTAGTTACGTTAGTTAAAGTGCTAGTTATACATCTTTTACAACAATAACCAATAGAAAAATGACATGTGTACAATATAAATAATAATAAACTTTCACGTATATTGATTTGATTGCTATTTAACTTTTGAAGTACTAACTAAATCATAGTAAGACTTGGTAGCTCTTTCTAATGTGTAGTGCCCTAATGGATTATTTAGAATGTGAAAAATGTCACCTCTAGAGAAAGTTTCAAGTTCTTGGTCTTGGAACTGCATTAAAAATACTTTTTTTTTTTCTTTCCTTACTTAATTGCTAAAAAAATTTGCATTAAAATATAAGTATTTTTCCTAAACATTTTGAGATTCTTAGTTTAAACCACTAGGCAAACCATTTTTTTCAAAAAACAAAAAATAATTAGCTTCAAAAAAGTTATGAATCGAATCAAGCCTTAATATTAGGCCTGACTTGATTTGAAGGAGTGAATTGTATCAAATCAAGTCGCACCTACCCCTAGTGTTGGACAAGTTAGATATCCTATAATGACTTATCTAGTGGCATCCCTAGGAATAATTATTACTTATCTATTCTATTGTTTAAGAATTATAATTTTATTTTTAGTTTATTCCATTTCACAAACTAAATGTATCATATAGAAAACTAAACTAGCTAAATGAAAAAAAGAAATGGAAATTAGCCCGGACGGTGCACTACAAATTTAAGGGCACGAGGCAAAGGTTTGTCAACCGTATCAGAATTGGGAGGGCTTTGTCCAATGTTGAGTTTAATGTTTATGCCCTCCTTTTCTAAGGTTGGCCCTCTCTGATTGGCTTGGCTGCCAAGCCTTTGACTTTTCACGCTATAGATAACAGAGACGGAGACTGATTAATAGATTTGCTTCCACGGAAAACGTTGTCTTCTTCCTCTTATAGGACGAGATGGAGACATCTACTCGCAAATCAAATAAAGCAAATAAGAGGGGGAGACATCTACAGCAGATGTTTCCGTGGAAAATGTTGCCTTCTTCCTAGTGTAGGACAAGATGGAGACATCTACTCACAAATTAAATAAAGCAAATAAGTGACATCTACTCACAAATCAAATAAAGCAAATAAGAGACGAGACATCTACAGCACATGTTTCCCTCGAAAACGCTGTCTTCTTCCTTGTGCAGATGTCTAAGAGATGGAGTTACCCGCTGATAAAGCAAATAAGAGACGGAGATGAGCAGATGTCTCAATCTCTTATATGCTTTATTTGATTTGTTAACAATAGCTACAAAATCAAAATTTCCATGAAATTGTGGTCCCCTACATTAGCACTATATTAGCTTGGGAAAGAAAATTCTGTCCATTCCTTGTTAGCTCCAACAACTGTTCAAGAGAATTAAAACACAGAGAAGAATGATCTGTCATCGTCATAAGGTCAGCTTTCAAGCTCCCAAAATTTGCCAAATAACTATAGAATAGAATTATAGGCAACATGAACTTCCAAAACGAAGAGAAGGGAATTTGACCCATGAATCTTCATAAATTTAAACTTAAAAGTCTTTAATTCCTCTTATCAGTTAAAACATGAGAAATTCTTTCATTTATCATTTCGGGAGAATAAATTAACAATCCATGTTAAAACATTCAATTCACTTAGCCCAATATCAGTGTCCCCATAGGTTGAAAAACAACATGATTAGAAAAAGCAACAAAATCCACACATTCTCTTCTACTAAAAATAAAACGCTCATAAATTAAAATAACAAGAAATAGAGATATAAACGAGTATGGATGCCCAGCCCCCAAACCCGGAAAAAATAAATTATAGAAGTTTATTACAAAGAAAAAAATACATAGTATATTAAATATTTGAATGAATAAGTTTTACTGTGTTGTTAAGTATGCTTAAGTGGCTAGGTGTATTATAATAGATATAAGGTTATAGGTATTGTTTGTCTCTCATTGATTGGGATTCATTATCTTCCTTTTTTCCTTTTCTCCATATCTTATAAAATTAAATTCATTTATTAAAAATAATAATTAACTAAATAAATCTTAATTACATGTTATTTATTTATCAGAATTCATACCATAATTAATAATGGCATTATCAATGCTATAATGACTTTAGTCTTATTGCATAAAATATTAGTAATTAATAATTGAAGATCATTTCACAAAAAGTTTGATCCCCATTCTCTTAAATTTTAGTAAGCATTACAAGTGGACTTATTAATAAAATTCTTTTATTTATATAAGATACACTATTACTACAAAAGCTAGTAAATATTTTTTTACAAGTAATATTAATTTAAATAAGAAAGTTTGATCGAACCCCAACTATATAATCCTATGTCCGTCACTACAAACGAGCAATGATAGTCCTATGCCCACTAGTGCTTGAATCCAAAACACACACAACCTGAATCCATAAACATATTCATCAATTCAACATTAAAAAAGGAACTAAATTAAAGTAGGAAAACGATGAAGCATCATGTTGAAAGAATGCCATATTCAAGTTTTAAGAGCTTGAACAACAGAAAACAAACAATTTAAGTGGATTTCAAGGCAAGGAAAGTGGTTGAGAAGTATTAATAACACAAAGTATGGAGCCATATCAACCTACAACCTTTGGGTAAAACATAAGTAATGCAAGAGATTGTAGAAATTAACTACATAAGTGCTTCAACACAGGAAGCAGATATGCCCTATTCGAGTATCATCTTAAAAGAGAATTGGCAGTTATATTTCATTTAGAAGATCATTAAAAGAATTGACTTGACGTACGGAATTCTCAAACCTTTGGTTTCTATTACAGAAAATTAGTGCAGAAAGGAATTTTACACCAAGAAAGAGGAAACTGCTAATGACTATTTTTCTTACGAAGAAAAGGTATGTAATATTGTCAAACACTTGAGCACTAGCAATATTTCTATTCGATTCCGACACATTAATTTCAACAACTAGCTAAACATGAAAACGGTATAGCTTCCGACACGGTACCAAACCCTTTTTTTTTCCCGCGCGAGTTCGACAAAGAAAACGATAGTTTTGTCGTTATTTTGGGGGATGCGCATTAAAGGAACCACATTTCGGGCCCTTATGCACAACATAAAGCTGCTTAGAAAACCTAGACTGCTTAGCCAGCCTTTTTTTTTTTCTCTTTATTCTTAATGTGTTTAGTTTAAATTTTGTATCACATATCCTATAAATAATGTAAATAAAATTTAAGAAATTTAATAAGGTGAATAGCTCAATTAAAAAGAGAATTCTTTAAAATGTTGAACAAGATACCTAACCTTAAATAGAATTAGTCAAATACAAAATTGAGGATTTTACTATTTCCCATGTGCGGTAAATGGGCACCTCACTGTAATGTTTCTTATATATGCCCAAGCATTTCCGTGGCGGAAAAACCAAGCAATAACCTCATCCAAAATCAATAACACATTATTCTTTCCAAAGGCGGAATGGATGGCTGTTTCGCATTACTCCTACGACTTAAGAAACTGTATAATACTATCCCTTGTCGAAACTAAACTGTCTTACCAAATCAAACCCAAAATCTTCAAACTCAATGTGATGTGTTCATAAGCCACCGAGGTGTTGACACAAAGCGGAATATCGCGGTTTTGCTACACGATAACTTTAGAAAGCTTAACACCCATGCTTTTCTTGATTGTAAGACCATGAAACCCGGCGACAAATTATCCAACACAATCGACTCCGGAATACGTGGATGCAAAATAGGTGGACCATTGGTCACCTCTATAATAGAATTTATCAATTTGAATCAGAATCAATGCGACAAAGTTCCTTTCTAAAGAAAAAATAGGTTGGTGGCTAGTGATCCACCACACTAGGTAACTCACTCAACTAAAACTTGTGACTCGTTTGTAAATTCTCAATTTTTTTTTTTTTTTTGTAAATAATAAAGCCTTTAAATACACATTTGAAAAATATATGTCATATAATATGCTCATCTAGTACATTTTCTTCATTTTTATTACTCTTTTCTTTTATACACTCTATGTATCTATATAATAACCCATTATTGATGATTTCAAGACCATTCTTATGTCATTGCATAAACTATTGATGATAAGTTGATAAGTATATTATGTGATTTCTATAATATTTTACAATATGGGTTCTACTAAAATTATTTTTCTCCAAATAAGTATATCCTTAGCAAATCATCACTTATTTCAATGAAACAATTCTTTCAAAATAAGTTGTTTTTATATGTGCACATCTATATTAGTTTGGAGTACAACTGATATTTAAAAATAAATCTATTCATATTAAGAAGTCAAAACACAAGTTTTGGTCTCCACATCCCCAATCAATATTTTACCTTAAAAACCATTTTCAAAAGCAAGTAAACCATGTTAAGATCGGCACACAATAGCGAAGTAAAGTTTAAAAAAAAAGAAAAAAGAAAAAGAAAGAAAGGGAGAAATCAAAACACAAGATTTTATCCTAGTTTACCCTTAAATTAAGGCTACGTTCAGTAGATGATTCCACTATAATTAACACCTCGCATCTTTCGTTACCTTTTTTTTTTTTCTATTACAAAAAAAGGAGAATATATTACAACAACTATTTATGAGCCTAAGCCTAAAGCACTAATGAAAAAATATGAGCTTAAATGCTAAAAGCCCTCTGAGACCCATGTGCTTTCATGTTGTAGGGGAGTATAAGCTATACCCCAACAAACCATGTATCATGATACTCTACGCAAAATATTTAAAAACAAATTGGGAACTATAAGATCTCGTGATGAGGACATCACATGATTAAGGGAGAGATTGTAATACCCCATGTTTAAGAGGGGATTATGATACCTCATGTGAATATAGTATGGATTTTAGGAGAGTAGTGATATTAGTTTATAAGACTAAATAGTGGAAAACATGTCAACATTAGTTAGAAACATTTAGATTAAGTGGTTGAAAAAAAAAAGAGGGCCTATTAGTATTTATTGATATGATTATTGGTTACATTTAACTTTGGAAGTTACACTAAATATTTTTTATCATGAATATTTAAATTTCTTGATAGATGAAGGTTTCTATTATTAATTATTATATCCTCAAGGAAAATGTAATCCATGCTAGCTCTCCTTGACCATTAGCTACTGAAACTAATACCTTTACATGGGAAAAACATATAAACTTAAGATAAAACCTTTCTTGGTTTCAATTTGCTCTCTTTATTATTAATATCCATTTTCAAAGTGCTAAAAGGCTTCAGTAGGTATGCCTATATGTGGGGCTAGGCAAAAAAATCAATCAAACCACAAAACAAATTGGACTAAATCGAATTAAATTGAATCGAGCTATAAATTAAGTTCAAACCATCTTTTTTGGTTTGAAAAAATTACAAATCGAATCACACCATTATGTGTAAAAAAATAAAAATAAAAAGAAAATGACTAAAAATCTAAAGAATGTATGATAAAAAAGAAGAAGAAGAGGACTTTGTATCTCTTATTCAATTCCTCCACTTATTTAATTTTCACCAATTAATCACTACTTTCTTAATTTTATACTTTTTTTTTACCAATATATAAATTAGAATTACTTATGGAAATACAATAAAATCTCCTTAAATATATTAAATATGCATAAAAAATAGTGAGTGATATTGGATTAAAAAATAATGAATTAAATCTTTTTTATGTCAGGTACAATTTTTCATGTTTTATTAACATATATAGAAAAAATTAATAACATGTGTAATAATGGTTTAAACCATGGACCGAATTAGATCAAACCATTTTTTTAGATTTGAAAAAATTACAAATTGAATCATATATTTAGATTGGATTTAGGAAAAAAAAAACCTTAATATACAATTCAGTTCAATTCAATTCGAGGCGTGAATTGTACTGAGCAAAACTATGCCCACCCTTGCCTATATGCATGTTAGTGTTGGGAGAAAGACTGACTAAACCATAAACTAGACTAGATCAAACCAAACCTAACTATAAATTAGATTCAAATTGTTTCTAGGTTCGAAAAATTATGAACTAAACCAAAATGAACCATGAAAATTAAAAGTAAAAATGGTGGTTAAAATCTAGAGAATGTATGTCCAAGAAAGAGGCTTCCATGTTACTTGTTCGGTTTTTTTTTTTTTATTATTATTAAGCTTTCATTAGGTAACTTATTATTTTTTTGTTTTGTATTTTTACTTGTTTACTCAAATGTAAACTAGAATTATCTTGAGGTGGGTAATAAAGTCTCCATAAATATTTTAAATTGGTATTGATAATGGTGAGTGATATAGGATAAATGATAATTAGTTACATCTTTTTCATATCCTATTACAAATGATAATTAGTTTCATTATTTTCACATCTAGTATAATTTTTTATAACTTATTAGCTTATATATAGAAAAAAAATTAATAATAGATACAATAATGGTTCAAGCATGTACCAAACCTTTTTTTTAATATTCCAAAAATGTATGAATCAAATCTTATGCTTAGATTTGATTTAAAAAAACTGAACTATAATATATGATTCAATTCCATTTAGGTGGCAAACTGCATTGAACTTAGTGGCCATCCCTATGACTATATGTAAGCACTAATGAAAATTAAACACATGATAGTGTAATAATAGATAATTTCTAAAATAACTAATACTCATATTACTATATATCTAAATTCTATTATATTTACCACCACTTATTCATATATGGGTAATTCCTTCATTTTTTTTCTCCAGCACATGCTTGCAAACGTTATCTTAAAAAAATACACACTCAAAGTCGTGACATAAGCAATGTCAAGTGAAAACCTATTAATTTTGTGTGAAAGCTGTATTGTCTCAACCTTGACTAAGAGCGATCCGGACGTACGAGAAAGTACGACTTACATCACACGCAAGCAATCAATATATATATGTCTTATAATCCCCAAATTCATGCATGCACAAGCATTTAAGGTGTCTAAGCATTGTTAAACGATAAACCCATCCAATCTCATCCACACGTTATTCTTCCCAAAGGCGCCATGCAAGGCTGTTTCTCATTATTCCTACAACTTTTTCTTTTGGCCAACACATTATTCCTACTACTTAAGAAACTGTATAACACTATCACTTGTCGAAAAATACCGAATCAAACCCAATGTGATGTGTTCATAACACACCGAGGAGCTGACACAAAGCGAAACATCGCGGCTTTGCTGCAAGAGTACCTTGGAATGCATGACATCCATGCTTTTCTTGATTACAAAACCATAAAACCCGGAGACAAAATATTAGACACAATCGACTCCGCAATACGTGGATGCAAAATAGGTGTGGTCCTATTCTCGCCTGGGTACTGCGATTCCCGCTACTGTCTCGACGAGCTTGCTCTGTTGGTGGAGATGAAGAAGAAGTTGATACCTATTTTTTGGGACGTGAAAGTAGATCAACTGCAAATAATAGATGATGGGACAGCCTATGGTAGCTGTGATGCCGAAAGGTTTCGTCGCGCTCTTGAGGAAGCAAAGGACACGGCTGGAATTAAATTCAACACCTCGCATGGGTACGTACTGTGTTCCTTTTCTCTTGGGGCACTTCTTGATAAATCATCTTTCTTCAATATGAACTAAGCTGGTTACGAGAAAAGCATACACACACTGGCCAATCTGTGTTGGCAAGTTGTTATTCTCCATGGGCGCGGGACTGGCATGAACCGACCCGTCAAGACCTGTCTGGTCTCGGATCCCGTCAAGGTACAATCAAAGACGGCCCATGTCAAGCCGAATCTGTGGCAGATACAGTTAACCTGCGGACCCGGATCCGGGTTGGGAGCTGTATTGGATCACGGGGCAGTCTATACCGAGCTTAATACGAATCCTGATGTTTTTCCATTTTTTTTCCCAGAAAATGCTGACGGTTTAATATGAAAAATCCAACTCATCCACTTCAAGTAGTCGAGATTATCCTGTCAGACTTGAATACACACTGCGATTTTAGCTCCACTATATACTTAATGGAGTTCAAAGAAAAAAAAAAATAAAAGAAACTCGACTATATAATTTAGTAACTAATTGACTTGCATGGTCATTACGGTTGACTTGACCAATAATAATGGAGTCGTGAGGATATTTCCATAACGAGTCTAACTGGCATATAAGATTTTTTTAAGGGAAGGTAAGGTCCGTCATATTAGCGCAGCAATTCACATTAGCGGATAGATATCATGTCTTATTTTGAATTCGTATCATTATTAAAGATATAAAATTGAATTGATATTACAAATAACTAGTTCATATCATATAATCATATCTATTTATATTATAGTTATATCTTTTGTATCATATGCCAAATCAGTTTTTATATTTTGTTTTCATTATCATGCTCCTAACCACCTAGGGTTCGTATTTATGTTATTGTATCATATTAAAAATTATGAATCCTAATTCATATATGATATACTAGGTAATATTGATGATGTATGAGTTGGACACATCATTGTTTATAATACCTAAAAAATGCGCAATTACTAACAAGATGTGATAGTTTATTACCCCTTATAGTCGTAAAAATATTGTACAGAGGGTTTTACTATTTCCAAATCGCTAATTTGTAGTTTTGTTTGTTTTTGATTGATTGCAGAGACTGGTCGCAGTTAATTGAAGTTGTTTTGGCCTCAGTCATGTGAAATTTGTCCGATGTTGGCAAAATTTTAAAAGAGAGATATTTGTACTAGAGTTCATACATGTCCGATGTAAAATTCCCGATTGGTTATTGGCATTTTACATGATACAATTACAGTGTTATTATTTGCTAAGTTACCTAGTTTGCAATATAAATATTAATCTTACAATGGATGGATGACTTTCGTTTCCTCCAACTTATATGTAGTAGTTAACAAAAATATATATATATAGGTTTATTATTTTAGTGTATGTATCAAGTCGATCCTTTGTCACATTCAGTGTAATGTGGACAAGATGGGTATCCAGTTTATAGATGGATCGTTTGGTTTGTAACAAATTCAAATGGACAAGTTATTTTGTCTTTGTAGATGGGACAACTTTGATGGGATATATCTTTCCACACATGAAGAGTTATAGGGCCCATAATTTATATGAAAATATTGAATTGAGTCTACTGCAATGTAAGCCAATCCACTTCACCGATTGCGCACATCTTTAGGCTGAAAAAAGTTTTATGGATATTTTAGAGAAGTCTATTTTAGTATTATTTGATGTTATTTGTTCTTTTTTTCGTTTTATTTTCTATCTATTTTATTTTATTTCCTTATTAAGTTTAGGGTTTTAGACATATAAAAGTAATGTAAAGTGTAAACAATTCCTTGAGGTTCTTCCAAATAATACAAATACCTATTTTTCTCTCAAATTCATTGTACATCATGATATATTGAATATAAAAAATCAGCAATTATATATATATATATATATACACGCGCACACACTCGAAAAAGATAAAGTTAGTATACAATATGGCTTATAATTTGAATATTGTATAACTGCTACTAAAGTATTTAACTTATCTTGGGATTTGATAAAAAAAAATAAAAAAAGATTCTTGACTAGTTTTAAATTTTCTTTCAATTCAATACATTTCACAATCATATATTTTGAACCTTAAATACATAATTATAATATCAAGATTTATAATAATAATAATTCAAGCATCTAAATATATTATAATAAATTAACAAATATGAATTATCAATTTAGTTTCGTTAATCTCTTACACAAAAGCATTTAACGTGTGATTAAGTCAAATAAAACACACACAAACAAATAGAAACGTCTATTCTTGGTCCGCTTTCCCAGGTCGGATCCTCTCTTGAATCGCGAAGTCCAATTGTTTTACTCGGTTCGTCCTTCCGTCTTCTTTTAAGTCTGTCTGTATCAATTCGTCCCTGGCGGTTCCCTTCTCTTCAATGTCTTTGTTTTTTTTTTTTTTCCCTCTCCAAAGTTGGTTCTGTCCACGCTAGAGATGTTGTGAAATTGATGCCCCTTTTGCTCTGCCTCACCAATAGCCGATTGTACCGCGATTAAAGGAAAACAAAAATATAAAAAAATATTTCCGTTTCTTTATTTTCCTTTCTATCGTATGCTCTGGTGCGTGATCTTCATCTGCCGGACAATGGATTGGACATTAGGACATGGACGTTCATGGCATGGAATACCCCTTTTGGCATCTGGACCTTGGACTTCATCAATCTCCTTAAACATGAACGTGGGGTGGGATTGTACATGAATTACAAATGCGCATGTTGGGCGGATCTTAGTAATGGTGAAACATAGGCTCTCCCCGGCATATTTTCCACTCAGTATCTTATGTCTATATGTATGCACACGTAAAATTTTTCTATAAAAAATATAAACATATATACATAAGTGCAATAAAAAGTTGGATAAAATTATATAAATATATAACTTATCAATAACCATTAATGCATTTATCTTGTTTAAAAATCAAGGCCAAGTTTGATGGATTTCATGTAGTATAATAATAATTCATGAAACCTAATTTTCCAATTATATATATATGTTTGACATAGATATATATGAAAAGCAGAGATATTTCATTCAAAAATCAAGATCATGTTTAATGGATTTAATATAGTTGAAATCATGGAACCTAATTTTGTATATTTGACATAGATATATAGAGAAAACAAGAAGAGAAATTGAAAGGAATACATATAGTTTTTGGACGATTGTGGTCTTCACCACCATGATCTTCCTTACCAACATAGTGATAGTGGTGATGTGTTGGAAAAGAAGATCCGTACTCTTCCTCTTGCCTGTGTGATTTACAATTGAAACAAACAACAATCAATAATAAGATGCGGAAATAAAAAAAAAAAACAATCAACACCAAGGATTTACGTAGAAAACCCCAATTTGGGAAAAACCACGGGACCGCTGCACACAAATTCTTCCACTATCAAAGTAATGGGTTACACACTTCTTCACTAGTCTCACTAGTGGATTACACAGTCTCACTACAAAACAGTGGATTAAATAAAATGGACTTCCCTCTCTAAAACTCTCTCTAGGTTTAGGAATCACCTCTTTTGTGTTTTCGGTTTTCACTCTTATGTTTTCGTCTTTTTTCACACACCCTACAAAGGAATACCACTATATATATATAGTCCAAAAAATAGATAGCCGACTTAGGACTTACGCCGGCACAAAGGTCAGTGGCTTAAGTTTCAAGGCTGGCAGCTTATATATTATAAGCCGACGGTGATCCAATCTAAGCCGGCCGAGGCCCTGTTTCGCTTGGTTTCGTCAATTTTCTTCAAGCTTAACATTCTTTCATCCAAGTATACTACATATACTTAGGATACCCTTAGTATAGACCCATATGTGTTGGATCTATACCCCAACAAACTCCCCCTCCAACTCATATGGGGGGTTCCATCACCCTTGCAATCTTCCTGCAGTAAACAATCTTCTCTTTGGGTAGAGCCTTCGTTATCATATCTGACGCATTATCATCAGTATGAATCTTCTCAAGCTTCAACTGTTTAGACTCTAGCACATCCCTAATCTAATGATACCTAACATTAATGTGTTTTGACCTGGAGTGGAACATTAGATTCTTACTGAGATGTATAGCGCTCTGACTATCACAGTACAGCTTCAGCTCTTCCTACTCTTGACCCAGCTCTTCTAAAAACTTTTTCATCCACAAGACTTCTTTGCAAGCTTCTATTACAGCAATATACTCAGCCTCAATAGTGGAAAGTGCAACACACTTCTGTAACTTCGATTGCCAGGACATTGCTCCCCCTGTATAAGTAATCAGGTAACCTGAAGTGGATTTCCTAGAATCCAAATCACCAGCCATGTCAGCATCTAAAAACCCCTCTAACGCAGATTTATTGTCACCGCCAAACTGTAAACATAACCTGGAAGTGCCCTTGAGATATTTGAGAATCCACTTAACTGCTGTCTAGTGCTCTTTGCCTGGATTTGAGAGATAGCGACTCACCACACCTATAGCATGAGCAATGTCAGGCCTGGTACACACCATAGCATACATAAGACTTCCTGCTGCTGAAGCATATGGGACTTTCTTCATATCTTCCTTGTCTGCTTTACTCTTTGGACACTGAGCTGAACTCAGTTTGAAGTGACCTGCAAGTGGAGAGCAGACAGCTTTTGCTTTGCTCATGTTGAATCTCTCTAACACCTTCTCAATATACCTCTCTTGTGATAACCACAATTTCTGGCTCTTCCTATCTCTAATAATCCTCATACCCAGAATTTGGCTAGCGGGTCCTAAGTCTTTCATAGAGAAAGACTTACTCAATGCAATCTTCAGTTCTTTGATCTGTTTGGCATCCTTGCCAATAATCAGCATATCATCTACATAAAGTTGCAATATAATAAACTCACCACTGGTTAACTTCTTAATAAAGACACAATGGTCTGTAGCAGTCCTGATATAACCCTGATCAATCATGAAGGACTCAAACTTCTTGTACCACTACCTTGGAGCTTGTTTCAGTCCATATAAACTTTTCTTCAATCTGCAAACAAGATTCTCCTTCTCCTTGATGTTGAACCCTTCAAGCTGCTCCATATAAATCTCTTCCTCCATATCACCATGAAGGAATGTTGTCTTCACATCCATCTGCTCAACCTCTAGATTCATTCTAGCAGCAATACTGAGCACAACCCTAATAGATAACATCTTCACCACTGGTGAGAAAATCTCTTCAAAATCGACCCCCTTCTTCTGACTGAACCCCTTCACAACCAGCCTTGCCTTATACCTTGGCTGTGAGCTACTTTCATCAGTCTTCAATCTGTACACCCATTTATTTCTTAGAGGTCTCTTGCCCTTAGGCAGTTCAACTAGCTCATAGGTCTTGTTTTCATACAAGGATTTTATTTCCTCTTGCATGGCTTTCACCCATTCTTTCTTCTTGTCATGAGTCATTGCTTCCTTATAACACTCAGGTTCTCCCCCATCAGTAACCATCACATACTCATCTGGACTATACCTCACTGATGGTCTTCTATCTCTAGAAGATCTCCTCACCTCAGCCTGCTGCTATGGCTCTTGTAACTCATTACTTGTGTCCTCCATAGTTCTTCCATTAGTAAGATCAGATAAAGGTGCAGGATCTACATTTGTAGGAATCTGACCTGAGGATGCTGGCTTCTCAGTCTTTTCCATATCTTCAATTGTCTGGTCTTCTATGAAAACCACATCTCTACTCCTGATAATCTTCTTATCAATAGGATCCCACAATCTATACTCATACTCATCATGTGCATATCCAAGGAAAATACATTGCTTAGAGTTGGTATCAAGCTTTGCTCTCTCATCCTTTGGAATGTGCACAAAAGCCCTGCAACCAAAAACTCGTAAGTAATTGTAAGAAATGTCTTTACCTGTCCAGACCTTCTCTAGGATATCACCATCCAGAGCATATGAGGGAGAAAGATTTATCAAATCAACAGCTGTTCTCATAGCTTCACCCCAAAATGACTTAAGCAACTTGGCCTGAGATAACATGCACTTCACTCTCTTAGCAATTGTGCGATTCATTCTTTCTACAACACCATTCTGCTGTGGTGTCTTTGGGACTGTCTTCTCCAGTTTTATCCCATGATCAACACAGTATTGTTCAAACGGGCTTCTGTACTCCCCACCATTGTCGGTCCTAATATATATCAACTTCCTGCTGGTCTCATGCTCCACTCCAGAGTGAAACTATTTAAATACATCAAAACCTGATCTTTGGACTTCAAGGCATATGTCCAAAGCTTCCTAGAGTGGTCATCAATAAATGTAACAAAATACATTGCACCACCTATTGTCAAATCCTTCATATAACACACATCTGTATGAACCAGATCTAATATATGAGCTTTTCTACTAGGTGTATTTCTCTGAAAACTAACTCTATGATGTTTACCAGTAAAACAGTTAGTGCATGGTTTTAAAGAAGTACCTTTCAAATCTAGTAGAAGCTTCTTCTTCATAAGCATCTGGAGCCCCTTCTCACTCATGTGCCCGAGTCATCTGCGCCATATCTCTACAGTAGCATCATCAGTCAAGTTCAATTCACCTTTACGTAGCTTTGCTGGCATTAAGTAAAGTGTGTTATCCTTTCTTCATTTTGCTACAATTAGAGACCCTTTGGTGAGCTTCCAACTACCATCACCAAAGTAACTGTGAAAGCCTTCATCATCTAATTTTCCTGTTGAGATCAGGTTCAGGCGGATATCTAGTACATGTCTTACATCCTTGAGAACGAGTTTACACCTTGTATTAGTTTCCAAGATGATATTCCTAATGCTTGTAATCCTTGAGGTTTCATTATTTCCCATCCTAACATTGCCATAATCACCAGTAGTGTAAGATGAGAAAAACTCACCATGTTCTGTCACATGAAAGGAGGCACCAGAATCAACTACCCAGTCACTATCATGACCTGCAAGACTAATACAACCCTTATCCCATGTAACCACTATCTCACCATATGCTACTGCAGTGGTGTCTTCGTCTGAATCATCACCCTTTCCTTGCTTTTTCTTCCACAGTCTGCATTCCTTCTTGTAATGTCCTAGCTTGTCATAATAAAAACATTTAATGTTCTTTCTACCCCTTGACTTGGATCTCCCCTTTGACTTATCTACTTTGTCAGATTTATCATTCTTTCCTCTATTCTTGCTTCTACCCCTCCTATCATACTTGTCTGTGACAAGTGCCCTAGAATCAGAACCAGTACCCAAATCTTTCCTTCTAGCCTCTTCATTGATTAAACTATCCTTAACCATAGACAAGGTTAACGTTCCATCTGGAGTTGAATTACTAACCGATACTACAAGAGTTTCTCAACTCTCAGGTAATGAGCTCAACAATAGGAGTGCTTGCATCTCATCCTCAAGCACAAGCTTCATTGCAGTTAGTTGATTCATGAGTCCCTAAAAATCATTCAAATGCTTTGACATATTCGAGCCTTCCCTGTATTTCAAGTTAACCACCCTTCTTATCAAAGAAGTTTTATTCAAGGCAGTTTGCCTCTCATACATCGACTCTAATTTCTTCCATAGAACATCAGCCCTAGTCTCCTGAGCAACATGATGATACACACTCTGATCAACCCACTATCTAATATACCCTACAGTTTTCCTATGTATTATCAACCACTCTGCATCAGATTTATCCTGTGGCTTTGCAGCATCAACACTTAAAGGCAAATACAAATCTTTGCAGTATAATAGATCTTCCATCATCAACTTCCAGATAGAGTAATTAGAGGAATTAAGTTTAATCATCGTACATGAAGATTCGGCCATGTCTGTGATTGAAAACACAAAACCCTAACTTCAATTTGTAGCGAAAACCCTAATTTTCTTTTTGAAACCTAGAGCTCTTATACCATTTGTTAGGAAAAGAAGATCTATACTCTTCCTCTTGCCTGTGTGATTCACAATTGAAACAAACAATCAATAATAAGATGTGGAAATAAAAAAAAAACAATCAACACCAAGGATTTACGTGGAAAACCCCAATTTGGGGAAAAACCACGGGACCACTGCACACAAATTCTTCCACTATCAAAGTAATGGGTTACACACTTCTTCACTAGTCTCACTAATGGATTACACAGTCTCACCACAAACCGGTGGATCAAATACAATGGATTTCCCTCTCTAGAACTCTCTCTAGGTTTAGGAATCACCTCTTTTGTGTTTTCAGTTTTCACTCTTGTGTTTTCGTCTTTTTTCACACACCCTACAAAGGAATACCACTATATATATATAGTCCAAAAAATAGACAGCCGACTTAGGACTTACGCCGGCATAAAGGCCAGTGGCCTAAGTTTCAAGGCCGACAGCTTATATATTATAGGCCGACGGTGATCTAATCTAGGCCGACAGCCTCAAGCCGGCC
Organism: Laguncularia racemosa; assembly: GCA_037954665.1. Taxonomy (NCBI): domain Eukaryota; kingdom Viridiplantae; phylum Streptophyta; class Magnoliopsida; order Myrtales; family Combretaceae; genus Laguncularia; species Laguncularia racemosa. The sequence goes on along the minus strand of JBBMOL010000259.1, from coordinate 142,250 downwards.
TAGGCCCTGTTTCACTTAGTTTCGTCAATTTTCTTCAAGCTTAACATTCTTTCATCCAAGTATACTACATATACTTAGAATACCCTTGGTATAGACCCATATGTGTTAGATCTATACCCTAACATGATGTCAAGGGAAAAAAAAAAAAGCATTTCAAATGTGAAGAAAAAGAAAAAAATTATATTATCATTTCTAGGTAGCAAATCTACTCGTGATTATGGTCCTCCAATGGTAGCTAGGGTGGTGATGATGGTGTTTTAGAATGAATAGAGGAAAATAAATAAATTTATTACTAGTATTTTGTAGAGAGAGTATAGTTACATAATAAAACTGTACTATGATGAATGGGATGCTTTATAGTATTTTAGATTAGTATAATCAATAGGGTTTGTTAACACTAGTTCACTTATTCATATCCTCTTTTAGCACATTCAAAGCATCAATTAAGATACCTTATGGACTCTTAGGCTCATTTCTACTCACTAGGAACCGTTATATATTCTCATAAGAGGAGAATATTTTGGCATTTATCTCAAACATTGCTCAAGAGAAAATAGTTTACTTGATTTTCTCTCCATTACATGTCACAATGATATAAGAGCCTGAGGTTGCCCATTTCTTTCCTTAGATTCCACTCCACTATACCCTTGTAAAAAAATATGTGTGTGCCTATTGTGTGTTTGGTGTCCTTATCATGTGAGGCACATTACATGCACAAGACACACTTCAAAAATCCATATGGAGAGAGAGAAGTTCTCAAATAGAGTAAGGAAGAGGAGGCTTTAATCACAGGATGAGGAATAAGAGAGGTATAGGTTTGATTTTTAAGATCTTAAAAGAAATTTTATTGTCAATTTTCAAATTGTTCATACAAGAAAAAAAATAAGAAATAAGAAATAAAAGATCCTTTTAGAGCCTATTTCTACGATGGGTATAATCCTATCAATCCAAAACAACACAAACCAAACAATCATATAATTATCATTGACTAAGTCTCTCTCTATTTTGATTTGTTACTCTCATAAGATGAAAAGGTTTTAGCACTTAACTTGATGGTTGCTCTCAGGAGACCAAGAAAAGATTTATTATGTATTACACATCATGTATTATATATATATAGTTGTTGAGTCTAAATTCTGATTCATTTTTCCGAACTTAATTTACACTAAACCTTATGCCCATTTAAAATAAATCTTCGACTAAAATTATGAAAAATTTTATTTTTTATCTAACTTGAAGAAAAAGGAGTCGCTGCCTGATTGAGATCGGGAAAAATATTAAATTAAGACTAATTGAGAAGATTAATCTTAATTTAGTTACCAGTTCGCATAGAATGTTTTAAATAAAACTAAAGATTTTGGAATTGGGGGCTATCCTATTAAAACCTTATGGTTGCCACTTTAACCTTCCAAAATTAGATTTTATTTTATTTTAAAATGTTTAACTAGAGAAAGTAAAAAAAAAAAATATTATTTGAGGAAACTTCATAGGTACCTATATACCCGCTATTCAAGATTAGGCCGGTCTAGTTCATAATTTTTTTTAAATGTTTATTGCAGAGACCAAAATTTATTTATTCATAAAAATATTAAAAAATTCTACTAAAAGAAAATAATTTTTTAAAGAAAATAAATTTTTTAAATAGCTTTAAAAAATATTATTATTATTTTTTGAAATTTCTAAAATTTTGAAAATAACTAATTGTTTTAGGGAAAATGTCTTTCTCTTTTATAATGACAAAAAAAAAAAAAAGAACTTGGTCAGAGACGAGGTGGCAGCTTCCAGCAGTGCTTTAGCCTATTGGGGACATCGGAATCGTACAGTGGAAGATGATGCGTCAACCTACCTAGCTAGTTCAATCCTAAATGAAACGGAGGGTGGTGATCGGAAAGGTAGCCAACAGTGGAGCTTTGGATGGTCACGATTCAAGGTTTCCCTACTGCTTCTGAAGCAAAAAAAGTACTTCCTAGGCTTTTCGACGATGAGGAAACTAATGGAGGTGGTAGTTTTCCCTATAAATGGCTTATGGAAGCTAATTCCTAGAGGGCGAGAAGAATACAATTAGAGAGAGAAAATGTTGAAAAGCTTTGAAATTGAGGTGATTTTCTCTTAATTCCTATCCCGAAAGGCTTACTCATGCTCCTATTTATACTATTCGGTGCCAACTTAAGCTTGGAAAGTTCCAATTTGTATTAAATTCGAAAATCAAAATAAATGTGTTTGAATATTTTGATTTCAAATTTTAATGAAATTTGTTGAGATTCAAGTGTAATTGCTAGCCAAAATGAATCTTCAATTGTATATTTGTGTTTAAAATTCAAATGGAAGCTTCGGTTCTTACTGTAATTGCTAGAATCAAGCTTTGGTCAATTAGAAAAAAATCCACATTTTCAAATTTTAAATGCTAATTTGACTCTCTTTTTGATTGAATCTGGACAATCTCTTATGCTTGATTCGAAATATGCCAACTTGTGTTCATAATCCCATCATTAAATTGGTGAAATTGCGAAGGAAAGTGGATCAAAATTGATATTAAAAAAGAGCTTACTAGGTTAGTTTTCCAATCGAGAATATGCTAACGGAGGTAGAAGATGATCTACAGTGTAAAAACGTGTCTTCAAAACACGTTTTTCACTATTTGCTAGAAGAAGAAAACGTGTTTTGAATGCACATTTTCTACTATTTATTGGATGAAAAAAAAACATATGTTGAACACACGTTTTCCGTTATAATAAAATTTTGCGCAGCATGCACCTACAATGATTCAAACCCGAGACTAAGAATCGTTTTGTGTGAGTGTCTTCTATTAGGCTGTTAGTCTGTGCCTCAATTTATTATGCAATCAAGTTGCATTTATTTTCCCTTTTTATTTTATAATAATAATAATAATAATAAAAAAAATTAAGTAAATAAAGAGGGAGAAAAATTGTGTGTTTACAGCTGCCCCTCTTTGTAGTAAAGTTTGAGGAAAACTTTAATACAAAGACTAAGGAGACATAGTATTTTTTTTTTAAAGTGTACCTTAACAAGCTATTCAACCAAATGCGAGAAATATTTTACTAAACTAGTGAGAGATGTTTAGGATGGTGTTTTGCTACTATCTTGTACTGGAAAACGTCTTCACAAACTAGTAACACTAAGCGATGATTTTTAGAATAGTGCCTCCATGGGCTGACTAATTTTAATGAGAGAACGTCCATTATGGACTAGCAAAGAAAAAATGAATTTTAAAATAGTGCCACTATGGGCTGACTAATTTTCATGAGAAAATGTCTATTACAGACCAATAATCTTAAGAAATGATGAATTTTTAGAATAGTGCCTTTATGAGCTGACTAACTTGCATGGGAAAGCGTCTATTACAAACTAGCAATCCTTAGAAATAATAAAATTTTAAAATAGTGCCCCTATGGGCCAACTAACTTCATGGGAAAGCATCTATGACAGATTAGCAATCCTAATATATGGTGAATTTTATAATAGTGCCCCTGTAGGCTAATTATTTGCATGGAAAAACGTCTATTATAGACTAGCAATCCTAAGAAACGATGGAATTTATAATAATGCCTCTATGGGCTAACTCTTTTGCTACTTACTTATAATGAAATATCTTACCTAGTTTTGCAAATAGTGCCTAAACAGTGAACCCTTTTATCAAAGTTTAAAAACACCCATTCATCAGTTCTTTCTTCGTTGGATGAGCCATGCTTGTATGAGATTCATTTTTATTTTAAAGTTCCAACCATTTCAATTCATTTTGCTCAAATTTTATCTCCACCTCTATTGTTCAAGACTTTAATTGGAAATAGCAATTAAAAAACTTCTTTTCGAAAAAAAAAATGAAACCATAATGGAGTATTTGAAGAGTTTTCATCATTTAGCATTGTTTTATTCCTCATAACTTCTCTCATGTTTGAGTGTGTATGGCAAAACCAGGAGTACAAGAAGAAAAAATTTATCAATGATGGGATGGATGATTAGTCCAATGCAAACAACCATCAAGGATATCAGCTTTACACATAGATGATAAAAATTAGACCATCAAGAGACCAATAATGGCCAACCTAAGTAAGATTCCATTGATTCATCAGGGATAGTACATTTTAACTGCATCGGAATTTACAGGGTCCTTCAAACTCGTACCATCCATTCGTGACAAAATCAATGCTCCTCTCGATAACACTTTCTTTACAAAATATGCCCCCTTATAATTAAGCGTAAACTTACCTCTAGGATCTTGCACATTTGAGAGAACCTTTTCTAGAACTAAGTTTCCCTCTTGAAAATTTCAAGGTCGCACTCTTTTATTAAAAGCCTTAACCATTCTTTGTTGGTAGCATTGACCATGGCATAATGCTGCTAACCTCTTTTCATCAATTAAGCTCAATTGATCAACCCATTTTTTCACCCAATTAGCTTCATCTAATTGAGTTTCTGAAAACACTTTGAGTGATGGAATCTCAACTTCGACTAATAATACTACTTTAGTGCCATATACCAAAGAATAAGGTGTAGCTCCTATTAACGTTCTAATGGAGGTTCGATATGCCATGGGTACGAATGGTAACATCTCATGCTAGTCTTTATAAGTAATGGTCATCTTCTCAATAATCCGCTTGATATTTTTATTGGCCGCTTCTACAGCTCCATTCATTTGTGGTCGATATGAAGTAGAATTCCTGTGATTGATTCTAAAATGTTGGAAAAATTCTATCATGAGCTTGTTGTTCAGGTTTATGCCATTATCTATCATAATTAACTTAGGAGATCCATATTGAGCAATAATGTCCTTTTTAGTGAATTTGACAACTACTCATTTGGTAATATTAGTATATGAGGAAGCTTCAACCCATTTAGTGAAATAATCGATAGCTACTAGTATGGACCGATGACCATGGGATGCTTTGGTTAATTGGTCTAATTATGTCTAGACCCCACATAGAGAATTGCCCATGGTGAAGAAAGTGTATGAAGTTCCTGAGGCGAAGCATTTATTTTGTTGGCATAAATTTGACATGGATGACAACATCTCACATGTTTGATGGAGTTAGTTTCCATAGTCAACTAATAATAATTCAGTCTCATGATTTTCCTAGCCAACATGTAACTATTCATATGAGGACCACATATTCTCTCATGTACCTCTTTCATGAGCGTGTTTGCCTCCTTTTATCCACACATCTCAATAATGTGTTATCAAAATGATTGCTTATATATTGTGGACCCACTTAGCAGAAAATGACCTACCAACCTTCTAAGCATTTTTTGACCTTTCCGATTAGCCTTTTTTGGATACTTTCCCTCCTTCAGGAAGATCTTGATATCATGATACCAAGGCTTATCATCATTTGTTTCTTTGGTAGTAAAAAGTAAGTTTGTCTTCAATCTCAATCTTAAGAGGTTGGATTTCTACCCCTCCTGATATTTAGGTCAAAGATGCTAATGTAGCTAGGGCATCGACAAACTGATTATGCACCCTTAGTATATATGTGAATGTGATCTTTTCAAGCTTCTCCATTGACCTTGACAAGTGCTTGCGATAAGGTACCAATTTTGGATCTTTGGTCTTATATTCCCCTCGAGTTTGATAAATGATTAGTGAGGAGTCCCTATATACCTCCAATTCATGAATTACCATATCTAAAGCCATTTTGAGACCGATAATGCATGCTTAATATTCTACAATGTTGTTAGTATATGGTAATGTAAGCCTCATTGCTATAGGGAATTGGGTGCTTTCAAGTGAAAACAACACTACCCCTATTCCATAACCAAATACATTGGTAGCTCCATCAAAATACAATTTCCATTTGAGAAATTTTTCTTCTTCGGAGTTAAGATCACCTTCAGTTATCAATATTTCTTTATCTAGAAATTGTATTTGTGGTCCTTGGGAAGTTCCTTCAAGTAGATGTCTAGCCAATTGATCTGCTATAGCCTGACCTTTGATTGAACTCTGGTTCATATAGGTAATGTCGAATTCAGACAATAGCATTTGTCATTTATAAATCCTACCAATTAAAGTTGGTTTGTTTGCTAAATACTTCAGGTGATCATGTCTTATTAATAATTCGATTGAATAGTAGAGCATATATTGTCTGAGTTAATGCATGACCCAAACTAATGCATAACATGTTCTCTCTATTTCTGAATATTTTTGTTCCCCCTCAATAAATTTCTTATTCAAGTATTAAACGGCTTATTCTCTCCCTTCTTTATCTTTTTGACCAAGAATGCACCTCATAGATTCAGGTAGTATTGTCATGTATAAGAATAATGGTTTCTTGAGTTTAGGAGCCACTAGCACTGGAGAATTCATGGGATATTGCTTGATTTCTATGAAAGCTATTTCACATTCTTCATTCCACTTAATGGTTGTGTTTTTCTTGAGTAGTTTGAATAAAGGTGGGCATTTTCTGTGAGTTGGGAAATGAACCAAGCAATGTAATTTAAGCATCCAAGTAGTCCATTGACTTCTTTAAGTGTGCACAGAGGTGGCATTTCCAATATTGCTTTGACCTTATCTGGATCCACTTCAATGCCCATTTAACTGACCATAAAACCTAACAACTTCCCGGAGGTAACTCCGAAAGTACATTTTTCCAAGTTAAGTTTCAATTGGTATTTTTTCAACCGTTCAAACAACTTTTTCAAAGTGTCTACGTAGTCCTCCCCTCTTTTAGATTTAGCGATCAAATCATCAACATATACCTCAATTTCCTAATGTATCATGTCATGAAATAATGCAACCATTGCTCTTTGATATGTTGCCCTAACATTTTTGAGACCAAATGGCATAACCTTATAACAAAAGGTGTCTTAGGTTATGATGAAAGTTGTCTTGGTTTTATCTTGTTCTAACATCTTGATTTGGTTATACCCTGAAAAACCATCCATGAATGAAAAAAGATTGTTTCCAGCAGTATTATTTACTAGGCCATCTATGTGGAGTAAAGGGAGATTATCTTTTGGTGTTACTTGATTTAAATCTTGGAAATCTACTCATACACGAACTTTCCCATTCTTTTTATTGTAGGGACTATGTTAGCTACCCATTTAGGATAATCTAATACTTCAATAAAACCAACCTCTAATAATTTCTTGATTTCTTCCTTAATTTTCAATAAAATATCAAGTTGAAATCATCTTAATTTTTGTTTCTTGGGTTTGATAGCTTCTTGTGTAGGTAGCTTATGAACAACAATTGATGAGTTAAGTCCTAGCATATCTTCAAAAGACCATGCGAACACATCAAGGTATTCGAATAATAGCTGGGTCAACCTTCTTTTCTATTCATTATTAAGATTGCCCCCTAATCTTAAGGTTCCTAGGGTTATCTTCATTTCCTAGGTTGACTATTTCAGTTAACTCATCAAATGAAATCTTATCTTGCTTATATTATTGCTAGTTTTCTTGAATCACTTTGTGCTCATTGAAATCATCTAAACCAGTAGGGTTAGAGGTGATATCGACATTTTTACCCTCCATGTGTGCGAGATATCCTTGATTTTCATCATTGGATCTAGATAAATGTAAAAAAAAAAAAAAATGAGTAGAAGAAGTGAATTTGAAAATTTATTGATTTCATTTATGTAGGTTACATTTATTGAATGAAAGATCTAAAGTCTAAGGTCATAATTTTTTAAATAGAGAAAGTAAAAAAAAAAAAATTATTATTTGAGGTTGCCCCGTGAGTGCCTATGTACCTGCTATTCAAGATCAAACGGGTTGTAGTTCTTTTTTTTTTTTAATGTTTATTATAGAGACCAAAATTTATTTATTCATAAAAAATATAAAAAACTACTAAAAGAAAATAATTTTTTTAAAGAATAATTTTTTTAAATAAAAATAGCTTTGAAAAAAATATATTATTACTTTTTATTTTGGAAAATTCTAAAAGAATAACTCAATTTTTTTTAATGTTTATTATAGGGACCAAAATTTATTTATTCATAAAAAATATTAAAAGAAAATCTACTAAAAGAAAATAATTTTTTAAAAGAAAAGTTTTTTTAAATAGCTCTAAAAAATTATTATTATTATTATTATTATTTTGAAATTTCTAAAATTTAAAAAATAACTATTTTTTTTTAGGGAAAGCATCTTTTTTTTTTTTACAATGACCAAAAAAAAAAAAGAACCTAGTCAAAGAAGAGGCTGCTAGTTAGAGACAAGGTGGCAGCTTCTAGCGATGCTTTAGCCTATTGGGGACTTTAAAATCGTACAGTAGAAAATGGTGTTTCAACCTACCTAGTTGGTTTGATCCTAAATGTAGTAGAGGACAATGATTGAAAGGTAATCGGCGACTAATGGAAGTAGTAGTTTTCCCTAGAAATGGCTTAGGAAGCTAATTACTAGAAAGAGAAAAAAATGCGATTAGAGAGAGAAAATGTTGAAAAGCTTAGAAATGAGGTGATTTTCTCTTGATTCCTATCTCATAAGGCTTACTCAGGCTCCTATTTATTCTATTTAGTGCCGACCTGAGCTTGGAAAGTTCCAATTTGTATTAAATTCAAAAATTAAAATAAATGTGTTTGAATATTTGAATATTTCAAATATTTTAATTAAAATATATTCAAGTATAATTGCTAGCCAAAATGACTCTTCAATTGTATATTTTTGTTTAAAATTCAAATGGAAGTTTCAGTTCTTACTATAATTGCCAGAATCAAGCTTATTCAATTAGAGAAAAATCCGCATTTTCAAATTGATTTCAATTTCTAAATGCTAATTTGACTCTCTTTTTTATTGAATTTGGACAATCTTTTAGGCTTGATTCGAAATATGCCAACTTGTGTTCATAATCCCATCATTAAATTGGTGAAATTGCGAAGGAAAGTGGATACAAAATTGATCATAAAAAAGACCTTACCAGGTTAGTTTTCCAGCCAAGAATATGCTGATAGAGGTAGAAGATGATCTACAGTGTAAAAACGTGTGTTCAAAACACGTTTTTCACTGTTTGTTGGAAGAAGAAAACATGTTTTGACCACATGTTTTCTACTATTTATTAGAAGAAAACAAAAAAAAATGTGTTCAACACACGTTTTCCAATGGAAATTTTTTTTGCACAACATGCACTTGCCATGATTTGAACCCAAGACCAAGAATCCTTTTGTGCGTGTCTTTTGTTAGGTTGTTGGCCTATGCTTGGTTTATTGTGTAATCAAATTGCATTTGTTTTCCCTTTTTTTTTTAATTAAGAAAAACAAAAAATAAGTAATAATAATAAGAAATAAGTAAAGAGAGCAGAAAAATTGTGTGTTTACAATAGTGCTTAAATATCAATAAGATTTTAACATATATATATATATTGTGTAAAATACAAGTAGTAATTATTTTGTAAACTATTCAAATATATTAAAATTTTATTAGTATTTATATACTATGTGTACTAACACATGGCTTATAATATCCAATAACTATTTTTTTCCAAATGATCCCGATCTACTTGATTTTCTCTTTATCACATGTCATAGCAATATAAGAGCCTAAAGAAATTAGTTATCCCTTCCTTTGGACTCCTCTCCACATTATATCCCCGTCAAAAATTGAGTGAAGTATAGTGCTCTTCCGGTGTCTCTTGATGCATACATGACAAACTTAAAAAAACCATATAGACAATCTCAGTAGGTTCTATTTATAGTAAATACAATCCCACCAAGTTTAATTATGTATAATTATCCATTAGATAGTAAAAGTGTGTGAACACAAGGCAAAATTTGATGAAAATAAAGAAAACTTCTTGCCCTGCAACCCACTAGCAATGTTAGTTCGCAGACATACGACAAGAGTATCAATTCATGAGTCCATTAATTAATTACTCGTAGAAGAGTGCATGAAATTCGTTTATTTTATATTCTTTAGAATTTCCCCTCCAAAAACTTCCAGTAAAACACAGATAGTTTAATGTTTCATCCCTATCACATTGATCTTTACACTACATTATAACAAGACTTGCTTTCCCTTCATGAGATGAGCTAGTGGACTGATGGATAAGAGAACTAAGAGGGCTGAAAAAGCGCTTGGGCACTCTATAGTCTACGTCGGATGTAGATCAATATCTTGGTGGTATGAATTTAGATTCACTAAAGGGTGAAGCACGTTACATGATAATTAATGGTAGAAATTAAAGAAATATGATAATGTTATAAGATATTTAAAAAATATAAACAATCTCATCTAATAATTTTTTTAATATTATCTAAAGTATTTTAAAGAATTTATTTTCAGTGGTATATTTATGTGTTTCTGTTTACTAAAGCTACATATATAGTATATAATAATTATATTTAATTAACTTTATCGTTAAAATTATTCCTACCAATTCCCTGCTATTCAAATAAGATTTCGTTTTTTCTTTCCTTCTTAATTCTTTTTTCTAATTTTGCATGAAAAAAACTTATCATGGAGTTTCAGCACCCAATTAATTATCACTACAACAGAAACAAGCAAAAACGAGGAATTATATTGTGAGAAGTAAATCGCCATAAAGGAAAATGCGTTTTTCTGAGAAAATAATTCTTGCAAATAATACATAGTTATTGTGAGAAGTTAATTGCCGCAAAAGGGAATGCTTTTTCTAGGAACATAATTCTTGCAAATAGTATATGTGACGATGTGATTGCCGCATCTGCCATTTTCATCGCAATTGCTTATTTACGAGAAAGTAATTGCCACATGTCAGCTAAATTTTGGCCCCATGTACTTTCCTTCGGCATTTTCCCTCCTCGTCTTTTCCCCTCTCATCGTCCCAGATTGAGCCTCCTTTCCCAAGAAAACACAAACCCAAAACACTTCCATCGCCGATCTTTTTACCCAGAATTTGAAGGAGCAATTTCCGCAAAGTGGCTCTCTTGTTCAGCTAGATTTGTGGCTTGTAAAAGGTGTGTCTAAACATCTCTTCCTCTTCCCTCTCTCTCCTCCACCCCCCCCCCCCCCCCCCCCCCCCCCCCCCCCCCCCCCTATCTATTTACCCAGAACTTTCAATTTTTATTTTTTGGGTTCTCCATGGAATGCAGATGAAATGAAGCTGGAGAAGTTCGAATTTTAGTGTGTCATGGGTGTGCTTTGACTATCCTCGTGAAGGGATGGTAAATCTATCGCTCTCTCCCCTAATTTGTCAAGTAACTGTGATGTTGTTTTGGTGTTGTTAAATTTGGGGTTTTGTTGGGTGAAATACATTTGTAATAGTGATCGTTCGGCTTAAGGGGTGTTCGGTTTGAATGCGGTAGGAGTTGGGCAAAAGGAGCTCGGCAGATGCTTATACTTGTGTAATATGGCATTATAATTTACAGTCTTGTTGAATTGGCAGTGTTGATTTTAGTTACCATTTGATTAGTTCTAGAATTTCCCTTTGAAGTGCTTGTTAGTTTTACAATATTTTCCATTTGGAGAGCCATGGTATTTCTTTTTTCATCAGACTCAGCAAAATGTGTTGATACTCCCTTTACTGTTGCATATGATAATGGCGATTACATGTTTAGGATGAGTGGAAGGAGATGTCACATGACACATGATTGTACTTCTTCGGAATATATCTAAGGGGTACGAAGTTTCCTTGAAGTAGTTGTGCAACATCATCAGGATTCAAATGGATTTATCCGTTGTCCATGTCGAGATTGTCTTAATCAAGAATGGTTACCAATAGAGGCCATTGAGGTTCATCTAATTTGTCAAGAAATGGCATGGTCTTACATGACTTGGATATTTCATGGGGAGACATCACATATTGATAAGTTGGATTGTATATACTCAAGTTTGAATTGCTCTAGGATTAGTAACAACCAAACTAGTGTGCAAAACCCATCAATAATGGAGGAAGTGGTATGTGATAATGGCCATACATTTGAGGATGATGCCGATCATCAAATATTAGAGGATTTAGCATGCAGTGGTAATGAATCTCAAGATGATATGTTAGAGGATAATGGAGGAGATGAAATTAACATGGATAAGTAGAGTGGCTTATTTGAAGAAGAAAAACGTGATGTCTATCCAAGGTGCAAGAAACTTTCATTGCTATCTGCTGTAATACAGATGATGCATTTCAAGGTTGACTGTCGACAATCTGTACAAAGTTTCAACAATTGGCTTAGTTTTGTGAAGAGTATATTACCAAAGGAGGAAGTACTCCTAGGTTCCTATTATGAGTGTCAAAAAATGTTATGCCAATTGGGAATGGATGCTTATCTTATTCATGCATGTAAAAATGACTATGTCTTATTTAGGAAAGCATTTAAGGACTTAGATTATTGTCCACAATGTAACCATTCAAGGTGGACAATGAAGAGTGATGACAAGAAGAAGAAAACTCCCATGAAGGTTTTACGGTTTTTTCCACTAATACTGCATCTTCAACGATTGTTCATGTGTAGAAAAACAACACCTCTGATGAGATGGCATAAGGAAGGGCATGTCACTGAGGAAGATGGGACTTGGCATAAAGAAGGGCGTGCTATTGGGGATAATGTACTAAGGTACCCTTCAGACTTAGAAGCATGGAAGATTTAGACCAAAAGTTTCCTAATTTTAGTTCTGATCTAAGGAATGTACGATTAGCACTTGCAATAGATGGATTCAATCCATTTGGTAATTTAAGTACTGCATATCGTTCATGGCCTATTATCTTATTTCCTTACAATGTGCCGCCATAGGCTTCTATGAAAGAGCCATTTCTTTTTATGCCTTTGCTAGTATCGGGTCCTAGATCACCAAGCCAAGACATTGACATTTTTTTACAACCGTTGATTGATGAGTTGAAGGAGTTATAGGTAGAAGGGGTTAAAACCTTTGATGTTGTCTCTAGTCGATCATTTTGCATGCGTGCAGCACTATTATGGACAATCCATGATTTCCCCGCATATGGTGATGTATCAGGTTGGATCACAAAGGGTTACAAGGCTTGTCCCATTTTTAATGTGGATGTCACTAGTGGCCATCCACAAAGCAAATTTCATTACATGGGGCATCGACAGTTTTTATCAATGAACCATAGGTGGCGTAATGAAAAGATGAAGTTCGATGGAATTGTGTAGAAGTGTAGGGCTCTTAGGCAATTTAGCAATGACGATATTTTGATGCAATTGAGTCGATATGAGCATGTCATCTTAAGAAAGACAACTGGTTGTGGGAAGAGAAAGAGGTTAAATGATGAGCTTAATTAGTGTAAAAAAGGTATCCTTTTTGGATTGCCTTATTAGGATAAACTAATTATCAGACACAACTTAGATGTCATGCACATTAAGAAAAACATCTATGATAGTTTAGTTGGTACCATTCTAAACTTTAAGGGCAAATCAAAGGATACTAATAAAGCAAAATTGACTTTACAAGATATGGGAATTCGACTTGAATTGCATCTTCAAAGAGGAACAGGTCGGGTGGTGAAATCTACAGCACAATTTACACTACCTCCTAACCATGTGAGAGAATTGTGTAGCTTAATAAAAGATGTAAAACTTCTTAATGGATATGCCTCCAGCATTTCTGCATGCTTGGGGGTGTTTGAGGCAACATTAAAGGGGTTAAAGAGCCATGATTACCATGTATTACTAGAAATGATTCTTCCTGTTGTATTACATGGATATCTTAGAGATGACATATATGGAGCAATAAGTGAGATGTCCAGACTTTTTAGAGAGCTTTGTGCTAAAGAGTTGAGAGTAGAGGTACTATAGTCTCTATAGAGGAGCATTGTTTTGACACTGTATAAATTGGAAATGATTTTTCCACCTGCTTTTTTTGATGTCATGATTCATCTAGCAGTACATCTACCAAGAGAAGCATGTATTTGTGGTCCAGTGTAACATAGATGGATGTATCCGATTGAGCGGTACTTAGGGGTTTTGAAAGGATACGTTAGAAATAAAGCGACCAGAGGGTTCCATAACTTAGGCCTATGTTATGTGCAAAAGTTTGACGTTTTGCTCTATGTATTTTGAAAACATGGATTCAAGGTTCAATAGGCCTCATAGGCAATGGGATGATATTGAGCTCCAGAAAGCAAGTTTTCGAGTTTTCTCGCAAGTGGTGTGCCCGATGGGCAATTGTACATATGCTAAAGTGAATGAGGAGATAAATAAAATGCATTGGTATATATTGAACAATTGTGAGGAGATTCGTCCATACATTCGATAAGCATTTCGTTATTATTGAAATCTTTTCAATAAAAGAAATGAAAATCTTTCATACAATTTTTAAATAATTAGGGAATTTGAGTAAAAGTTACAAGAACATTATGGATAAGCCAATGTACAAGAAATTGTTATGGAGCAATTCCCAGCGTGGTTTAAAAGTAAAGTAAGTGCATCTAATAAACCCATTAACTTATGATTCTAAGCTTGTGGATTTTAAAATCCAAGTTAACTTTGTTTATTCCTCTACAGATTGTATTTGCTAAAACTACAGCTTTGTTTCAAAAATCTGATGACTTAAATGCCCTTTCATGGGGCCTACAAAAGAATGTTCAGGTTAATTAAGGATGTGTGGAGTAAACACCCCATTTTTGCTCTTTAATCACAAATAATGTTTAATTTTTTATTTTTTGATTTTTCCTCCTATATTGAAAAAATGTTGAAAAAATAAAATAAATAAGATATCCCAATTTTGGAAATGATGATAGAAATAATAAAAAAAGATGTTAAATAATTTTTAAAATTTTTTTGAATTTCAAAATAATATAAAAGTAATAAAAATTACAACGCATATGAATAAAGAAAGTGGGCTAGCTTAGCTGGTCTGAGCTTCGGCCTTGCGTGGGGTGTGGGGGGGGAGAGGCTTAGTCGCAAGTTCAAATCATAGGAGATGCAATCCTTGTTTTTCAATTTTTTTCCTTCGCCCAGGACATGTGTTAACTTGTGATTAGATGGAGGGAGCTCACGTACCGAGCACGTGATTGTCTTCAACCTTCGTCTGAAATGCTCGTCGGCCCGGAAAAATTAAATTTGGTTGTTTTGATGCAATTTTTTGCACAAATCCAGCAAATCTTTAACTAAAATGAGATAAACATCATCCAATTTGCATAAAATCATAACAAAATCAAAGATTTAGATGAATTTAAGCAAATCGGAGATGGGTTTTTAACTGAAGATATGATTCGTGCCTATCGGAGGAAATTCGAGCTTATCTAGCTCGATTTCCAGTGCCTATAAATAGAGCACGACGTAGAGAAGTTAGATCACGGATCAAAAGTGAGAAAAGAGTGAAAAAACAGAGGTTTCAAAGCTCACAGGAGTTCTCCTTTTGCCGCAGCCACCGACCAAGCCACGAACCACCACTTGGAGGCGTTTCTAAAGAAGTCCACCACTATGGTTGGATTACCCACCCCTAGAAAGCTTAGAAGTAGCCTTCAATAGCCTTCGAAAGCCACCAGAACACCGCCGTCAGGGATCCTCCAACCGACCCTGACCTGATTCGACCCGTGACTCGCATCCAGGTTAGTTGGTTTTTTCGATTTTTTTTATTTTATTTCATTTATTTATCCATTTAATTTAGATATTCATTTATTTTGAAATAATTTTTTAATAGTAATCCAAAAATAGAAAAAAAATTAAGATTTTAATTAGGTTTTAGAATTTCAATAAATAAATGTCTAATTTAATATAAAAATAATAAAAAATAAATAATAATAAAAAATAAATAAAATTAATTATTAAATTAGAATTAGATAGATTAATAATATGAATTAAAAATTAATAATGAATTTTTTGTCACTTAGAAAAATCCTTTTTTTAAATAAATTCAAAATTGGTTTTCCTTAAATTAAGACTTTTAGAAAATGAAATAATAAAGCTTAGGCTTAGGTTTTTTTTAAATCTTGAAAATGATAATGAATGTAAACCTGGTGTGTTTTCATAATTAAAACTTAAAAAAGCCCGCTAAAGCTTTTTCATAAAAAGCGAACTATGGCATGTTTGATTCTGAATAGTGGATACGTAGGCACCCTTATGGGGTAACTCTAAAAAGAATAAAGAATTCATTTTCCAAATCATGATTGGTGTAACTTTTAAAGATATTAGAATATGACGCAAATTTCAAAAAGGTAAGGTGGTAACTTTAGGGTTTTAATAAGATAGCCCCCGAGTCAAGAATCTCTGGTTTTTTCTTTTCTTCTTTTTCGTTTACAAAAATAAAAAGAGGAAATCTCGTCGACTAGTTGTCCAAATTAGAACTAATCCGCTCAATCGGTTCTAATTCAATAATTTTTTCGAACCTCAGTTGGGTGGTGACTCCACATAAATAATAAAATTTCTAGTTCAAGTCGATGATTTATATTGGATGAGCATAGAATATAATATAAATCAAATTAGGGAAACATAATAAAAATTTTAAAAATTAGACTCGACATGTGGTAAATAGAGTTAGGTTTATTATAGAAGATCGAGAGACATGTCTTCAATCACAAAATAGTGGTGTTGTTGTGTTAGGTAGGCATGATGGGAAAACCATTACATTCTATAGGACGATAACCAGCATAATACAATTAAACTATACTTATGGTAGGCATGTGTTCCTCTTTAAGTGCAAATGGTATGATACGTATCGGGATAAACCTGAGTTAATTGACGGTGATATGGTTATAATTAATACTAATCGAACATAGTATGAAAACGACCCTTACATTCTCGTTGATTAGGCTCAACAGGTTTTCTATCTAAAAGATCCGAAGATGTCTACTGGAGATTGGAAGGTGGTCTAGAAGGTTCATCATTGCTATCTATTGCATCGAGAATTATTTCAATCATATGATAGTGTTGATCATGATATTACTGACCGACCTCAATTAGACGAGCCACTGCAACAACAGAGCAGTGGTAGAATGATCCCAATAAATCAAATTTTTGTTCATCTTAAGGAATTAGCTCGTGTTTCTCTACCAAAAGAGAGTCCACCTTTAGTTGATATAGATAGTAGTGATGAGTATTCCACTAGTAGTAGTGATGAAGAAGAGTAGATAGTGTAAGGTTATGTTATATTTATCAACTCCTTTTTCATTAGATTTAAATACACAAAAAAAAGTCCTAATTCTATCAATTTTGTTTTGTGTAGTATAGATGTTCCAGGGCCTGGTCGTGTGAGAGATGATCTTGTCGATTAGTTTGGGGTTGACACTATTCAGGAGCACCTCAATTATCGCGAGCCACTATAGTCATCAGATACATTGGAGGATGAAGCAAGTGATGAGCAGAGTGATTATTTATCTGATGAGCAGCATGAAGAACCTTCTAATGAGAATACATAGGAGGACAATTCATTAGAGCACAACACAGAGCCTAAGCACAAGGATGTTTATAAAGGAACCCGTTACAAGCTAATTAAGCGAAGCACGGGTCGTAATCCTATTTTAGAATTGCATGACATTTACAATGCGCCATGAGGAGACAATGCACGAACGTTATCCGGAGAGTTCACTTTAGCACATTGTCACTCTTCTCCATTGTGCTATCCCGAAGCTGGAGGTAAAGCTTGGTCAAAAGTGCCATTAAAGATACAATGAAGGGTGACTAGCACGATTATGGTGAGTTGTTTCCTTCTTACTCTTGATTTTATTTTATACTATGATGCAAAACAAAGATTCATCCATTCCCATCAATTTTTATACATTTGTAGGAAAAGTTTGTTCTTAACCAGGAAAATGATCTACAATGGCCAATGATATTCACAAGATTGCTAGTAGAACATACAGTGAGTTGTGATATCAACTAAAATGAAAGTATAATGAGTATGGTGAGGGTGAGAGAGCACGTTAGAAAGTACCAAAGGGTTTGCTTCACCGACCAGCTAATTGGGTTTCCTTATGTGACTCTTTTAACAATGACCCCCATCATCAGGTAATTTACCTATTTAATACTTACAATATGTGTTTACATGTAATAGCGTAGTTATTTTCCTTTTCATTTAGAAATGTTCTTCAGTCAACAAAATCAATCGAGAAAAGTTGTAATATAACCACACTGTCGGCATGAAATCATTCATGAATATTCAACTTAGTAAGGTATGGAAAAAGGAACCCTAGTTGCTTGTTATTATTTGTGATGATATGATCATTTTCTTTAAAGATTATTATTTATGTCGACAATGGATACAACTTATATCTTCGTATGAACTTGTTTTATTATAATATATTAGGGATTATCAGAGATGAGGACATTTGAACATACCTATAAGAAAAAAAAAAGGTGAATCATTCGAATGGGTGAATTCTATTGCATAAGACAAACATGTAAGTTATAGATAATCAATTACTTCTAGGTTTTTTATAACCATTTTAACTTACTAAAGATTCTTTCTTTTTCTCTTTTTTCGTTATTTGTCCTATAACTATATTTTAAATGATGTAGAGAGCTATGGTGGAATCATACGAGCAAAATTTGCAACAATCTCAATCATCCAGTCAAAAGCCAAAGACATAAGTTGAGATCATGAGAGAGGTCTTGGGTCATACGGCCGGATATAGTCGTGGTTTAGGCTACGGTGTCCCTAAACCACCTTCATTCCATCCCGAGATCCCATTTCTTTGTCATTCTGCACCTACTCCATCTAAAGAACAAGTGACAAGGTTGGAGGACAAAATATCTACATTGGAAGATACTGTTGCTCAACAAAAACAACTACTTGATTTATTTTTTGGCACAATAACAGTAGTTTTTTGCTTTAAAGCAGCAATGGTTTTCACATCTATCAAGCACCTCACCATCAATACAACTGATCTTATCATCACCCTTTTTTGGTGGGTTTGGAACTGGGAATATTCCATTAGCTCCATTTATTACACCATTAGGTGGATCCTCATAGCAACCATCACACCATCAATCCCCGATGTAGCCACAGGTCAGACATCCACAATCTTTCTTTCCAACTTCATTCTATAGCTTCCTTAATGCCTAACAACTATAGCCTCTAGCAAACGAACATCAATGATTGATTTAATTGTCTATGTAGTACATCACTAGAGTAGACCATATTAGCTAATTTTTGTGTCTATCTACTACCTTTTTTTTTTTAGCTAGATATCATATCGCTTGTTGGCCAAATATCGCATCACTTTTTTTTTGCTGGATTTCATGTGATGTATTTTTTTTTTTTTTGAACGTTCATGGATATTTATGGTTAGATGCTTGATTGGTTGTCTTTTGTTTTGGGAATGAATAGTGCATAGTGCGGAACGATATTTGTGATAGATTGGAGCAAGTTTTTTTTGTCTTATCTAATTACATTTTGCAAGGATTCATTCCTCGTAAACATTGGGTATTACGAGGAATTTTTTCTCTTTCCTCATAAATTCTCCTTTTTTTTTACTGATGGAGAATGTTCCTCATTCCTCGTAAATTCTCTTCCTTTTTGGTTGATGAAAGATGTCAATTTTTACTGATGAAGATATTGTATCACAAGTTGAAGATTGTATATTTTGTATGATAGGTTTTTTTTTTATCTTTTTTCGTAAAAATTGTGTAAGGAAAAATTGCATTATGTGAAAAATCATTCATCGTAAACATGCCGGATTTTTTTATTTGCCATAATTTATTCATTGTAAATATGACATTGCCACAATTTGATTTCTCATAAATTCACACAATTGATTTCTCCTGCACATTGCCACAATTTGATTCCCCATAAATGCCTAATTGCTACAATTTGATTTCTCATAAATGCCTTGTTGCCACAATTTCATTCCTCACAATTGCCTTATTCCTCGCAATTGCCTTATTGCCGCAATTTTATTCTTCGTAATTATTTATTGCCATAATTTTATTCTTTGCAATTACTTTATTGCCACAATTTTTTTTAACAAATTCTCATAAATGGTTTGTCACAAATGCTTTATTATGACAATTTCAATCCTCGCAAATGCCTCTTTACTTTTTTTTTCAACCGTCAACTTTTTTTGACAACTTTTTTTCTCGCAAATGCTATTACCGCTCCTCACTAGTACTTCTTCCTAGTGTGAGAATGTCTTCCTTGCAATATCTTAAAGTTAGTGGGTCTATTGCAACAATGTTTTTATGGGAATATAAGATTTTGTGTCAAAAAATTTCCTCACATTTCCTAATAATTGTTGTAGTGTATACAAGTGAAAATCTCCTTTCCTATTGTTATCGAGTTGTCCATATCTTTCGTATGATTTATTCCCATAACCGAGCATAGCTAAACAATAACTGTTTTCAGCCTCTAATAGGGCTGGTAATTGTGGGGCAGGTTCGCGGGTTGACCTACCCCGCCCGCAAAAAAATGCGGGGCGGGCAAACAATTTTAGCCCGTTGAAGCTGTGGCCATTTTGACCCGCGCCCGCGTGATCCGCGGGGCAGGGCGGGCAAGTTCCCGCGGGTGCGGGTTGGCCCGCGGACCCAAACCTACTGACCCAAAAAAAAAAAAATTTGCTGTGCTGTCTCTTGTTGCTCTCTGTCTCTGATGTGCGTCATCTTCTTCTAGAACAATCCTTAGCTTATCAATTTGGTACCATTTATGGATTTCATCATGAAACGACTTGAATCATGCATGGATTCCTTGGAAAAAAACCCTAACTAAACTTACGGATGAATTTTGTTCTTCCCTTGCGGACATGCAATTGCAAATTTCCACCAACTATGTGACTCACACGAAGTCTCTTGAGAATGCTTTATCTCAGATGAAGGAGATGATTCACACTGCTTTTCCTATTTTTCATTCCACTATTTCCTATTTTTCTTGAACTGTCGGTGACGACTAACGAGGACTGAGGACAGACTCCGGAGCAGTCGAGGCGAGGACGATTGAGGACTGACAAGGCGAGGACGACTGAGGACTGACGGTGATGACTAAGGACTGACAAGGACGACAGTGGACGACGGTCGCTTTGATTTGAGGACGACGGTATGGGTCGTCGCGGGCCAGCCCGCATTGGCCTGCGAGGCTGGGCGGGCTGATTTTGCTAACCCGCGAGACTTGCGGGCCACTGCGGGTCAGCCCATGCGGGCCGGTGTGGGTTGGGCGGCCGGCCCATTTGGCCCGCATTACTGGCCCTAATCTCTAGCGCTTTAATATTGTTTTTGTATTTCATTCCTGTACCAGTACATGCAGTGCAGGTGCAGTACGCGAATTAAACACGGTGAATCCCCTTGCATGCACATGAGGAAACATAAACAGAAGCTTTTTTTCTTTTTTTGGCGGGCAAAACATCTAAAACATAAATGCGCTGATCATCAAAACGAAAAAAAAAAAAAAATCATTAATTGAGATACACCGCGCATTATTACTGTTGTTTAACTATACAGTATTTTGTCAGCTTAAACACCATCTATATACCAATGCCTTAAAATTACATATACCCCTAAAATAACCAAGCGTTGCTAAACAATAACCCATCGTCAATCGTAACACAACATCATTCTTTCCAAAGGTGCCATGCATCGTTTGTCCGCATTCCTTCAACTTAAGAGCCTCTATGATATTCTCAGTTGTCGAAGCAAAACTGTCGTACTGAATCAAAACCCAGAGCCAAAATCTTCAAACCCTGTGTGATGTGTTCATAGGCCATCGTGAAGTTGATACAAAACAAAACATCGCGGTTTTGTTGCTCAGTTACCTTAGAAAGCACAAATTCCATGCTTTTCTTGATTGAAAGACCATGAAACTGGCGACAAATTGTTCGAAACGATCAACGCCTTACATAGGGTACGTACTGTTCCTTTCTCTTGGGGCAATTCTAATAAGCGGTCCTTATCCAATATGACAGGGGAGAGGGAGAGGGAGAGAGGGGGAGGAAGGAGAGAGAAGAAGGGAATGGGGGCATAGCACACTAGAAATTACGTGTAGACTTGGAGTTATCGTATTATTTGTTTAGTACTAAAAATACAAAAAATATCGCAATCAATTACTGTACATTATAAACGTAATCCTTCCCATTATTAAATAATATTATAGCACTTATCTTAAGAGGATGTGTTAACTAATAATAATTGGAGTCGAGAATGTAAAAACATTTTATCTTAAGAGGATGTGTTAACTAATAATAATTGGAGTCGAGAATGTAAAAATATTTCGTGTCTTTGAATTTACATAGAAAATTATTGTGAAATTGTTTTATATCACGTAAACATATGTTATAATTTTCAAAATATCAGTATGATAATTGAGAGCAGCCCCAACTGATAGACTTCATCGATTGGTGCTAGGTGATAGAGGATTGAAGTAGTCAGCAGTTGTTAATGTGGTGAAATGCTAAGGTATATTAATCTCATTACATATTTGGTTTGTTGCAATGCAATAAAGTTAGAAAGAAATTACATGTTATTTTGTTTTATGAGTGGGATTATTATTGGAATAAGAGTTACATTTCTTAGTCAACAATATCCTCTCATGTAAGGAGGAAATAAAATTTCTTACTCATTTTACATTTATGGAATAAACATTATTTATGATATAATTTTTTACAAATATAGTACAAAAATGGTGATTACATAAGTTAATAAAGGTAGAATAATATTGGACATATGAGCATGAAAAGCTTTTTGGATGACTAGGCTTACTAACAATAAGACTTTTTGTAGTTATATATACTAAGTTACATTTCATGGCACATATTAGGTAACATTGACTATGTATGTGTTTGACACTTGTATTTTGTCTTTGGTCAATACCCCTTATAGTCATATGATGTATTGTATAGACAATTTTATCATTTCTAGTCACTAATTTGTAGTTTCATTTGCTTTTGATTTAATGTAGTGATTGGTCAGAGTTAATTGAAGATCTTCTAGCTTCTGATGGGAATCAGCTAGCATAAAAGGATCAAGAGCTAAAGTTTAATGACCCATTATATGATATGGGGGGACCGATGACTAGAGCTCGAGCCAAACGGGTCAAGGAAGCATTGAACGGATTGATCCGAGAGATTCATGAGAGGGAAGCTATTCAAGAAAGTCCTAAGGAGCACCATAAGTTTATCAACACTCTATATCAAGATGTTCGTTCAAGCTACTCGGATTTAGAAGCTTCAGAATAGGAGAATTGGTGGAACAAGGAGTTACGCCGCCGGCCTTGAGCCGACTTAGAATTTACGCCGCTGGCCTTTAACCGGCCTTGAGCCGGCCTACAATTTAAGCCGTCGGCCTTTAGCCGGCCTAGGAATTATGCTGCCAGACTTTGAACCGTCCTTTCTTATATTACGCAAATTCGACGGTTAAGATTTGTTTTATCTAGGGTTCACATCATTTGGTATCAAAGCTTCGGATTCTTGAATCAAGTAAATCTATATCCTTTATCTTAATTGTTTCGTGTCGATTAATTGTCTTTTGTTTTTGTTCTTTTAAATTCGTAATTCAAAATATATCTGTATTGTCGGCTACTGAATTCTTGGGTTCGACGTTCCGAGAAAGTCTTTTTTTTTTCGAATTCCTTGAAGCTGTATTGATTGTCCAATTTGTGGGTTTGATTCTGTCAAGTTCTTTCTTTTTCTTCTTGCGTGGAATTGCTTTTCCTGTTCGGCCAGACTTTTGAATTGTCTTCACCGTGTCCCTGGAAATCATTGCCACGTACAAGTAAGGGCTTCACCAACTGGACTGAATTTGCTGTCCAATTCTTGCGTAGGTGAATGTTTTTTTTTTTTTTTTTTTCTGTTCGTCCAGAATTCCAACGTATAATTTCTGTTTGTCCAGAATTCTTGCGAGGAACATTTCTTGCATGGAATGTTTTTCCTTGATTTATCTTTGCTGTCCTTTGGAATCTCATTGCCATAGGATTTTTGCTTAGTTAACATACACGCATATTGATTTGTGAATTCCTGTCAAATTCTTGTGTAGGTGAATCTTATTTGTCCTTGCTAATTTGGTTGTGATTCAATTGTCCTTGAGGATAAAAAAAAAAAAAGGAAACCAGAAATTCGTTCAAAAAAAAAAAAAAGAAACCGGAAATTCTTTTGGAATCCTAGTTTTGTTGTTTATCATCTTGTCCTTGTCTTGTTACTATTCATCATGTTCTAATCCTTGTCATTGTTCTTGTTATTGTTTCCTTCATTTACTGTTGTTTTGGAATCACTTGTTTGATAGGCTGAGTTCACTTAGCAATTATTTGGAAGAAATTATTAAGTGAGTTCTAAACAAAGAACATAAAAGAGTGAGTGAGAGGAACATCTTACACTGAGTGAAAACACGAGTGACTTTACTCTTGTGAGTGTAAAAAGGTGAGGGAGTGAATTGTGAGGCTTATATTTTGTTTTATTACTAACTCTTTTGTTGCAGCAAAATGTCTAATCAAACTCCAGTTAGTGGAGAGAAAGGAGAAGGAGCTAATAAGTTGATGTTTGAGGCCTTGCTAAGTGAGATGAAAAAGATGTTGAGAGTGGAGATGGAGCAAATCCATGAGAGGATTGATGTGATAGAACAGAGTAAGGAACCAATGAGTAGTAATTCTAGAGGGGAGAAGAAGGAGAGGGGTCCAAAAGGAGGAGTAAGGATAGATGGAGAGGATACTGATTCAGGGGAGTATAGTTACATGAAGGAAAGGGGGAACACCCAGAGGAGAGATGGTAATGTGGGAAGCATTAAAATGAAAATACCTTTTTTCCAAGGGAAGAATGACCTAGAGCTTTACTTGGAATGGGAGCGAAAGGTTGATCATATATTTGAGTGCCATAACTACACAGAGGAGAAAAAGATTAAACTAGCAGCAGTCGAGTTTACTGATTATGCGAGTGTGTGGTGGGATCAGTTAGTGCGAAATAGGCAACGTTATGGAGAGAGGCCTGTCAGCACATGGTATGAAATGAAAACAATCATGCAAAAGAGATTTATTCCTAATCACTATTATAGGGATTTGCATAGGAAGTTACAGGCGTTGACACAGGGGTCCAGAAGTGTGGAGGATTATTATCAGGAGATGGAGATAGCCATGATCATGGCTAGGATGGAGGAGGATGATGAAGCTACTATGGCTAGGTTCATTAATAGGCTGAATCGGGAGATCGCTGATATAGTTAATCTACAACATTTTGTAGACATTGAGGAGTTGTTGCATAAAGCAATCAAAGTTGAGAAGCAACTGAAATCTAAAGGGAGTTCTAAAATTGGTATGACTTCTAACTCTTCATGGAAGTCAAACTGGAAGAAGAACACCACTGATCCAAAACCGAAAGAGGATGTTAAGGCCAAGAGCCCTATTACTTCTTTTAAAGGTAAGACTGACGCTAAACCATTTACTAGAACTCGTGAGATCAAATGTTTCAGGTGTCAAGGTTTCGGGCATATAGCATCTCAGTGTCCTAATCAGAGAGTCATGATCGTTCGGTATGATGGCGATGTAGAGAGTGTTAGCTCTAGTGATGATAACATGCCTTCCTTGGAGGACTACAGTGATGTGGATGTTGAAGGACCTGTGAAAGGGGAATTGCTTGTTACTTGGCGGGTTCTTAGTACTCAGCCTAAGGAGGAAGGTGATGAGGTGCAGCGGGAGCACATTTTCCATACCCGATGTTATGTTTTAAACAAGGTATGTAGCTTAATCATTGATAGTGGTAGCTACACTAAGGCTGTTAGTACATTATTAGTTGAGAAGTTGAAGCTGAAAAATTTGAAGCATCAGCGATCCTACAGATTGCAGTGGTTGAATGAATGTGGGGAAGTGAAAGTAACTAGACAGGTGCTTATTTCTTTTTCTATTGGGAATTATCGCGATGAGGTGATGTGTGATGTAGTCCCCATGTAGGCTTGTCACATTTTGTTGGGTCGACCATGGCAGTTTGATAGAAGGGTGAAGTATGATGGGTACAAGAATCAATACTCTTTTGTTTTCAACAAGAGGAATGTGATTCTAACTCCCCATAAACCATAGGAGGCTAGTGTGGATCAGGAGAGGATAGCAAGAGAATTTAGAGGAAAACACCTGAGTGTGCGAGAAGAAAACAGAAAAGAAAGAAATAGTGAGAATGCAGTAGAGAGAGAGAAACAAACATTGGTGAGCAAAGAGAGAGGGGAATCAAACACACTGAGTGGAGAGGCAAGAAAAAGTGAGATTAAGAATGCTATAGTGGCAAGACAACAGTTACTTGTACTCATGTACAAGGACGTGTATTTTTCTACTAATGACCTTAACTCATCTTTGCCAAGTGTGGTTATATCTCTTTTGCAGGAATATGAGGATTTGTTTCCCAAAGAGGTGCCAAGAGGATTACCTCCAATAAGAGGCATTGAACACCAGATTGATTTCCTTCCAAGTGCTTCAATTCCAAATAGGCCAGCATACCAGGAGAATCCAAAGGAAACCAAAGAGATCCAGTGATAAGTTGATGACCTGGTGGAGAAAGGTGTCGTAAGAGAGAGCTTCAGTCCATGTTCGGTTCCAGTCATTTTGGTTCCAAAGAAGGATGGAACATGGCGAATGTGTGTCGACTGTCGAGCAATTAATAAGATCACAGTTAAGTACAGACATCCTATCCCTAGACTTGATGATATGCTTGATGAATTGCATGGTGCTTATTTGTTTTCTAAAATTGACTTAAGGAATGGCTATTACCAGATTAGAATGAAAGAGGGGGACGAATGAAAAACTGCTTTTAAAACTAAATTCGGTCTCTATGAGTGGATGGTAATGCCTTTCGGGTTAACAAACGCTCCTAGCACATTTATGAGATTAATGAATCATGTTCTTTGTGCTTTTATTGGGAAATTTGTTGTTGTGTACTTTGATGACATCTTAGTTTACATCAAGACTTTAGATGAGCATGTTAGGCATTTACAATGTGTCTTTACTGTTTTGAGAGAAAATAAGTTGTATGCCAATTTAAAAAAATGTACTTTTTGCATGGAAACTGTGGTATTTCTTGGGTTTGTTGTAGGTGCAAATGGGATTGCTGTTGATGAGGAGAAGGTGAAAGAGATTAGGGAGTGGCTAACACCAAGGAATGCAAGTGAGGTCAGAAGCTTTCATGGATTAGCAAGTTTTTACAGACAATTTGTTAGGGACTTTAGTTCTATAGCTACTCCTTTAAACGATCTTGTCAAGAAGAATTCTGAGTTCAGATGGACTGAAGAACATGAGAAGTCTTTTAACGCTCTGAAAGGTAAGTTGACTAATGCACCTTTACTTGTTCTTCCTAATTTTGAGAAGGTTTTTGAGATAGAATGCGATGCTTCCGGGAAAGGCATTGGTGGTGTTTTGATGCAGGATTCCAAACCGATCACTTACTTTAGCGAAAAACTCAGTGGTGCTGCATTGAACTACATGATATATGACAAGGAGCTGTATGCTCTGGTGAGGACCTTATAGACCTAGCAACATTACTTATGGCCTAAAGAATTTACCATTCATTCAGATCACGAGAGCCTCAAGTTTCTGAAAACCCAAGGTAAGTTAAACAAGAGGCATGCGAAGTGGCTAGAGTTTATTGAAACATTTCCCTATGTAATTAAATACAAGCAAGGGAAAGAGAATGTGGTGGCTGATGCCCTTTCTCGAAGGTACACACTCCTAACTTCTCTGCATACTAAATTGCTTGGATTTGAACTCATTAAGGAATTGTATGCATCTGATGTTGATTTTGGCCAAATTTGGGCTACTTGTGATGAGTCTGGATTTGCTGATTTTTATAAGTATGATGGATATTTATTTAAGAAAGATAGGTTGTGTGTGCCTAAAAGTTCAGTGCGTGAACTACTTGTGAGGGAGACCCATGGGGGTGGTTTGATGGGACATTTTGGTGTTAAAAAGACTTTGGATATTTTACATGAACATTTTTTTTGGCCAAAAATGATGCATAATATGCAAACTGTGTGTGACAAGTGCATTGCATGTAGACAGGCTAAATCCAGAGTAATGCCACATGGAGAATACATTCCATTGCCTATACCTAATCAACCCTGGACTGACATTTCTATGGATTTTGTGTTAGGGTTACCCCGATCTCAAAGTGGCAAAGATAGTATATTTGTTGTTGTCGATAGGTTTAGTGAGATGGCTTACTTCATTGCCAGTTCTAAAACTAATGATGCACAACATATTGCTGATTTGTTCTTTAGGGAGATTGTACGGTTGCACGGCTTGCCTAAATCCATTGTGAGTGATGGGGATGTGAAATTTTTAAGTCATTTATGGCGTACTTTGTGGAATAGGCTAGGCACTAAATTGTTGTTCTCTACTGTAACCCATCCTTAAACTGATGGTCAGACCGAAGTAGTCAATAGGACTCTTTCGACTTTATTGCGTGCTGTAATTAATAAAAATTTGAAACAATGGGAGAAATGTTTGCCACATGTAGAGTTTGCATATAATAGAGCTGTGCATTCCACTACATCTTATTCTCCATTTGAGATTGTGTATGGGTTTAATCCTTTGACTCCTTTGGATATCTTACCATTGCCTGTTAATAAGTTTGTTGATCTTAAGGAAAGCAGAAGGCAGAATTTGTTAGGGAATTGCATACATAGGTTCGGGCTAACATTGAGAAGAAGAATGAGCATTATGCTCGACAAGCCAATAAGGGTCGAGTGAAAACTGTCTTCCATCCAGGAGATTGGGTGTGGGTGCATTTGAGAAAGGAGAGATTTGCTGAACAACGAAAATCTAAGTTGCACCCTAGGGGAGATGGACCTTTCCGAGTGTTGGAGCGCATCAATGATAGCGCTTACAAAATTGATTTACCAAGTCACTATGGTAATGTAAGCGCAACTTTTAATGTTTCTAATCTTTCTCTGTATGATGCAGGTGACTCGAGGGCGAATCTTTTCGAGGACGGAGGGAATGATGGGAATCAGCTAGCATAAAAGGATCAAGAGCTAAAGTTTAATGACCCATTATATGATATGGGGGGACCGATGACTAGAGCTCGAGCCAAACGGGTCAAGGAAGCATTGAATGGATTGATCCGAGAGATTCATGAGAGGGAAGCTATTCAAGAAAGTCCTAAGGAGCACCACAAGTTTATCAACACTCTATATCAAGATGTTCGTTCAAGCTACTCGGATTTAGAAGCTTCAAAATAGGAGAATTGGTGGAACAAGGAGTTACGCCGCCGGCCTTGAGCCGGCCTAGAATTTACGCCGCCGACCTTTAACCGGCCTTGAGCCGGCCTACAATTTAAGCCGCCAGCCTTTAACCAGCCTTGAGCCGGCCTAGGAATTACACTGCCAGACTTTGAACCGTCCTTTCTTATATTACGTAAATCCGACGGTTAAGATTTGTTTTAGGTCATATTTTTTATTTTGTGATACCTTGAGATTGTATATAAAATAGAGAAAGGGAATTATTTTGGGACACATATGAATTTTGATAAAATTATTGAGAGTTCTCTCTCTTTTGTTCTTTGTGAGCAACTCCTTGAATTTTCTTCAATCTAATGCTTGGAGAAATCGCCTAGATAACGTAGGTTTCAATCAACAGGTGTGATTGGGGTCTAGTTCCATTAAATTGCTTGTTCGAGACGGTCCTTGGATATTCGATTCATTTCGATCTTTGGGTTCTAGATTTAATATATTTAGGGTTCACATCAGCTTCAATCATAAAAAATTTGTCTAATGTTGACAAATTTTTAAAAAAAGTGATAATTATACTAGAGGTGTACATGGTTGGACTTAAACAAGACATTAGTGTTATACATTGGTTAATTATTTGTTATTTGGTCTTTAAAAGGGAAGACTCAAGTTAGATATCAATTCCTTAAGAATTGATATATATATGTATATATATGTGTGTGTGTGTGTGTAAATTTAATATTTTATTATATTATCAAGAATCAAATTAAGTATGAATGATTTTATATATTTTTTGAAGAGATAAAATTAACACGATAATCCTTCATTTAACTTAATTAATACTTTAGTGGTCTATTTGAACATTGTAAATTTAAAAAATTGTTCTAAATTAAATAGGCTAAAGCCAAGGTATTCCTTCTGAAATGCATGTTAAATGTTTGGGTTGATGAAAATATTTGAAAGTAATTAAGTTTGATTTTAAATGATCTAGAGATTTTTTATTAGTGGGCTTGGAACAAGATACATTATAATTGATCAACTCATTTGTAACCTTTTTCAACATTGATCAACTATTCACCAAGATGCTTTTTCAACTTCTTATCAATCTAAATTACTTTCTCCCCTTTTGGAGTCTTAAGCCCATTCCATCACATCCAAAACTTACATTTATAATAGACAAAATGCAACCAATCTAGAAATTTAATAGCACTTCTCCCTTTAAATACATTATAGTTTCTCTCATAAAGGGACCTCACAATAGTATTTAACCTAAAGATTAATCAATAGCTCAAACTCTAGTAGAATTCTTCTCCATTATAATTTGACACATCAATAAAAGAATCTATTAAAACTTTTTTTCTTCTCTTCAATCCCTCTATATTTATCCCTGGTGTTAAATGTTGTTTAAAGCACAATGCTCATCCCCATCATGTAAAATGTAGACACATGTATATTGCATGTAAAGGGCACCAATGATTCCCTACTTCTATAAATATGCTCTCAAACATCCATCACCTATACTATATTTATCTCATTTAAAAAACAAGGCCTTGTTTAATGGATTTCATGTAGTGTGATTCATGAAATCTAATTTTCTATTATATATATTTGATAGAATATATATAATATATAGACATATACACATACAACATATTTATCTCATTAAAAAATTAAGACAATTTTTAATTCATTATATATATGTAAATTCATGGAACCTAATTTTGTATTGTATATTTGATACAGATATATAGAAAAGACAAAGAGAGAGAATGGAAAAAAATATGTATAGTTGTTGGACCATTATGGTCTTCACCACTATAATCTTCCTTACCAACATAGTGGTAGTGATTATTGGTTGGCTAGATGCTAGAAAAAGGAAAAGAAAAGAAAAAGGAACCAATTTGTAGTTTATCAAAATAATGCATTTCAAAATTTTAAGAAAAAGAAAAATTATTATATTAACATTACTCGTGGTGATGGTCCTCTAATGGTAGCTAGAGTAATGATGATGGTGTTTCAAGATGAATGGAGTTAGTGAATGGAGCTGTCACTACAATGTTTAATATATATACGTGGCTAATTATTTGTATTGGATGTAATTAGATCCCATTTGCGATGCTCTAAAGTATCATAAACCATTGTATCAAAATAGTGTTTGTTAAGGCTGGACTTCTTATTAACCTCTTTTAGCACACTCAAGTATTGAGTAGGATCTCTTGTGGACTCTTAGGCATATCTCTACTCACTAGGAATTTTTTAGACTCATAAATGCACTACACTCTTTTCAAAGCCCATATTTATAATGGGTATAAGCCTATCAATCTTGAACATTGTAAACTAAAATAATCATGTGGTTATCATTAACTATGTCTCTATATGTACTTATTTGTTATTCTCATATAAGATTCTCACATTTAACTTGGCAATTGCTCTTAAGAGACCACAATCTATATGATTTTCTCTTTACCACATCTCACAATGATATAGGAGCTTAATGAGATTGCTTATTCCTTCCTTAGGATTCCTCTCCACTTTATCTTCATAAAAAAATGTGTTAAGTGAAATGTTCATCTAATGTCCTTATCATGTGATGCACATTACATGCATATGACACACTAAATCAATATAAAGAGTGAGGGGGAACTTTTCAAAGAGAGGAAGGAAGAGGAGGTTTAAATAATGGGAAGAGTGATAAAAAAGCTAGAGGATTGAAATTTAAGGTTTTAAATTGAATTTCATTGTCCAATTTTCAAAGTGTTAATAAGACAAAAGTAAAATTAATCCACACTGAGTTGTTTTATGTCTCATTGTCTTGATTTATATATTGAAAACTTGCCAAAAAATTAAAAAATGTCTAGCATTTCTTTAAAAAAAAATGAGTATGTTACTGTGATAATATGAAATACCCAAAATGGTATAGATAATTTTGCCCCCATAATTCGTTTATATATATATATATATATATATATATATGTATAAATCACCAAATTAAATAAAAGGATTAAGTAAGATGATAACAATTATAGACAACCATAATAAATAAAAGAAACTAATATAATTTAAAAGAGGAAACTGGGAAAACAAAGTTGAAATTATATCTAAAAGTAGCCATAAGATGGGGCACACATAAATCTTATCCTAAACATTATAAAACATAGTCGTAGTGTCTCTTTCACGATTCACTTTTAACAAGAAACCACTTTTATGATAGGAAGGAGAAACCACTCAAGTAAGTTTTAAAAAACTTAGTACTTTAATTTTAGTAATTAAAAATCTAGGTAGAGAACAATAAAAGTCAAATTGTAGGAAATTTAATTCTAATTTTTTATTTATGGAAATCACGAAGAGAATGAAAATTTCGAAGTGATAATAGGAATCATGTACTGAATGAAATTGCCTAATCCTAGCATGTTTATAGTAAGGTAAGAGTTTTAACCAATCTAATTTCTATTTGCCTTAAAGAATTAGGTAAAATTGTCCTTTAGTTTTGCAATCATAATATCTAGACATTTAGAACTGTAAAAGTTAGGAGATCAAAACAGGTTATTGTTAAATTTATGAGCTACTATTAAGCTTAAAAGATATTTATAAATTTTAGGTGAATTGAAGGACTTTTTTATAAGTATCAAGAGTATAAAATTGGAAGTTAATTAGTTATAGCAATTAAAGATAGACTTGATGGCATTACAATATACAAGATAAAAGAAAGGAATTTAAGGTTAGAAACCTGATCAAGGATGCCTTCAGTCTAGTTTCAAAGTTAGAAAATTGAAAAAAATACTCAAACTATGGAAAAGTGACTAATGAAATTATAAATATGCCAACTACATCTGAATCTTAGTTGATCAAATTGAGAAGGTCGACTAAGTTGGACAAAAAGCAATTTTGGCTAATCAAGTTGGAAAGTAAGTTGACAAACTTAAGGTACAAAGGGACTATGTTACTTGACTTATAGAATAGGTCTAGCCATGTTTCTACTAGAAATTAATTGACTTGTTTTGGACCTAAGCCAACTAGATTATTTTCATACTCTATAGATAAAAATGTGAACTTTTAGTACAAATAAGTTTTTATACATGATTAGTGAGTTATATCCAAGTAAACAAGCTACTATTATTTGATGTATGTGCATGTAAGCTTAGATGAACAACTTGTTACACTAAGGGTGGTAGTGATTCCATATAAGCGGGTGTTGGATTGAGAGTCCATTGCCTATTGAGGCACGAACATTTGGAATGAACTGGTTGGTAGTTGTAGAAATCTAACTACAAGCGAGTAGGTGGGTCATCAATATGGCTTACTATTACTATGTAGATCAAGTCTTTGAGAAAGAAGTTGTAAACAAGTCACAATAATTGAATGGGATGCTACTATGAGTGGTTCCAATGTACTAATTGTGTGGTGGTTAGTACTAGTTAAAAAAGTATGAGATGATTTTAACTCTTAGATTCCAAGAATTCATAAGTCCATATTTTTATTACTTATAGACTTTAAGAATTTGAGTGTCCAACCTCAAGACATTGGGGTATGTCTTTACTATCGAGTAAAATAAGATAAATAAACTAAGTCTCTATATGCTACTTGAAATTGTTTGTGCAGTTGTATACACATTAGGTATATATGTAGTATGGCATATGATTGAGTTGATAATACTTGTCTAGCAATGTGAGAAAGAATAGGAAATATTCTTGCATGTCTTCTCCACTAATCTAATATGTTGAAATCATGTCTTAGAAAATATCACCAAATTCAAACTTGTGGTTTGATAATTGTCAAGTTCCATATCAAATTCAATTCCTACCCTACCTCTATGCCACTTGACCCTTTATGTCATCATATTGACCTATTTACAATTTGTTGTGATTGTCACCCTATAGGGTAATGGAGGTTAAGACTAGTTGAAACTTGACCACCAAAAGCAGCTAAAAATTGACTATAAAATTCATTCATGTGCTTTGGGGAAAAAATTTTCATGAGCTTGATTTGGGTCTCCTCATGAACATTAGCTTAATAAATATTGAGCAAACATCTTGAGTGTCAAAGGCATTATTTACATATCTATTGTGAAGAGATAAACATTCTTGCATGCCATCTATTTTTGTATGGGGATTGAAATCATTGCAACAATGTAAATATTAGGAATATCAATAAAATACTACAACTATTTTCTAACCATGTCGTTATTGATATTTGAAAAATTATATACTTTTTGGAATCAAATGGAGTTGATAGTATATTTAATGCTGATATGATAAACAAATGAATACTTGACCAAAAAGCATGGAAGGAAAGTTTTTGTAGAATTGTTAAAAACATTTAAAACCTCCAATAATTTTGTGCAAGCCTAATTATTGGGTTGCAATGGTATATCTTTGACATTTAATAGTGTAAAATTACATCATAGAAGTTTATATTGCTTTGGAAAAGCACATATGTTGAATTTCAATGATTTGTGTTACTTATTCTAAACTTTCTAGGTGTCATTTCATTATCAATAAAGAATCTCCACCAAATCTTATTTACAGTAAGATAACTCAATGTATAACCCCTTTTTTCAGAATTAATTTCAAAATTTATGACATAAGGCTTATCTTAAGCATATAGGTCCAAAATACATCACACACATAATATGGAAAAAATGGTGCCTCCTAATGTAGGTTAGCAAAGCTTTTTTTTTTCTTTTTCTTTTTGTCTTTTATTGGTATGGATGCTATTTTGATGGTAATATTGACAAACTTGATTAAAAAATTCTTTAGAAAGATTCTTCTTTCAAAATTATGTCAGTGATTTCGAAATTATTTTGCATAGTGTAGCTTCCATCAAAACAATGAAATTCAAACTTTCTTTTGTAAATGTTCCATTCTTTGTTTAACTAGTGGCATGTTAGTGTTTTTGCCATCTACCTATCCAATGATCAATATAGATAGAGACTTTTATATATTTAAGGATTGAAAAATACATGTAAGTTCCCTTTTCCATTGGTGGCAAAATTCAACAAAAGTGTAGTATATGACTACCGTTGAATAATTATCACGTTGCAATTTAAGATATTCCCATTGGTTGTCTATAAAATTACAGTTTTAAAATAGCTAAAATCCAAGTGTTTCGATGCACTCATTTTATCAAGCTTATCTTCTTGTTTCTCCTTGAAATATCTAAATAAAAGAGAGGATTTAGAACTTGCATATATGAGAACAGTTGTGTATTGCTCCATATTGATAACTCAAGTACGTATTTTGTTTTTACATGTGTTAGTTGAATGATCTTGATCCATAGCTATTGGCCTTCTTTTACAGGTAGCTCATGGGGCAGTAGAAGCAATGCCCTCGAGTTATGCCATTTGCATATATCGTCTTTCTAAAATATTTATTAGTGAACTTTACTACTTTAAGGAGCTCCAATGATTGCACGAAGTTGGAGTTTGTGTGTCTACTGTTGCTACTTTAGCTTCTCTTACCCTACCTTGCGATGCAGACACCCATATGCTTTTTTTAACCTTGTCCTCCTTATAATCATAAGCATCATAATCACCTGCAAGGTTGTAAACGGGTTGTTATTGTGATAGTGGAGCCTTTACCTTACCTCTATCACTAGAGCCACCCTTTTGTTGGAGCTAGATGAACTACCAAAGCTTGTAATTATTATTTTAAGGTAATTACAAATTGCTGTGTGTGAATTGTGAAAATGAGAGCAAATAAATTAATAAGATTGTGATGGCTAAAAGAAAAAAGATTAATAAATTACCAAAGCTTGTAATTATTAGGGTGGACTTATGCAATATCATTGGATGTATCTTTATGAGAAGTATTTCTATATTATATGAAAGATAAATTTAAGTTATTTTAAGCATATGAACTTTTCAGTAACGAGCTACTAAATGATAATTATCTCATTTATAGTTTTTTTTATATCATTTGAAAAGGAAAGTACAAAATCAACTTTGTGTAGAAGGTTCAATATATGAGGCCTATATTATTGAGGAAATCTCAACCTTTTGCTCCCTTTATTTTGAACCAAATGTACTAACAAGATTAAACTAAATTCCACATAATGATGATGGAGTTGATTTTGAGACTAAGGGAAGCCTATCAATTTTTAAGCATCTAAGAAGAGCTTATGGCTCCAATAGCATTTATAAGTTGATGGATCTAAATGAATATAGAGCTGCAATGTTTTATATTTTGATGAACTATGAAGAACCTATGCCACTAATAGAGTAAGTAGATTTTTTTAATGTTTCATACACATTTTTTATAATAAAACATGCTAATATGGTTTTTCAATGATAGAAAAGTTGATGACATATTAAGGATAAAATGACCAAATATAAGTCGCGAGAACAAAAGGTTGCAGTTTGGTTAAAGCATTATGTAAGTACTTCTAGCGTGGTAACTAATTAAGTTTTTCAAAAAAATTTTAAAGATATACTAAGTTAATATATAAATGGTAATAACAAGTTGTTACTTTTATGTAGGTTGTTGAGAATTCTAATAATGTTGATGCTCATATTAGTGATCAAATACAAGGCCCTTCATGAATGATCATTTCTTATAAAGGGTATTGCATCAATGGGTACAAGTTTCAAATACTTGATTTTTGAGAGAATAAGAAAACAATGAATAGTGGAGCTTGTGTAAGAGGGAGTTGTTACAATGATTATGACCGCGATTTTTATGGACTATTGATTGACATCATTGAGTTAAATTATTGTAGAGTAGAAAAAAGAGTTGCCTTATTTAGGTGTAATTAGTTTGACATTAAAAAAGGAACCAAAGTGCATCCTCATTATAGGCTTTTTGATGTCAATCATAAGTCTAGACTTGGTACAAATGAACCATTTATATTAGCTTAAAAAGCTAAACAAGTATACTATGTAACTTAT
The DNA here is from genome assembly GCA_037954665.1 of Laguncularia racemosa. Taxonomy (NCBI): domain Eukaryota; kingdom Viridiplantae; phylum Streptophyta; class Magnoliopsida; order Myrtales; family Combretaceae; genus Laguncularia; species Laguncularia racemosa. Next base: position 105,431 of record JBBMOL010000259.1, on the reverse strand, counting down.
CCAAGGAAAAAGAGAGAGTGAAGAGATTGGCGGGCTATTTGTAAAACTAAAGCAAGAAGTAGTTTTAACATTCCTTTAAATGAAGAGCAACATGAAAGAACATCAGAGACAATGAAAGATTATTATCAAGACAACGAAATGGTAGCACTTGCATTGGTAAAAACTACTACAGAACTCAGTGATACAAGAATTCTTGTCAATGGTGGGCCCTTAAAAGAAGTGGATCCAAATGAAGTTCATCAAATTGATCAAGATATGGAAGAGGATGAAGAGGATTTTGAACTTAGCTCCTCATGTTGTGATGAAGAAAATAATAAACATGAGTTTAACTATAATAATAGTGAAGATGACATGTGAAACATCTCCAAGCATTGGTTTTGTTGAACTTAAATATATATAATACACAAAGATCATTAACTTCCTTTTCTTTTTATTTTCATTTGTGAGAACTGTAAGATTAGTGAAGTAATATAGTTTTTGTTCATCTCTACATTAATATTGTAAATATCTTATTTTTGCCCTTAATCATTAATAATGGTCGATTTACAATTTTTTTCATTTTTTAATTTTTCTTCTAATTAAGCAAAAATAAAGGGAAAATATTGAAAAAATAAAATAAATAGGAAAAATATACCAATTTTAGAAAATAATGGTAGAAATAATAATAAAAGAGGTTAAATAATTTTTATAAATTTTTAGAATTTCAAAAAAATACAAAAACAATAAAAATTGCCACGCTTAAATACAATTTACATGCAATATAAAAATTGAGATTTGAGCTTGCTCAACTAGCTCGTGCATTGGCCTAGGACGCATGCGAGGGGAAGCGAGGTTGTGGGTTTGAAACCTAGGAACGGCACTTTGTGCCGTTTTCATTTTTTGTTTCCCTAGCTGCCACGTGGTAGCCTCCTATTAGGCAAGAAGAATCACGTGCTAGCCACATGATCATCTTCTCTATTGGTCGATGGAAAAAAAAAAAAAAACAGGTGAGGAGAAAATGGAGTAAATCCAGGCAAATCTAAACCGATTTTTTTTCTTTTTAGATTTATCACGAAGAACAAATTAGATAAATCCCAAAAACGACTCAAATATAAGGGATTTACATTAGGTTTTGAAGATAAAATCAAATCTCCATCACGATTGAAATCTATGTTCATCCACCTTCGAGCTTCAACACCTATAAATAGAGGTCGGAGGGGGAGGCCGAAGACAGAAAAAAAAAAAAGAGGGAACAATCAGAAGTAAGAAAAGGGTAGGTAAAACACAAAAAAAAAAAGAAACCCACCGGAGCTGTCGCCATAGCCACGAACCACCACCTTAAGGTAGTTTTTTAAAAGAGAAACACCACCACCATTGAGTTTCCCATTCCAGCAAAGCCCAGGACGACGCTTTTCTGCGCTTCCACGGCCATTGGAGACAACCACTGACGACAATCCTAGCTGCCACACACGGTCACGCCCAAGATCCAACCCGCAAATTTGACCCGACCTATGCGACCAACCCGAACCGTGACCCCACATAGTTTGGTTATTTCTTATTCATTTTATTTACTTATTTACTTTATTTATCTATTTAATTAGGTTATTATTATTATTTTAGAAATAATGAAATTTCTTTTTAATAATCCGAAAATAAAAGAAAGAATTTTTTTTTCAGAATTTTAATTAGGTTTTAGAATTTTTGATAAATAAATAAATATGTCAAATATAATATAAAAAATAAAATAAAAAATAATAAATTTTTTAGAACTAATAGCTAATTGTTTTATTACTTAGAAAAATCCTTTTCTTTCAAAATAAATTCAAAATCGATTTTTTTTAAATCAAAATTTTTTACAAAACAAGATAATAGAGCTTAGGTTTAGATTTTTTCCAAAATCTTGAAAATGATAATAAATGTAAACCCAATGTATATTCATAACTAAAACTTAAGCTAATTCACTAAAGTTTTTATAAAAAGTGAACTACAGCTTGTTTAATCCTGAATAGCGAGTACGTAAGCACCCTTACGGGGCAACTCTAAAAAGAAATAAAAATCATTTTCCAAATGATTATAAATTCTTTTACCTATATCTAAAATAATAAAAAAATAGTAAAAATAAAAATAAAAAAGATAATAAAAAATAAAAGAAAATAAGGAAAAGATATCAGAATATGGTCCATGTTTTAGAAGGATAAGGTGGTTTACTTTTAGAGTTTTAATAGGTTAGCCCCCCGAGTTGAGGATCTCTAGTTTTTCTTTCTTCTTTTTAAATAAAAAGAGGAGATTTTGTCTACCAGTTGTGCAAATTAGAATTAATCCGCTCAATTATTTTGAATTCAATAATTTCTCCCAACTTCAATTGAGTAGCGACTCCAAGCAAATAATAAAATTCATAGTTTAAGTCAATGATTTATATTAGGTGAGCATAAATTTTAATGTAAATTGGATTAGAAATATAAATAAAAAATTTTAAAATTAGACTCGACAAATACTTTTGTCTAGTGTTTCTACATTTTTTATGATTATTACTACTTTTACTGCAAAGATTATATAATGAAACAAAAAGAGCCATTCCAGGTATTATGTTGCTACCTCCTTTTGGAATACATTAGTGACTTCTAGAGTTGACTTAATCAACTATACTACTTTAATTGACTATTATATTAAAAAGAGGTATTTTCCTTTAGGAAAATAATTATGACTGATGTAAGATAAGTGCACGTATCAAATTTTGTAATATAATGTATAAAAATACGGATATCGTCGCACAATGATTATGGTTACTAATACTAACCTACACCTTATTATTTAACCGGTAAATTGTAAAGTTGATTGATCTAAAAACTATAAGGAAATATCAAAATTAAGAACTAAGATTTTATAGAAAGGTAGAAGGGAAAATCCAATTAAAATTAAATTTAAGTGGATAAAACTAGTATCTAGATGTTGCTTCCCCTAAGTATTGTTATGTGACAATAATAATAAGTATTTAATTTCTTCTTACAATTTATTAGTCGAGAGAATACCTAATTTAGTCTAATAACATTCTCAAGCTTATTAAACCATAATCTTAAAATTACCTATTTGAATCTATTCACAATAGCATAATTAAAAGATTGGATTAAGAACAATAAATTCCCATAACTAAATGAAATAAATTTTGAAAAAAACCATGTAACTTATCTCTAAGATTACATTAATCCTCTTCATGCATGCAAGATCTAATTATATATTAGATTTCTCAATCTTGATGTATAATATCAAGTAGATGGATTAATACACTAGTAATATTAAACCAAAAAAAAAAAAAGAATAGATGCAAGAATTAATAAACATAAGAATTAATCAAATATTACAAAAAAATTCAAATCACATAATAACCTTAGGTTCCATAAGTCTAGATACTACAAAAATTAAGCACTAAACATATTTGGAATTGAATTCACCAATGATGTAATGACATGCATCATTAAGGATTGAACTTACCAAGCTTCAAGGGAAATGATCTTAATATATATTTTAGATCATATTACCTAGCAAACTATTTTACATTTGTAGGACTCCATGCATCTAGTATTTGTGTTTTTTACTTTTAGTTGAATTTTATGTTGATTGGTATGTGTGATGTTATATATTTGGACTTTTACCAAATATATGTATGTATAACATCATTATCTATTCTGATTGAATTAGTAACTAGATATTTAATATGGTTTTACTCATACCATATAAACGGTCTAAAATGCTTGTACAAAAAGAATTATATAATATGTGAATTTTTTTTACAATAAAAAATTTGAGAAAGATTTTATAAAATAAACAAAATTTAAATAATAATTATAATTAAAATAGAGACAAATCTGTGAAAAAATTATTTTTAGTAATTATTAAAAGAGAGATAGATTTACAATGAAAATTGTTAATTAATAACAAAAAGAGATAAATTTGTGACAAATTTAAGAAAGATTAGAGACAATAATTAATATCTTTTGCAACATAAATTCTGCCTCTAAATATTTTTTTGACTTTCATGACTATTTTGCAACCAAAAGTATAAGAATTAGAGATAGATTATTCATCACAAATTTGCAACAGAGTAAAATTTTGACGTTAATTTTATTTAGCGATAATGATTTTTGAGAAAAATATTTACAATGGATTTTCTATCTCTAAAAGTATTTTGCAATGGAATTCTGCTTTTAGAGATAGAAATTTTCGTCTCTAAAACCCCGATTTCTTGTAGTGTGTATGACCTTCACCTTGATAGTGTTTACAAAACAACTTCAATCGTGATTATTTGCCCTTCTATTTACCTCTTTTATTTGTTTCTTTATTCAAGTAAAAGGCCACCACATCAGAATCAGTAACAATTAAAATTTTTCTTGTTTCTCAATCCGTTGAACCAAGTAGAATGCCTTGTTAACTGTTGGCAAGGGCTCCATTGCCAAAATTTGATTACATAAATTTTCATACGTATCATTGAGACCTATCGAAAACTACATTAGTTTATGCTACGACTCAAATTTAACCAACTTTCCTTTCAAACCACAAGTGCAATATGACATTTTACCACACATACATAGAAGATAAGCATTCAATGCACTCAACTCGTTCCAACAGTTCTTTAGCTTATTGTAATAGACTCCTACAAATATATTACCTTGTTCAAATTACTAATTTCATGCTGCAATTGAAAAATTAATGATACATTAGTTTGTCGATACTGCTTGACAATTCCATTCCACAACTTAGCCATAGATTGTGTGTAAAGGAAATTTTGGGGCAATCCATGAAATTTAAAATCTAAAAGCGAACCACGTAATAGCAACAAATCCACTTAACAAGATCAGGAGAGCTACATTTGGTTGGGTTAAAGAACAATCTAAAAAACCTAATTTCAATTTCATGCCTAATCCTATTTTGATAGGTCTACTCCAACCTAGAAAGTTCAAACCATTAAAAACAATGTTTCCTAAGCTCATACTGGGATTATTTAATCCTGATAGGAAGAAGGGATCCAAAATATCTAATCTTGGTAGGAAGAATGGATAAAAAATACTTTGATCTCCAATATTTTATTTTGATCTAATTGTGTTGCCATTGCAGAGAATCAAAATAAACTGATGAAAGTATATCAATCACTTACAGGTAAATTGGCTCTATACTAAAAAATTTTGATCCTGTAAGCTTTGATACCATGTGAAGAATGAATTTGATCAAGATATACAAAGCTTTCAACGTGCTAAAAATGGAGGAAATCAAGAATCTGTTTCCGCTGTTATTGTAAAGGTTAAGTATAAGAATTTCTGCAGATTCTTTATATATACATTTCTGAAACATGTAATTAACAAAACCTTCTAATACTAAAAGAAATACGTGCAAAAATATACAACTATTAAATATTTAGAGTAAAACAGTAAAAATAAATATGTAATATAAGTTCATAGATAGCTCATTCAAACAAAGAAAAAAAAAATGGATGAGCACATAGATTTTGGCACTAGTTAAGGTACGGTCTTCGGAGAATCGATAAGACGTCAACATTGCAAACCTTTTCGTTTAATGCATAATATTAAGTTTATTTTTGCTTAATATATAATTATAATTATTTTTTATAACTGATTGATTACATGATCATCTGATCATAAGTACAATGGAAGAAAAAAAAAAGAATTATTATCTATGCCTGTTTTTTCATATATATATATATATTATTTTGCATACCCATTATTTTGTTTTTGACATTTTAGGTTTTTTTTTTTATTTCATCACGTGCTTTTAAAAACTTAAGCAGTACTAGCCTTCAGTCTGTTTCTTCAAAAGGTGTTGGGGAGCGGAGGACATTACGTCTCTTTAATTTCTGAATAGATTTAGCTCATTTACCACTTCAAGTTTAACTTTCCAGTTATTCATTGTGTATTTCATAGAAAAGTAGATACATGTAAAGAAAAAGAAAAAAAAATTCTTTTTAAACCGCTTAAAAAGTTCTTTGATTAAACAAAAAAAAAATTTAAAAGGTTCGCTAGCACATGCATTCTAATTTTCCTTCTTAAGAAAATGAAAATGAAAAATGCAAAGGTTCATTAACTTCTTTTATTTTTATTATTATTATTATTATTTTTTGAGTTTATTAATTTAGTTTTACCAACTTTGGAATCATCAAAAGCATCTTAAATGAGTTCCTGGTTGCCATTAGAAAGATGATCCCAGATTTGGTGCACATCTAAAGTGGAGTCTTAGCTACTTCTCAATATGATATTTGTTAATGATAACTGTAGTCTACCGCAGTTTCATGTTGCACCATCACATAACCAGAAGTCAACGAAAAATGTTCATCATTTATGCCATCAGTCGACAGGGACAAAAGAGCCTTTCTAGACATACTAGACAAACTATTAGTCAAAACATCAGAAGGTCTTCCAAAGAAGCATTCCGCGATTTTTACTGGCTATTTGCTGTAGTTATATCTAGAGTTGTATTTGCTACCTTTTGGTTACTTGTTATGGTTTTATCTAGTGACTAATTTGGAGATCTGTTCCAACAATCTGTGATTTGTCATATTCAACAACATCATTTGGAGATTGAACTTGTTTCCCCATTATGATTAGTCTTCCTAGTATATCTTTTTTTTCTGTTTCAGTATCGAAGTCTTCAGGATCTCCTGAATTGGTTTCAATGCTTGGCTAGTTCTAGTAACTGAATCACTAATCACTACTCCTATTGAACGTGTCACCTCATTCTCTTTCCTTACTTATGTACGATGTTTCTCTTTGCCTTTCCAATGGTCTCTATCTACGATTTAAAAACTATTGGTAGGGTTCAAGAAAAACATCGTAATCTTCTTGTGTTTAAGAGAGCGATCTTTTATATAGCAGACCTGAACATCATGTTCTATTTAAAACAATGGAAGCAATAACTACGAACATTATATTCTCAAAAGCAATGCTTAGGCACATCTATCTCCACTAGTACTCTAGCCTAGAAAACCTAGTCAAGGATTCAACCGGGAAGAACAACAAAAGCAGGCATGCATTAAAATTCTCTTACTGAAACCCAATCATCAACTGGATCGGCATGCAAGAAAATCATAATCAGGCACGATATACTATTGGTGAAATATATAGATTTTATTTTCAATTTTTTGACCTTCTTCTGACGCAGCGAGGAAAGCGTAACGAAACGAATCCGAATATGGATTGGTTTCACAACAACAAAGAAGTATTCTTTGATGCCAAATTCTGGTTGCGCACAACCGGTAAAGGAGATAATTCTCTCTCAAATGTATTTAAAGTGTGGTAAAAGCGTAACCCTAATCTATCTGACAAAAGAGTATTTATATGTCCCCGTAAAATATCTAAAAGGGGAAAATCTAAGCGTACACGTGGAAAGAAATAATAAAATACACGCATAGTACACGGTTTCATACACGGCCGTGCCTCTAAGCCGTGTATGTTTCTGGGCATGTGACACGCATAGTACACGGTCTCATACACGGCCGTGCCTCTAGGCCGTGTATGTCCCTGGGCATGCGACGAGCATAATACACGGTCGAGTACACGGCCGTTCCTTTAGGCCGTGTATGACTTTGTGGGAATCTTACTGGAGCACACGGTCGTGTAGCTAGGCGTGCCTGTGCCCGTGTAAGTGATACACGGCCCGGATAAAATTATATACGGCCGTGCCCTTGGGCCGTGTAAGCTACTGTGCCCTCCACGATGTCCGCATCATTCTCTCCCACCAAGGTAGAACTCGACCCCGAGTTCGCTTCTGGATAAAAGGGTGCGTCATCCGTGTAAAATGGAGATAAATCCGCCACGTTGAAGGTCCGGGAGATTTTCATGCTTTCCGGAAGGCCAACCACATAGGCGTTGTCATTGATTTTAGCCACTATTTTGTAGGGCCCATACTTTTCGGCTGCCACTTGCTATATGTACCCACGGGGAAGCGTTCTTTCCTTAAGAACACCATCACGGGGTCTCCCACCTCGAACAACTTCTTCTTCTTATGCCTATCAGCTGCCTTCTTATAGCGCTCATTCACTTTCTCAATTTGTTCTTTGATTTCTGACGCTAGGTGCTTTGCTGCTATGTTGGCCTCCACACCTTTGGGTAGGGAAACTAGGTCCAGAGCGTGAGAAGGTGCCTTGGTGTGGACCATTGAGAAAGGAGATTTACCGGTAGTTCTGTGGATCGAGTTGTTGTAGGCAAACTCTACTTGAGACAATGCCAGGTCCCATTGCTTTGGTTTCTCTCCACAGATACTTCTTATCAGATTGCCAAAGGTCCTGCTCGTCGCTTCGGTTTATCCATCGGTTTGTGGGTGGGTTGTGCTGCTGAAGTTGAGGGATGAGTTGAACATGTACCAAAGCGTCCTCCAGAAGTGGCTAAGGAATCGGGTGTCCCTATCAGAAGTGATGGATTTGGGAACCCCATGTAATCGGACCACCTCCTTAAAGAATAATCTAGCTACATTCCAAGCATCCGCCGTCTTCTTACATGGGATGAAGTGAGCCATCTTGGAAAACCTGTCCACAACTACAAAAACAGTGTCAGCACCTCGTTGGGTACGAGGCAAACCTAGGACGAAGTCCATGGATAGGTCTTCCCAAATGTTCTCAGGTACGGGTAAGGGAGTGTAGAGTCTCGTATTCTGAGAGTGCCCCTTGGATGTTTGACAGATGTAGCAGCGTTACACTATCCGACTGACATCCCTACGCAACTGAGGCCAATAATATCTTGCAGCCACTGCTGCTAGTGTTTTGTCCCGCCCCAAATGGCCGGCGAGTCCCCCTCCATGGAGATCTCGGATCACCTTCTCTCTCAAGGAAGATGCCGGGATACATAGTTGGTTTTCCCTCATCAAATAACCCTCCAGAATATAATAACTGTCATTGGGTTCCTTGTTGGTGCACTTTTTCCAAGTACTTCCAAAATCCTCATCTGTTTCATACAGCTCCTTCAACTGTTCAAACCCCACTACCTCAGCTCTCAAAGTCACTAGTAAATCTGCCCTTCGGCTTAGTACGTCGGCCACCTTGTTCTGAGCCCCTGATTTATGCATCAAACGAAACGGAAACTTCTGCAAGAATTGTATCCATCGGGCGTTCATGTCTTTCCATATGCGGGTCTGATTGCTCAGGTGTTTCAAGGCAACGCAATCAGAATACAGTACGAATTCCTTGCCCACCAAATAATGCTCCCACATTCTCAAGGCTCTGACCACGGAGTAAAACTCCTTGTCATATGTGGACCACTTCCTCCTGGCCTCACAGAGTTTCTCACTATAAAACGCAACAGGTCTCTTCTCCTGAGAGATTACCGCCCCAATACCCACACCACTAGCATCACAATCAACTTCGAATAATTTGTCAAAGTCCGGTAAGGCCAGCACTAGTGCGCTACATAGTCACTCTTTGAGCACAGCGAATCCCGACTCAGCTTCCTCGTCCCAATGAAACTGCTCTTTCTTCAAACATTCGGTTAAGGGAGCCGCTACCGTGCTAAAGTGTCGTATGAAACGTCTGTAGAAGCCTGCTAACCCTAGGAAACTCCTCAACTCAGTGATTGTCTTAGGTGTAGGCCAATCTCTAATGGCTCGTACCTTATCCTCATCCACCATGATTCCTTCCCCACTCACTATGAATCCCAAAAATAACAGCTTTGATGACATAAATACACACTTCTTGAGATTAGCATATAGTTTGTTCCCTTTCAGCACCATCAAAACATCCTTCAAATGCACTAGATGTTCCTCCCGAGTCTTGCTATATACTAATATGTCATCAAAATATACAACAACAAATCGGCCTATGAAGGTTTTAAGTACCTGATTCATCATGCGCATGAAGGTACTCGGTGCATTGCTGAGCCCGAACGGCATGACCATCCATTCGTATAGTCCCTCTTTCGTCTTGAAGGCGGTCTTCCACTCATCCCCAGGTTTGACCCGAATTTGATGGTACCCGCTTCGAAGGTCTATTTTGGAGAACACCACTGCTCCACTCAGCCGATCCAACATGTCCTCAATGCGAGGTATTGGGAATTTGTACCCAATGGTGATTTTGTTAATCGCTTGACTATCCACGCACATCCTCCAACTCCCATCCTTCTTAGGTGTTAGTAATGCTGGTACGGCACAGGGACTCAAGTTATCTCGAATGAATCCTTTATCGAGCAAGTCCTGGACCTTTTCCTGTAAGATCTCCGTTTCCTTGGGACTCATCCGGTAGTGAGGGAGGTTGGGAAGACTAGCTCCCGGCACCAAGTCAATGTGATGCTGGATGTCTCGCAATGGAGGTAATCAGGTAAGTCTTCCGGAACGACTTCTCTGAATTCCTCTAGTAATTTCTTCACTTCTTCCGGCATCTCCGCGTTACTCATGTCCTCTCCCGCCATTTTTACTACTAGGGCATGCATCAAGCGGGACTCCTTGATGTCTTCAGTCATCTCCCTTTCTGATTGGGTGATCATAAGAAAGGACTTTCCTTCCACCTTCTGGATTTTTGGTCGCTTATCCGTTAGTGGCATTAGTGTATACTTCACCCCCTCCTTCTCTATCCTATACTTGTTCTCCTTCCCTGCATGTTGGGCATCTACATCAAATTGCCAAGGATGCCCGAACAGCAAGTGACAAGCATCCATATCGACGATGTCGCAGTACACTTCATCTCGATATTTGCCGATCGAGAAAGGAACTCTACATCTCTCCTTCACCTCTATTCGTTCTGCCGCTTTGATCCATCCGATGGTGTACGGGCTTTGATGCTTCTCTGTAGGTAATTGGAGCTTCTTCACGACTTCCTTCCCAATGATGTTTTCACAACTCCCACTGTCGATGATCAAGTCAAACACTCTCCCACCAATCGTGCACCTAGTGCGAAACAATTGGTGTCGTTGTGAGCTATCCTCATGTTTCGGTGCTAACATCATCCTCCTAATTACATAATTAGGTTCTACCCGGTCATCAACCTCCTCATAGTACTCTTCATCATCGTCTGGTTCACAACACACTTCTTCCTCCTCTTCCCTCTCGACAACGTTTACGGTGCGTCTATTTGGGCACTCATTTGATCGATGCCCCGGCTGATTACATCAATAACATTTTCCTAGTATTGGCTTGGCATATGGATTGTTTTGCCTTGGGGTGTCTCTATTCTCCGCCGGTCTCTTTCCTTCCGCCTTGTCTTCTCTCCTGTCCATACTTCCCGCTGGTTTCTCAACCACTCCTCTAGGTCTCTCACCAGTTCCTTTACTATTATTACTAGGACTTTCGTAAGTGTAGGTCCTTTTACTACCTCCAAACCTTACGCTCTGTTCTTATATCATCATTTTCGCTCGGAGAGCCAAGTTCTTTGCTTCATTCACGGTTCGGAACACCGTCACCCCTATCTTATCTCTTATATGAGGCTTCAACCCGTCTACAAACCGTGCCACCTGTTGACCCTCAGTTTCCCTTAAATCGTTTCTCTCCGCTAACCTCATAAATTCCGCAGTGTATTCATACACCGACCTCTGCCCTTATCGGCACCGCTGATACTGTTGGAAAAGAATTTGCTCGTAATCGGGTGGCAAGAAATCTCGTTGCAGTAGATTCCTCATGCGGTACCATGACCTAATAGGTTGGTGCCATTTCCTTTGTCTACGGTGTTGCAATCGATCCCACCATGCAGATGCCCCGCCTTTCAATCTGCAAGCAACCATTCTCACCCTTCTCTCCTCAGGAACTTCCATATAGTCGAAGAACCTATCGACCTCCGCCAGCCAATCCAAAAACTCTTCTATATTCAAATTGCCATTAAAAGAAGGGATGTCTACCTTAAGACGGAAGTCTCCGCCATCAGCATGGTCGAACCCTTGGTGATTGCGTCGATATCCCCCACCATAGGCCGGTTCATTCCGGTCATCCATTCCACGAAATCTTCCGCCGCCAGCGACACCACCCCTTCTCGGTGGTTGTTCCCTCCTCTGCAAAATTCCGTCCTCTTCCTCAGAGGAGCTTCCGTCAATTCTCTGGTTCCATTGGTTTCCAGCAACAAAGTCATTGATAAGGCCGCCGCAAGCAGCTGCTACCCCCGGTCGATCCCTAACAACACCTCTGTGACTGTCGTGGTCCATCACCATGGCGTCGACCCGCGCCACCAGATTCTCCAGGCGTTGTTCTACACGCCCAAGCCTCTGCTCCATGGTTTCAACCACTGCCCTCGGAGCCCATTGATTGGCTCCTTGGACTTCCGCATCTCGACCAAGGTCGAGGACGCAACCGCCGTCAACACCACCGTTAGTCGACATCTCCGCAGGAAATTGCCTTGCTTTGATACCAACTGACGCAGCGAGGAAAGCGTAACGAAACGAATCCGAATATGGATTGGTTTCACAACAACAAAAAAGTATTCTTTGATGCCAAATTCTGGTTGCACACAACCGGTAAAAGAGATAATTCTCTCTCAAATGTATTTAAAGTGTGGTAAAAGCGTAACCCTAATCTATCTAACAAAAGAGTATTTATATGTCCCCGTAAAATATCTAAAAGTGAAAAATCTAAGCGTACATGTGGAAAGAAATAATAAAATACACGTATAGTACACGGTTTCATACACGGCCGTGCCTCTAAGCCGTGTATGTTTCTGGGCATGCGACACGCATAGTACACGGTCTCATATACGACCGTGCCTCTAGGCCGTGTATGTCTCTGGGCATGCGACGAGCATAATACACGGTCGAGTACACGGCCGTTCCTTTAGGCCGTGTGGGCTTCTGTGTATATGACGAGCATAGTACACGGTTTCATACACGGCCATGCCTTTAGGCAGTGTATGACTTTGTGAGAATCCTACTGGAGCACACGGTCGTGTCGCTGGGCGTGCCTGTGCCCGTGTAAGTGATACACGGCTCGGGTAAAATTATACACGGCCGTGCCCTTGGGCCGTGTAAGCTGCTGTGCCCTCTACGATGTCCGCATCATCTTTCTTAGTGGCAAACATGATACAAATAGCAAGTTGAAATAGACAAATAATTAAAAGTGAATATATTCTTCTGTACACATGAAACTTAACAAGAAAGGAGTAGAATTGTGAAAAACAGCTGTTAAAGTAGAAATGCAAAAGTTAGAACAGTGAGGGTGAATGCCATATGGCCAAAGGTGCTTAAATCCATTTAAAGGTTACTATAAGTGTACGTGTTGATTGCAGAATATATACATTCTTCTTCAACTTTTAAAAGCCCACGTGAGCGTCATCATTTGGAAGCTTGGAAGGAGCTTCCAAGTAGAACATCTCGTCGTCAAGGCATCGTGATAAAAGCCATGCGAACGTGTTGGTATAATGAAATAGTCCATTTAACGTTTAACCTATAGAAAGTAATAGATTGGAATTAATTTTTGTAACCTAAGTAAGTAGTAACAAAGAACGGGCCGGTCCACGACTGGCTCAATCCGCCTATTTGACCCACCAACATTTATTTATGAATGATTAAAGCATGTCGGTCTGCAAACCAACTCCCTTAACCCACTAATGTGTTAGAATGAATGGGCCTATAAGTTAACCCACTAAATCAAAAAACCTCCATTGACCATATTTCTTCAAAACGATCTTAAAATGATATAAAATTGCTTTGTGGTTGATTATGTTATAAAATATACACATATTACTACTATTAGACAAAATTATTTGAAAATGGCTTTCTTAAAGTGAATTGATGGTTTGATTTATTTAACACATCAAACCCATAAAAGAGAGTAAAAGACAGTGGGTTAGTTTGTTTGTCTTACCTATATGTGATGGGTTGAATTTAGGTTGTAAAATCGTAACCCATATTAAAAAATAGGTCAAGATGAGAGCTCGTTTGATCTTGCCTATCATATTGTGTTAGCACGTTGAAACCATTTGAAAGCTATTATGATGATCTATATGGTGTGAACACTGCTTTCCTACAAGGGTGGAAGGTATTCATGTTGAGTACAGGTTGAATTCTTAGGCATCGATCAAATCCGCTGTAGAATAGTAGTAATAAGATGTGATTAAGAAGAAGAGGTGGGTAGATCAACGTTTCCAAGCAAAACAATTGATTAGATATAAGGGTGGTTAAATAGTACTCACAAACAGTCGACTAGCTGTTGGACAACAATGATGGCATTCAATCAAAACCATTGTGACTGTGATCTGCAGTTTTCTTTCATGCTTGAGTCCTATTTAAAAATTTACTTAACTTATTGATATTTTTCATATTACTAGTAAGGATTATCAGTCGGTGTTTAATATGGATGAGTTTCATGAGGGAATCGCGAGAGTTCTTGGTCCCCAAAGAAAAAAATTAATCATTACATTTATTTGGAAAAGAAAAAAAAAATCTATTGTATTAATATTTGGCTAAGGTTTGCATTTCCTGAGGGAGGGATCAATTTTCACTATACTAATTTTGTTACTACCTACCCCCACGAACTACTTTGTATTATATATATATATATATATTACCTTCATTGTTTCTTTATTTTTCTCATTTTCCTTTTTGTTTATTTTTTTTCTTTCATTAATATGATTCTAAATAACATATTTTCGTCTCTCTTCTTTTAATTTTCTTTTCCAAAATTATATTTTTCTTACGTTATAATCAATTGCTATTCATTTTTCTAGAACCTTTTTAGTTATAGAACTATTTAGGCAAAAGTAACAAAATTAAATTTTATTCCCTCGAGTCAAAAAGTATTAGTTAATTAATTAAAATTTCCTTAACATGCTATTTAGTAAATAATTGCTATAATGTAAATTATAATTATTAGTGTTCTAGTTAGTCATTAAAAAAATTAAATTAATTTATATCATATATTATTTTGGTTGGGTTTTTCCTTTAAGCTAAGCCAAACCATAAAAATATGGTTTGGTTTTTTAACGCCACAAATTGAATCATATAGTTAGATTTCAAAACTTTCCTAAATCATAAAATTTTTGTTTGGTTTGGTTTACTAATTAAACCATATTTTGTTTTTTAACAAAGTATATTTACTTAATAAGTAATTTATATGAGAAATATTAAATTCGTATTATAATAATATGTATTGATACCATATGAGAGATTGGTAAAATCAATACTTAGCAACAAAAAAAATTGCAAATATGTAATATAATTAATTTATTCTTTAAGCTAGCATATATTATATTTTTATGTTAACCATATATATATATATATATATTAACTAAATTATGATAATAAAATTTAAATATATATATTTTTTATTAAATGTAAACTAAAAATTCTTGTAAATGTTATATTATAACAAAAGATTTTTTTTTTTAATTACAAGTGAAACCTCATTATTTTTTTTTCTTAAAAACATTTGATTCAATTTTACAGTTTAGTTCATATTATTTTTTCAAACTAATTATAAATTTTCCATTTAGTTTGATTATGTTTGTAGATTGATCTGATTTGATCCCTTTTTTTCTGCTGCCCTATTACAACGTAAGTTTTGTACAATCGTTTTATACTCTCTTTTCCACGAGAAACTACCTGTATTGAGCTCTTTTCTTATTATCTTTTATTTATTCATCGTTTCGCGTAACACGATATTGGCTTTCTTCCACTTCGTCTCCTACTGATTGGATTCCTCCATGAGAAAAAGAATAAGAACATATTATGTAACTCTATGAACCTTTTACACCCCTAGGCCAGCATACTGTGTCTAAGTTATATATACACAAGCATTTCAATGTCTCGCCTGGTCAAACATACTTATTACGTGCAAATCTTTCTTATTACGACATGACTCTATCCGAGGGACCATGCGATATTCTTCCGCATTATTCCTACATCGCAAGAAGATATACGATATTATCAGTTTTCCAAACAAAAGTGCCATAACTAATCCAACCCAAATCCAAAGTCTTCCATCCCAGTGTGATGTGTTCATAAACCACCGAGTTGATACAAAGCGAAACATCGCGGTTTTGCTGCACGATGACGTTAAAAAGCATGAAATCCATTCTTTTCTTTGATTGCAAAACCATGAAACACGGAGACAAATTGTTTGACACAATTGACTCCGCAATATGTGGATGCAAAATAGGCGTGGTCCTATTCTCGCCTAGGTATTGCAAGTCCTACTGTTGTCTGCATGAGCTTGCTCTCTCGGTGGAGATGAAGAAGAAGTTAATACCTATATATTGCGATGTGAATGTAGATTATAGATTATGGTATAGCCTCCTATAACAAAGATGTTGAAAGATTTCGTTACGCTGTTGAGGAAGCAAAGAGCACGGTTGGAATTGAATTCCACGCCTTACAGGGGTAAGTACTACTCCATAAAATGATTTACTATTTTTAATATGCTATTTATTTAAATAAGTAGTAGATAAATATTAATAATAATTAAATATATAATAATAATAAATATTTTTTAAAAAATTATTATTTATATATTTATGATTTAAAATTTCATTAATATTTACACATTATCTATATAATATATTTTAATATCATTAAAGCTTCTCTTAAAGTGTTGATCTAAGTTTCCTATATTCCACACATTCATCATAAAACCGACCCAAAACTTTATTGGCTCAAAATCCCTCTTACGAAACAGTCGATAAAAATATATTAAACAAAGCTAGTCTTGATTATCAAACTGATATTTGAAAATGATAAAATCTTTACGCGATCATTAAAGAAAGTCGGAAAAGGTTTCTTATGAAATAATATCACAATTTCCTACGTAGAATCGAAGACATGAAATCTTTCAACTTTCTAGAGTTCCTGTTATTATTAGTTAATTAATATATGCTATTAGGAGTGCTACACTATTATATAATAGTCAGAAGGATTACGTTTTATCAAATATGGAAACGTGTCTGAACAATGCTATTTTATCAACAAATATATATATATATATATATATATATATATATATTAGGCGTTAGTGATAGGGCTTGTTATCTCCAACCAATAACATGAATATGAATCTACTCGATTTGGAATATAACGATAAAAAGAGAGCGCAAAATTAATATAAACAAAAGATTACGATACCAATAAACATGGTTATAATGTAAAATAATTGTTTGTTACATTTCTCATATTTTTTGGTGACAAGAAATCGACACAAAATAACATATGAACCCAAACTCGCCAGCACAAGTCCTGGTCGGCCATGTTCCTTGATTCCCTTCTTCGCTCTCCTCATTTCGGGTTACTTATGATTACCACTTATACTGGAGAAAGACAACTCATTAGAAGTGATCCAAGAAGAAGAAATAGTAGAGAAAAGATTCAATGGTATTTTCTCATTATTCAACTAAGCGTGCATTGTATTAATATTAATAAATATTTTTTTCCACTACCCCTACACGTTATTATTCTATTCAACACATCATTTATTTATTTATTTTAACAATAAATAATTATAATTTAGTTATAAAATAAATAAAATTAAAAGTTTAGTTTATAATATTATTTATGAATATTTTAGTAGCTATATTTTCCATTTGCTTGATTTATGAATCACTAATATATAAATTCTAAAACATATTAATAAAATATTATTAATTATTCTAGTAAGTTTTGAGTAGGTTATGAGTTTTCAATTAGCTTAATAGGAAGTTTTGGATATGTGGTAAAAAAACCTATAAGGTTTAAGACAATTTCAAAATATTCCAAATCCATTTAGATTACATCCTAGGTAAGGTTTAGTGGCATTAGACTTTTGCAGCTAAGAAGGCTAGTCTATACATAACATTGGCTATGTATGTGTTAGATACTAGCATTTATGTCTTTAGTCAACACTCCTTGTAGTCATAGGAAATTATGTAGAGGGTTTTGTCATCCTTAACTCTAATTTGTAGTTTTGCTTGTTATTTATTGAATGCAAAGATTGATTAGAATTACTTGAAGTTGCTTTAGCTTCGCTGATAAGGAATTTGATTAATGAAAAAATAGAGAGCAAGTGAACTGGGTGAAAATAGAATTCAAATTTTGTTATTTTTTGTTGTGACAACTATTCAACAAGCATAAATATACAAAAGAAGCTCACAAGCTCTTGTAAATTCTCACTTGTACCTTGTTAAATAAAGCCCTATCAGAGTAAAAATAAATTACAACATTTAATGGAACTTGGCAATGAGTTGAGCAAATTTACTATTAGAATAGTGTAAATGAAACATGAATTGGAACATCTAACTATTGATGGAAATAAGAAACCCAAAAGAGCTCTTTAGTATTCATTGCCATGCTACGATACTTAACCTTAACTAAAGAAGCTGAGATAGTAGATTGCCTCTTCTATTTTCTAATAAATTAAAGATGTTCCAAGGAAAAAATGCAATATACCCAAATAGAGATTTTCTATCAAGATGACTAAATCCCTAGTCACCATCTAAATATCCACAAAGAGACAAGGAGTAGAAGCAAAAAAATACAAATCATTATTAAAGGAACCTATCAAATAACAAAGTACATGAAATGTGGCTTTAAAATGGGAAATGCATGCTTAAGCAACAAATTAACTTGAATGTTGAAAAGTAAAAGTTAGGTTAGTTCATGTAATGGTCAAATATAATAAGCAACCAACTGTTCATCTAAAACAAGAGTACCGTTAATATGATTGTCAAGACGAAGATTTTGTAGGGAAGGAACCTTGCTTGGATACCACTAGCAGAAGCAAGAAAATGCATACAATCAATATGTTTAGCCCTTGCTAGTCTAACAACCAAGAGGATATTTATTAAAAACTTTTACCTGATGAAGCATGAATCCCACACTGGTATAATAAATCTCAATGCCTAAAAGGAAGCAAACTTCACCTAAATCTTTCATTGTAATTGCATTATCAATACCTTACTTTACATTAGTAAGAGTGGACAAAGAATTTCTAGCCACTAATGCATCATCAAGATAAGAATTGTTGAAAATTCATCCCCAATTTATCTAGTGAAAAGTGAGTAATCACTCTTAGATTAGACAAAACCTATTGAAATGATGAATTAGGTGGACACCCTTTTCCATTTTTGAGATGCTTGTTTCAATCCATAAAGGGATAAAACAAGTTTACAAACTTAACTTGTAGCTATTAAAGCACATCCCTTAGGTGGCTGCACATATATTTCCTCATCCATATATTGATGTTAAAAAGAATTATTAATATCCAATTGGTTTACACACCAATTCTCAACCACTACAATAGCTAACAAGCTAACCAAAGCCATAGAATAGTTAATTTGGCTAAATTTGAGAAATTAATCTTGCTATCTAAGAACTTGCCCAAAAATATTGTAACAGAAGGAATATAAGAGTTTTCCATTAGGTATTTGACTAAATAAAACCATCTAATTCCTATAGAACTTACCACCAAGGTACCCAAGAGAGGGATGGGGCTAAGTGGAGCAAAAAGGGCTTCCCATGAGATGTGAAATGAAAAATATTAGCCCCATACGAGCTTTGCAAATAAATAATTGTCCAGTAATGAGCAATAGATGTCTATCTTTCTACTAAATAGGATATATTGCTTTAAACTAAGTGCTTAGTGGAAGGCAACATACTATCATTTATTGCATCGGTGGGGGGGAGGGGATGTGGTGGGGGATTGTGTGGGTAGGAAAAGATTTTACTAATAAGAGAATTGGAGGTGGATAAGTTCATTTATTTTGTTTACTATCTAGGGTCTTTATGAGCTTTAATTGAAAAAAAAAATTTAATTTTACATTGCGGTATGGAAAAATGTTATATTACACATGTATATCTAAAATCAAATCGCATAAACAATCAACCTTTTGGCTAAGTGCTTTCAATTTTTGCATTTTATTTTACTTGGTCAATAATGAACTTTTAATACTTAACCAGAATTGCATTGCGAAATCTATGTTAAGTTTACTTACATGTTACTAGCCTTTGATTTTAAACTTTAAATTAGGGCCATTTTGTTGATTGAGTGTTAGTTATTTATAGTTTTAAACTTACTTTAATGTATACCCACTCCTTAGAAGTGTTTCGAAAATTGTAGTTTATAGTAAATGAACAAAGAATGTTTATCTCTTGAAATTTTTCTTGAAAATAAATAAAGTTGGGGGTTAATGAGAAAAAGGAAAGAAAAGAAGAAGAGGGAGAGGGAGAGAGAGAGAAAGAGTATGGGGAGGGAGGGAGAGAGAGAGAGAGAGAGAGAGAGAACAAATAAATAAATAAAATTCAATAGTTGATATCATTAACTTGAGTAATTAAGTTTAAGGGATGCCTTTTAGGGGGTAACACTTGTTGTCTTGGGTGATAAGCCTAGGATTATCAATCTAAAGCTTGTTGCATGAGATAAGAGAAAATTCCAAGAAAGTTGAAAATAAGAAATAAAAATAAATAAATAAAAGTAGTGAGAGCTTGAGGAGGTACTTTAAAACCTAATAGCTTAAGCTTATTAATGACTAATGAAATTACAATACAAATGGAGAGAGAGATCGAAGGGGTTGGGGTTATTTAGTGAAGCTTCTAACTATGAGAGAGAGAGAGAGAGGGAACTTAAATATTTAGGGGATGAATGGATGTAACATACGTTTGCTTTAAATTATGATACTTAATTAAAGATGAAAAGGGGAAGTGTACAAAAATATGGATGACTTTTTCCTAATTAGTTGATGTTAAACTTGATTTTAAATTTGCAAATCTTTATTTAAATGATACCCTAAAACTTTTTCTCACATAGATTAAGTGTTGAACTCTAGTCATTTAGTGTTTCTAATGCATTTAGATTACTTGAATTTAATTTAATGATTCTTTGTGTGCAAATTGATGGAAGAGAAAAACCTAATGGGTTTTGAAAAGTATTATTAGCACTTTGTGCTTAGCTTTTCATGACAATATAATCAGTGATGTATTTTTGTCTTAAATCATATGTCATCATTTATGTTTTACTTAGGAAACTTTAAAGTTGAAGTGTAGAAATTATATGTTTTTATTATGACTTTATACTATATTTATATATGTATTTTTGTGTTAATGATAGGAAAAATGTATGGATCGAAAGTCAAACATCCAACAATTTAATTCATAATAGCCCAATGTAACTAAAGGTGTCCAGCAATTTAGTGAAAATTCAAAGTCCATTATCATTCACGTTGACCATTATTACCATCATTTGAAAAAAATAAGTGTGGGAACGTGTTGAAATTTTAAGAGCATTATTTAGCCTAAGCTAAGCCCATGCACCTAGACTTGTTCATGTCCCGAGCAAGTCACTTCTCCAACAAACCACTGCCACAACTAGGCCATGCAATTAAATCACAGAACCCCATCATCACTGTCCAAGATTCATGCAAATGTTCAATGCATGCAAAGAATTAAGGAAGTATCATACTTTTGAGTTACAAGCCTACGCACAAAGTAAAAGATTCGTGAAGGATTGTTCCTAAAATTAATAATAATAATGGTATGAGTGCTAATAAAAAGTAGTATATAATTAAAATTTACTTAGTTAAATATTACTTTTAATGAATAAATTTAATTTTATTTAATATTAAGGAAAGAAAAAAAGAAAAAGATAAACAAACGATAAATGCAACTTGGTAAAGTAAAATGTTTAAAGTGAGATTTTGTTATCAATAAAACTAAAATACAAAAAATATTTAAATGAAAAATATCAAATTCAATATAAGTAATTAGAAAATATTCACTTTTATTGCATTAATTGTGAAAATGAAATGTTAGAACATTTATTATTACGAATTATTATTTACTAATATTTTATATAATAAGACTAAAATTGTTATAATATTGATAATGTCATTATTAATTATGATATGAGTACTAATAAATAAATAGTATGTAATTAGAATTTATTTAGTTAACTATTACTTTTAATAAATGAATTGAATTTTATTATATATGGAGAAGAGAAAAAAAAAAGATAGTAAAACCTATTTAATGAGAGAGATAATATATACAACTTGAAAAAGTTAAATGCTAGTAGTGGGATTTGAACCCTTAACCTTTTATTTATAATGATATACACTTAACCACTTAATAAAATTTATCTTGAATATACTATATATATTTTTCTCTATAATAAATTTTCATAATTAATTTTTTTTTCCAAGCCTCAACCCCTTTTGGTTCCCCTTTAGGCCCGTTTATGCCCGATGAGGACAACTTGCTTCTCACTAATATTTTTACTACTACAATCTGCAATCATTTTTATTAAAAGCAATCTATGCACATCAAGCTCATAATAAAAATTCTACAAAAAAAAAAAAAGGTTATTGTTGACACTTACCACTTTTCTGTCTAATCAATCGAGTTTAAACTTTTCCTCCTCAATCCGTTCCCTTCCATTTTTCTTCCTTTCTCAATATACAGAAAATATCTTAAAGATTTTACTTTTCTTCTACTTTCCTTCCCCTCTCAAGTTTTCCTTCATTTCAAGCACTGGTTGAAAGGCTTCTCAACCAAGCTAATAAGAGAGGCCCAACCTTATAAAAGGTGGGCATAGCCTTAACGTTGGACAAACCCTTCCTAATTCTGATAGAGATGAGTGCACCGTCCGGACTAATTTCCATAAATATATATATATATATATATATATTTAATAAGACTATGAAATGGTCTTAGTAAAATGACGTTTATATCTAGAATTCTTATTAAATTGATTTGTCAATTTTATTGGGACTCACAGCAACTTTTGTTAACAGATGTCAGTTCTCTTGTACATATTAGATTTTCATCTGTAGCATCAATTCTTAACTAGAAAATTTGGGTAGGCTTTTTGTTGTATTTCCTTGGCTATGGTTATGCTGCAATCTGTACTTGGACCCTATAATATCACAACTTCGTTATTCACCGACATGTCCTTTTCAGCGGATCCTCCTGGATTGGATAACTAGCAACATAATTAATGTTTCCCCTGCGCTATAATATTGTCTCTGCTGTTTCATCCTTCCTACCCTACCTGACCCACCCTGAAGATGATTAAAATAGTAACATAATTATATTGCTCTTTCGAATCCTTTTTCGGTTCCCAGCGTTATAATTTACGCACATCTGTTTACAAATTATTTTTTTCGGGTAATAATTTATAAATAATTCCTTAAACATACAAATCTATTTACTTATAAATAATTTATAATAGATTATTACAAACGGCATCGGGACATGGACAAAGCAACGTCGATTAACTAGTTGGACTATTTAGTAATTTAACCTACAATACTCTATAGTAAATTGTTGTTTTTTTTTTGGCGAAAAAAAAAATTGTTGTTGCTTTTTTTCACTTTTTTATATTGTGACATAATGTATTGGTATATATATATATATATAATATAGTTTCAAGATACTTATATGTAATAATAGATATAATATTTATAATAATATTTTCTATTATATAGCTAGGTAAAAATCCTCAAATGAGTGCGATTTGCTAATGTTAAAGAACGTTTTTTTCTTTTTCTAGACCATTGCCTTGTTGCATTTTTTTTTTTTTAACATAATGTTAAAGAACTTACGTAATAACTTGTATAAATTGTTGTCTTGATGATTTGAAGAATTATTAATAATTCTATACATTTGTCATCATATTATAGCAACATTTCTTCGCACGATTTCTTAAAAGCTTTGCTGTCCGCCAATCTTTGAGGCAACACATCAATCTTCGAGGCAAATAAGTAGTCATCATATCTTGCTTGCCATCACATAGTGATGTAGGGGCCAATACTAAAGTCAAAATCCTCACGACCTATCCATATCTTTCATATATATATATATAGCGTTTGATTACCAATACTAAATAAAATAAGTAATACTGGATAGTATAAAATAAGAAAAATTTGACAAAAAATATTTTTGTATCATGTTTGGTTTGTTCAGTACTAGATAAAAAATTTTATGTTATTCAGTGTTTGGACTGCAAAGTACTGAACTAAATATAGTAAATTTGACAGTTTTACCCTTTTTAATTATTGAAGAATGATTTTTGTACAGTCCAGTGTTTAGAATTGCAAAGTACTTAACTAAATATAGTAAATTTGATAGTTTTTTTCCTTTTTAATTATATCATGTTTATTTATATATATTTTATATTATTATAAGAAAAAATGATTTAAAGGTTTAATATATTATATTAAATAATTCGTGTAAAAGTTTATGTTATATTTAATAAAATAACACATTACTTATCATTTTAAATAAGTCACTCAAGGATATGAACCACTTTTATATTGAAACATCTACAAATCCATCAACCACTTTAAATAAGTCACTCAAGAACTTGAAAATTCCAAATTCCATCGACAAATCAAATTGATTAGATTGGAACATCAACCACTTTTATATTTCATAAGGACAAGGTATAAATAGCATAGATAAGATAATAATCATATCAATGAAGAGTCAAAGTAGTTTCCATGATTATGACATGCCAATTACATCCGATAGAAAATCTGACAACTCTGTTGCAAGAGATACATGAGGTTACAACTTCTACAAAATATTAAAACAAGTTTAACCATACAAGATACTAAACTAGGAAAGAGAGGTTCGATAACACAAAGCCAATAAAAGAAGTTTCAATTACATAAATAGTGCAAACATGTTTTCCATCAATTGATAATTCGCCTAACAAATGCTAGGCGTTGTTCTCCTTGGAGCTTTCAAAAAAACTTTTCATATTGTAGATTTGTCGCCATTTACATAAGAACATCCAACTCTTCATTTTCCGACAATCTTAACGTTTTCAACTCTGCAACAACATCATCCTTAGGAGGATTAGCAATTTTCCCTGCAAGTAAAGCAAAATCACTCCTAATATCATTTATGCTCTTTTGAAATGTAGAGATAAATTCTACAGTATATTCTGCTATAGGACGCTTGTAAGTCGATCATACAAATGGATCACGTGAGGCATAGCTAGAGGCTTTAATAGACTGTGGCATTATTTCTGACTCTATGTTTTCATCAAAAGTATCTTCACTCCTATTTTGTAAGTCCTATGTCACATCTGTTGGTGTCTTAGCTTTTTTGCCATTTGCTCTATCCTTTCACGATGAGCGTTAGTGAAGGAGCGGCGCCGATGGGCTATCATACTTCCTCGTTCCAAAGCCGGTGCGGCGTTGGAGGAAACAAAGTTCATGATGGTTAAGGGTTCCATCGTGTGCAGCAGGTTAACAGGATAAGTATGAAGGGCAAATTCGGAATTTCAAAAAAATTGATTTTTTGTCTAGTACCGTATTTTTTGTAATGAATTACATGCGATACAAAAATTTGTCATTTTATCCAGTACTACATTGATGTTTTGTCCAATACTTTCTTCATGGATAGCAACCAAATGAAGGATATAAAATTTTATTCTGTCTAATACTGAATTCTAATGCCAACCAAATGCTACCATAGGACTTGTTTGAAAGGGAAATCGATTGTGATTATTTAAGTAGTTCTCGGCACAAAAGTTCGGCATAACCGAGTATAGCTAAACCGTAGCCTCCTCCTCAATAATAATATCATCATTCTTTCCAAAGGTGCCATGCGTCGCTGGTCCGCATTCCTACGACTTAAGAATATGAGTGGTACTCCCAGTTGTCGAAGCAAAACTACTGTCGTACTGAGTCAAAATCTTCAAACACAATGTGAGGTGTTCATAAGCCATCGTGGAGTTGATACAAAGCGAAACATCGCGGTTTTGCTTCACAATAACCTTATGAAGCAGAAAATCCATGCTTTTCTTGATTGTAAAGCCATGAAACCTGGTGACAGATTGTTCGAAACCATCAACTCCGCAGTATGCAGATGCAAAATAGGTGTGGTTCTATTCTCACCTAGGTACTGCGAGTCCTATTACTGTCTCCATGAACTTGCTCTATTGGTGGAGATGAAGAAGAAGCTGATACCCATTTTTTGTGACGTGAAGGGTGATCAACTGCGGATAATAGATGATGGAGTAACCTATCATAGCAGAGATGTAGAAAGGTTTCGTTAGGCTCTTAAGGAAGCAAAGGGCACGGTTGGGATTGAATTCAACACCTTACACGGGTAATGTACTGTTCCTTTCTCTTGGGGCACTTCTAATAAGTTGTCTTTGTCCAATAGGAAAGGGAGAGAAGAGGAGGAGGACATACACACACTTGGCAGTTTGTAACCCTCCATAAGGAGGGAGAAGAAGGGAATGGGGAACATAGCATGCACGCTAGAAATTACGTGAAGAGTAGGGTTCGTATATTAATTGTGTTCGGTACTAAAAATATAAAAAATGTTCCAAGCAATTACCTTAGGTTATAATTGTGTAATTTTTTTATATCATTTGCGGTACCAATTTTGTGTTTTCACTATTTAGTCTTATTCTTAAGAGTGTTAGATTCATATACATGTTATGAATCAAAGATTAATCGCCATCTTTATCACAATTTGTTATTCCATTTTATAATTAAGGTCATTATTAAAATAAAATTTATATTGCATAGTAAATATTGAACAGTATCCTCTCATAAAGAAATTCCATATTTATGGAGTAAATATTATTTTTAGTATAACATTTTACAAATAAAATAAAGAAATAGTGACTACACAAGTAATAAAATTAATAAAGATAGAATAATATTGGAAATGCGAGCACATAAAGCTTTTTGCATGACTAGGCTAACTAACAACAAGACTTTGTAGCTAAGGAGTTAGGTCGTTATATGGGATATATTAGGTAACATTGACTACGTATGTGTTTGACACTTGCACTTGTGTCATTGATTAATATACCTATAGTCATAGGAAATATTGTATGGAGGATTTTATACTTCCTAATTACTAATTTGTAGTTTCATTTGTTTTTGATTGAATGCAGTGACTGGTTGGAGTTAATTGAAGATGCTACAACTTCAATCATAAGAAATTTGTCTGAAATTAACAAAGTTTCAGAAAAGCAATAATCATTCTAGTGGTTGAACATATTTGGAGTTAGACAAGCCAACAACACTTTTCATGATATGATTATCTACCTTATCAGCATCCCTTGGTTGTAATTTTCTCTATGATTAAAGGTTACTTATTTGCTAGATCTCATATTTCAATTATATAATCACTAATCTTCTAATGAAAGGAATCAACTTAGATATTTATTTTAAGAGTTCTATTGTATTTAGTAGCTTAAAAAGGACAAATTCTATGCACCACCCTTTAAAACTTCCATAATTGCATCGACACTCCCATATTTAAAATTAAGTTGTTATACCCTAAAATTAGCATGGAACCCATGTTACTTAATTATATGGCACTTTATGTGTATAATTAATTGATGTGCCAAACACTTGATTAAATTACTTAACTACAACAGTTTATCCAAATAAGCATACCCAACCCAAAACCTACCACAAACTTAGATTTCGAAAATAACCAATGAGAAACATACAACAAGAGGATCAGTTGATGAGTCCATGTGTGTGAAAATCGTTTATTTTATATTCTTTAGTATTTCCCATACAAAAGCATCCCTTTAAAACACAAAATTATAATGTTTCCTCTCCATCAAATTATATATATATATATATATATATGTCAATATTGTGATGGTATAACTTAAGTGTTTTGTTAACCAGAGCTAGTACTTCATTAGTTTAAAAAAATATATATTTAATTTACTCTACCTCTAACATTATTCCTTTCTAATATTTCTTTGCTATCCAAGTAGGATTTTCTTTTACTTTTATTTCTTTTTATTGTCTCTCCTTTTTTTTTCTCCCTCTTATCCCAAACATAGCTGCATAAATGAGCACAACCGGAACAAGAAGTAAAATAACATCCACAACAAGAAAGTACAAAGAACACGGAAAAATAAATAGCATCATTTAGAATTTCCGAACTCAAATAAGTAAAGTCCCTACTTTTTGCCGGGTTAGACTCCCCGAAATAAAAAGTAAAACTACCTATACTCTACTCTCGACTAATGATCTATGGCATTGAAAATATCGGACTAGATGAAAAATGAAGACTTGTGAGAATAAAAAGGCCTCTCTCAAAAAAATATTTATTGAACCAAAAATTGATTGTAAAAGTAATATTTTGAATAGGTGGTGTCTCTTAACTGCAACTTGTTTCAGATGATACTTTTCACTAGTTGTATTTTTTGTCATCTTCGGTAGTCCTTTTTAGCTAATTTTTCTTGGTTCAATAGTCATTACCTCCTTTCGGCCCCCGTGGGCCCGTCCAACGTGCAGTACGAAGAACACTAATTGCATATACCTACCCACCTTACCCACGCCGAATGACGTGATATCTATACAAATTTCAAGTGCTTTATTTTATTTTATTTTATTTTTAATCATGGCATGCTCTTCACCATTTTTAGAATTCCAAATCGACTTCGCGTGACTAGGTGAGATGAACAAGCAGTACATATGTACATGATCAGAAGCCAAAAATAAATTTAAGGATGTTGTAATTTAGTAATGTTATAAAATTTGGTGTCTTAATAGAGTGTAAGTTTGGGACAATTACGTAATATACAGGGCTTGTTAGAAAAGAGAAAAAAAAAAGAAAGAAAGAAAGAACCAAACTAACCCTAATATATATGAAATGAAAAAGAAAAAAAAAAAAGCAATAATAAGATCCACATCACATGAGGAAATATAACATCGCGAGGCATTTACATGCGAGCGCATATTATTTAGAAGCTTCTTATCACTGTAGACAAACAAATAACGTAATCCAAACTCAATCCGCATTCAAGAACCTGTATGATATTCTCAGTTGTCGAAGCAAAACTATGTCATACCGTATCAAACCCAAATCCATAATTTTCAAACCCCATATGATGAGTTCATAAGCTACCGAGGAGTTTGATACAAAGCAAAACATCACAGTTTTTCTACACAATCTTATAAAGCATAAAATCCATGCATTTCTTGACTGTAAATCCATGAAACCTGGCGATAAACTGTTCGACATAATACATGGATGCAAAATAGGTGCGGTCCTGTTCTCATTAAGGTATTGTGAGTCCTATTAGTGTCTCCATAAGCTTGCACTATTGGCGGAGATGAAGAAGAAGCTGATGGTTTAATATGAGAAATTTAAGTCATCCTCCCCAAAAGTCAACATTATCCAGTCAAACTTAAATATACACTGCAACTTTAGCACCACTACTATATCTTTAATGAGAAGATGAGGGGCGAAAATTAAAAAAAGAAAAGAAAAGAAAAGAAAGACTCAACTATGTAGTTCAGTAACTAATTGACTTACTTGGAATTGTAACCGTGTTCCCATGACTAGCCTAGCTGGCATTTAGAGAATTTTAGTGGGGGAAGGATATGTACGTCCGTATTACGGTAGCACTTCATATTAATAGATAGGGATCGTGCCTTATTATTATTATTTTTTCAAATTTGTGCCATTGAAAAAGATATATGAAATTAAATGTATATTATAAATGATCATTTTATTTTAGAATTATATTTATTCATATTATAATTGCATTTTTCATATATCAAGTGCCATATTAGTTTTCATATTTTATTCTCATTTTGGTGGCCCAAACCATCTAAGGTTCATATTCATATTTTGTATTGTATCAAAAATTACTAGCACTAATTAATCCATATAAAATATAGTATTGACAATATCTGCACCAGACACTTGAAATTTTCATAGTACTTTAAAAGTGAACAACTACTAACAAGATGTCATGGTTAATACCTCTTACAATCATTGTGTAAATGGTTTTATCTTACCCAAATCACTAATATGTAGTTTTGCTTGCTTTTGATTAAATGTAAGGACAGGTTATAATTACTTAAAGATGTTTCAACCTCAATCATAAGGAATTTGTCTAATGTTGACAAAATTTGATAAAAATAATAATTATACTAGGGATCATGCACGTCTGGAATAAAACTTAGATAGGTTATCAACGTTTTACAAGATATGATTTAAGGTTAATTATTTGCCAAGTTTTGTATTATAGTAATAGGAATATTGGTCCCCTAAAGAAATATATTAGAGTCTAATCCATTCCTTCGAAAGTTATAATATATATATAATAGTTCATTAAAAAAATTACTTTTTTAGTGTGTGTATCAAATTAATCTTTTGTCAAATTAAGTGAATCAATAAAATATCAACAATTTTATATATTATATACTTTTAAAAGATAAAGTTAGCACCCTAATCTTTCATTTGACTCTTTTAAAACTTTAATGGCTTAAAATTTGGATATAGTAGATATTTAATATCACGTCCTTGATTTGCTATAACAACAACAGCTCACCATGTATCATACTTAAATAGAATGTATAAGGCTATGGTTACTAAATAGGTTTTAAAATTAGTTTTAGAACACTAAACTTATTAATTAAAATTTGAAAATATTTGACGGCTCGTTGATTTTGAAAAACATTTCACAAGTTCGTCAACTTTGGAAAATGTGGTTGATATTATAAAATAGTTAACTAAGTCCTTAAAGAGTGCACAACATGTAGACATAGGTAAACATACCATAGAGCAACAAGTAGCTCTTGAATTGCATGAATATAGTACCAAAATGAAATTAACTATGTTTATGTCAAAACAAGAAAATTGAAATAGTCCTTGTAATCTATGTCTACAAACTCATTCCCATACTCCTCCTTGGAGCCAAAACCCGAAAATTCAAAAGTAGATCCAATGAATAATTCTCACTAGAAAAAAAGAAAAGAGGAGTGATCCACAAGAGGCTAATACACGATAACACAAACACATGTATAAATGTCAAGCAAGCCTACATGCCAACACAACAAACAATTAATCGAACCATTTAATTATTTTATTTAAACATTTAGCATGGGAGTGCTTATAATTTTGTACATCACAATGGGGGACTTAAGATTTAATTTCATCGTAGTAGATATTAGGGGTTAACAAGAACAATCAAACTCCACATCGCTGAAACCAAAACCAAAGTAGCCTTATCTAAGTGACTTTATTGTTATGCAATACTTACTAATCACAGTTCAGTTATATCATATTGCTAGTCAAAACCTATAATCTCATATGACTCCCAAAATACCATCTCTTCGTTTGTAGTGCCCGTTATCCCACATGATTTTACTTATCAACTATCTACCGCGTCATTTCAAGATATACGATCATAGCCATAATCCTAATCTGAGGTTTAGCACTTGCTTTTAAGTAACTAAGTACAAGTGTTAAGTAGATACTTAACCAAGTTTAATTGTTAATACAATTTAAAAATTTCTAACCTAACAAGCAATATTTATGTTACTACATACTTAAAAGAGTTGATGATTCCTAAATCACCATCCGAGTTCCATTTAAGTTTATTGATTTGATTTTATAAATTAAAAATAAATAAATAAATAAAAATTAAGTGAGTTGATTATTCTAAGTGATTAAATTATATTTTAACTTTGGTTTAGGCTATTTAAGGCTCATACTAGTCTCAAGCCCAATTAAGGTTACTTCGGCTTGATTAATGTTTAACTAATTATGATATGAACCATTTAAGGTTTACTCATTTAAGTATAATTAGTTATTTGAATTTTAAGTCTAGTCTTGTTTAAGGACCAATTAAGATATTTAGGCACTTTAAGAATAGTAAGCCTAATTATGTTTGGAATTAGGCTCACTACCCTAAATAAATTAGTTATGTCATGTTATAATTGTTGAGTCTATTTTAAGTCAAATTAAATTACTTCTATTTATCTTAATTAACTTAGGTCCATTATATTAATTAACCCTATTTGTTATGTTTTAGACTCGAGTAATTATTATGTCCAAATTTAATTTCATTTTAAATCCTTAGTTGATTTTGGCCCTTATAGAGTTAAAGGCCTTTTAAGTTTGATTTATTTGCAAGGACCCATTTTATTAGACTGAAGTTCAATTGGTTTTGGGTAATTGATTCAACTTAAGTCTTAAAATGGTTTGAGGCCTGATATGACTTATTTATTGTAATAAGACCCATTTAGGATATCAACCTCAAAAGGAAAAGGACCCATTTAGATTTTGAATTTTAGGCCCATTGATAAATTGAGTTTATATTATTAAGTCAACTCCGTTCTTGATCTAATTAGGATAGTCAAATTAATTAAGTTCAATTAATCCTATTATGTTTAATCATATAGACCATCCAAAGGAAGGGTAAGAGGCTAGTCCTTAAAACTATATGATTATGCCAACTTTAGATTAGGCCAACTTTGATTCGAGTGAATTAAGCCAATTATTAATTAACTTTAATTCTTCATATTTAAAGGTCTTAATTTTGAAGGACTATAACTTATTCATTTCAAGCTCAAATCAAGTAAAACCAAATCCATTTGTTTCCTTATCACTTCCAACACCTATTTTAACATAAAATGTCTTATTTTATTCATTTTAGAGCCCTCAAATTACCACATTACATAATGTTACGAATTATTAACTTTACAAGCCTATATCTTATCTAATTTTAGTTCAATTTACTTTAAATCAAAGCTTACTTGATATTATTCCTTTCTAGAGTCTAAAAATCATTTACTCTTCATTTTTAAGTTCCAAATACCTCTAAAATGGAGCAATAAAAATAGAGCATGCCCCAAACTTTCAATTGCAATCCTACAAGTCCAACTACAACATTTTATCACTTCAAGACCTCATTTTACATCCAATGAAACTCCTATTCATAAATAAATTACAATTCCACCAAATTTACTCAAAATAAACATTATATATCACAATTTTTTCATAATTAAGCATATTATCAAATCATGCAAAAAAAAATCATATTTTCAAGCTCATGCATTCCTCCAATTCAACACAAATCATCCATAAAGTTTGTTAACCTCAACATTCATCATGTAACTTCAATTTCTATCAATTTATCACTTTAAGAACATTATAGCATGCTGGAAATTCATAATTTAACAATCAAATTAACTTTTTCATTTACTAATTCAATCATCCCATCAATTCCAAACTTCTAACAACTATATACACCAATTTATCATTTCTCATCATCTAAATCAGATGTTGCAAAAAAAATCAAATCTCAATTTCATCATCCTAGTGGCGGCAACAACATTATATAAACATATCCTCAATTATCATGCATTAAACTTGATTTCTATCCACAAATCCAACACCCAATATCTCATTTATCAAGTTAATGCTTCAATTTGCAACCAACTCATCAAATTACACATAATATGCATGCATCAAAGTAGCTATCACATGGGTTTTAGTGTGAAATCTCATCAATATTCAAGAATTCATCAAATTAGTATATCTAACTATTTCTAATCAATCTAGATCACTCATTTAAGCTTGGTTTTGAACTTACCTTAATAAAGACCTACAAATATTTCTTGCTTTAAGTCTTGCTGTCACCAAGAAGTGCCAAAAATGGTGTTTTTCTTTGATTCAAGCTCACTCCTTCACACTTAATCATCTTGATTTGCATCAAACTATGGATTGGCACTATTAAATTAATCGAAAGCTTACAAATTCACTTACCTTCAAGCTTCTTGTCATGTGGTGAAGAACCCCCTTTTCCTAAGAACTTTACTTGACACTTAATCTAAAAACTCACAAGAAAGCAACTAGAATTAGTAGCTAAACTAGATAGATTTTAAGCTAAATGAAGGATTTAGGGTTTAAGCTTATGTTTCTGGGCATTTTACCATCAATTTTTGAAATAGAGAGGAAAGGGACTACTGAACACTATCACTAAAAGAGGTTATATACTAAGGTTTAATGAAGGTTGAAGGATAGAGGTAATTGGGACCACAAGATTTAGTATATTGTACTATTTGATAACATGAGTCCTCCCATTTAGCCTAATTTAGCATTTCATTTTTCCTCAATTTTTCCCACTTATTCTAGCTACAAATTAACTCATTCCTTTCCCTAAAATGCCCTTGAAAACTGAAATGTTTAGCTACCCTTCTACAAGATAAGCTTAAAGGCATTTTGAGTTATTTTACTCAATTGATCTCTGAATTTAAAATTTTCTTTTCCAATTGTCTTCAAATGATTTGTAATTAATTTTATTTACATAATTAAGATCTTAGAGCTATATTTAGGTTTCTCTTTAAATTTTGCATCCAAATTAAATAAAATCAACTTCGTAGGCACAAAAAATCATTTCTTGACAAATTGTCTCCAAACTTTAAAAGATAACTTTCAATGACTTAAAATGACTCAAAATGGCTCCAACTAACATGTTTAGTGATTTTAATGAACTTCAATGACTCTAAATCAGGTTTAGTAGCAAAATGGTCATTTTGTAAAATAGATCTCTAACCTCTAATTTTTGTTTTTTAATTGACCTTAATTAGGGTGATAGAATTTTATTTAGGGTCACTAAGCTACTTTGGAGCTCTTTTAATAAATCAAGTTTGAGTATAAAAAAGTCAGTTTGAAAAAAATTGCCCATGAAATTTGTACATCCTTTCTTAACTGACTTTAAATTTTCCTTTTATTTCTATCAACCTTATTAAGAAATTTAGGGTTTTTCATTTAAACAATGTATTACATTAAATGGGTTAAACCAAATGATCTTTATTTTGATTTTTTTGTGATTACAATATTCAGATATTAGTATCAATACCACTAAACTACAAAAGCATTAGCAATAACAATCTTCCTTTTAGAATGCATGGTTAATTGTTTAGATTGGTGATAGAATATGAAAATAATTAGATTTGATTTAGGATAATCTACAGAGGTTTTGATTTGTTGGCTTGGAGTAGTGTCCATTAGAACTAGCCCACTCATATTTAACTTTTTCCAATCCATGGATCTGGTATTAACCAAGATGCTTTTTGAATTTCTTAATCATTCCCAATTCACTAGGTCCTATAACGAAGCCTAAAGCCTATTACACCACTTGAAAACTCACATTTCTTATTGTAGAATCTAACTAAAACAATCTAACTATGAAAATTAGTATTTCTTCGTAGAAATTCATACTACTTGCATAAAGGGACCTTGTTTCAATATTCAATTTGAAGACTATTCAAAAGCTTAAACTCTAGCAGACATCTTCTCTATCACATATCATAATGATAAGATAACCTACTCAAATTGTCTTTTCCTTCTCTTTGTTCTCTCTCTATTTCATCCCTTGGTGTTGATAACCATTTGAAATGTAACACTTGTCCCTATCACATGAAGTGTGAGACACATATAATAAACATAAAGCTTACATCGATAAATCCTTAAATCTACAAATATAGGAGCCGATGAGATTGCTAATTCTTTCCCTTGGATTCTTCTCCACTTTATCCTTGCCAAAATAAATAAATAAAAATGTGTGAAGTGCACTGTTCATTTGGCATCTATATTACATAATGGAGACTACATGTACAAGTAGGGACAAGTTTAAGCAAGGCATAATAGGGGCACTTAGCCTCCCAAGTTTAAAAGAAATAAATAAATACTACATTTATTTGAGAAAAGAAAAAAAGAAGAAGAAGAAAAAGATGTGTTATATTTATATTTTTAGAAGTAATAAACGACATTGTTATGTTCACTTGATAATAACTTTAATGATAACAAAAAAACATAAAAAAACTTAGAGACTACTAACTAAGTTACTAAGTGTATAGATAAATAATATACACACAATTTAGTTTAATCTGTCAGAAGAAAAGTTTTCCTATTATGTTTTTACTCATAAAGTAACTTAGAGGCTAACTCAGAAAGTGGACTTAGTGTATGACTCTCATGCTTTTAGTTAGAAGATAACTTAAAGATTGACTCAAAGGGTAGACTTGTTGGAATATAATTGTAAAACTGAACAACATGTTATAGGATGAGCTTATATTTGAAGATTTAATTAACTTGAAGGCTCAACTCCAAGGTTGAATGTATTTAGGTAATGCATTCAAAATGCTCCACAAAGTTAGCTAATATATTTAGGGGATTTGAAATTATAATAAGTTTAAAGATTAAAATTAAAGTTGGTCTTGACCTAACAAAGCAAAGTATGTTTGATGGAGATTTATATTTTTCAAAATTCAATACCACCCTCGGGGAGTAAAAAATATTAAGAAAGGATAAGAACTAAGATATATTTCTATGTTTAAGGGATATGAAGTCCATCGTTGTTTTAGAGAAATTATCCACACACTTCTCTAACAACATGGAATTGATTTTCGAATTTGAGATGAGTTATGATCTTCAGCAAAATATCTAGAATAGATTCTATCTTCAACATCCAGCTTATTCTTTGTAGCCATTATGTTGATGATTCACTAGATGTTGAGTAGTGGGTTGATGAAGTAGATAAGATATTTAAAGTATTGGGAATTCTTGAAGATATATTATTGTTGTTGTTGTTTTGTTTTTGTTATTATTATTATTATTGTTGTTATTATTATTGTTATTATTATTGTTGTTATTAATATTTATTTATTATTATTATTAGAAATCAATAATTAATTCAATACATTATATCAAATAATATTCATATATTAACTCCAAATTCCTATGTACACTTTATTTGTATTATATACATAAACTTATTGGTTTAGGAAAAATAGATATATCTATATACAAATAGATGTAAGTAAGGGTTCTGGTTAAGAAAAAGAAGTCTAGAAAATAAATAATTAAATTTGGTGAGCTTGTCTTCTAATTTCCTTATCATTTCCTTTTTTTTTTCATAGTGATAAATAACTTAAAGATAAATAAACTCTATAATAATAAATTATATGTATATAATTATACATATATATTCACGTGGTCAATAATTAATACATCTATATATATATGTATTTTTATTTTTTATACGTATATATATTTTACATTATACTTACATTTTCTTTCCTAAGCTATTATTAAATATATTTGTATTGTACTTACATACATGTATTATTGGAAAAGAAAATGAAAAGAAAAGACAAGAAAAGTAAAAGAAAAGAAAAGATAAGAAAGCATACGTAGAAGATAGGGAAAAGAAGGAAGAAAAGAAGAAAAGAAAAGAAAAGAATGGAACTCACGGGAGAAAAAGGGAATCGAAGGAGGAAAAGAAAAAAAAATTATTATAATACCACAATATCTAAACACAACAAATTTCACATATATACATTATATTACAAGTAATATACAAACATTATAGTATAACAAAATTTTTCCACTTACTTGGATCTCTTAACTTTAAAACTTTAAATTACTTTTGGGACTATGTGAATTTGGATCTTTGACCTAGTATTAAAGGAATAATAAACTTAAAACTAACTTTACTAGTTAAATTCATTGAACTTAAAATAAAATTAAATTTACACATACACACACACACACATGTACATATATTATATATATATATAATGTATGTATATTTTTAATTCATATGAATTTACCTAGTAGGTGTGGTCATGTTGCGAAGTTCTCCTTCTAAGGATTATAATAGCACTTACAATTTTTGATTTAGAGTTAATATGAGGAAGATATAAATTTTTGAAGTTTTAGGAAAGTTTTGACTCAAATGACTAAGGAAGAAAAATTTATAGTATTTTTATACGAAAATTTACATGTATACTAAATAAAATACTCTAAGTATAAATATAAATTTATAAATTTTATTTAACTATCATAAATCTAAAATTTTAATTCTTTCTTCTTATTTGTTATATTTATGTAACAAATCTTGTTTCTTTCTTATTTTTTCATTTTAAATTGTATTTTTATTTGTAAGATTTCTGTTATACATAAATTATTAAAATAGTATATTATATCATAGTAATTAAACTTTTCATTATTATTTTTCTCAAAATTTTTGGAATTACGAAAATATTATAGTTGTTATCCTAGTCTAAGAGTACTTGTTACTCAGCTTATTTTCTTTAGTTTTAGTAGAGTTTTTTCAAAATTGGGTTGTTACACTGTATGTATAACTTAAATGTATGCTATAATATTTAAGATTTTTAAAATGTATAGTGTATATATGAGCATATATGTACATTCGTATCTATACGTAAAACATTTGTAAGTACCATAGATAAATGTTATATATGTATGGCATTTACATACATATTACATGTATGGGTATTTATTTATATATGTCATATTAATTTAGTAAAAACACCGATGTGCACAATAAGTATATGTTATAATATATATCTACATAATATATATATATATATTTATATATGTATGTATATGAAATGTAATATATTATATATAGATATTATATTCTAGACATTTATATGTATATGTATATTATGTAATATGTACGTATAACATACATGTATGGTGGTGCATATGTATATACATATATGTACATATAATGTATATGAGTATAATATAAAAATGTTATTATATATATATAATTTATATAAGTATTACATATACTAGTATTTATTTATATATGCATTATTAATATGTTAGATGTAAGTATATAGGTTTGAAAGTAAGGGATCTTGTGCATGTTGTGTGCAAGTGCGCTACATATGGCAAAAGGAGAGAAGTGACATGTATTAAGATAATCAAGGAGAGCAGGATATGGAGGAAGAATACGCAATCCCAATTAGGCTCAAATGCTTTGTTATAAGTGAATATTCTTCACTAAACTGTTACTTTGATCTTTTAAGAAAGTAATATGATAGAGTAATAGAGTTTCTCTTAAAAGTCCTCTCTCTTAAATGAGAATGCCTTGAGTATTTGTAGAGTTTGGTCATGACTCTCATCCATCATATGGCAATAGTGATCAACAGTTACAAATGTATAGATCTTTACATAATCTTGTTATGGATTTAAACCCATTAAAGGCTTTTTTTTAGTATACGAGTCTTATTGAAAAAGGTTGCTATAGGATTAATCCATTCAACGGACCCTACACCAAGCCTACCATAACAAATTTCTCTTAATCATTCCAAAATATATGAGCTTGACTTTTTAAACTTTGTCACCTTAACTCAAAATGTTAAATCCATTTATTTATTGAGCTTAAGATCGAAAACCGATTTTACTCCTCTATATTTTGCCTCCTAAATAAAGTCTTTTGGATGAAGTTGAAGGGGTTTCGGTATTTGAATAAGCTTTTTGAATGGCTAAGCCACTATCTAGTATACGTGTGCTTAAGTCTCTTTCTAAAGAGTGTCAATCTCTTTTCTTTTCCCTTGGCACTGTTCATAAATGATTTTGTGGTTTCTCTAGCTCACGTCTTAACAACCAATGAACCATATTGTTACTCACAAGTTGCACAAAATGAGCAATAGGTTAAAGTAATGAAAAATGAGTTGTAAGCACTTGAAAATAATAGTACTTGGGAATTAACTACCGTACCTCAAGGAATAAAAGGCATATGATCAATGTGGGTTTATAAAAACAAATAAAAGGCTGATAGTAGTGTAAAGAGATATAAAGCTCATTTAGTAACTAAGGGTTATACTTAAGTGGAAGGGGAGGATTATCATAGCAATTTTTCTCCTATAGCTAAGCTTTGTATTGTTTGCATATTGATTGTAGTTACCATTACTTATGGATGACTTCTTCATCAAGTAAATATTAACAATGCTTTCTCATGATCTCTTTCTCATGGGTACTAATATTTCATTTATTAAAGATTTAAAATTTTCTCTACATATGACTTTCATGATTAAAGATTTAAAATTTGCTTTGCATAATACTTCATCTATTAAAGAAAATATAATATAGACATGCTTTCTGATGTAGGTCTTACAAGTGCATGCCTTGCTAGATTTCCTTTTCTATTTGGTCTTAAGCTCATTGCTTTTTCTAGTTTACCTTTAACTAATCCTAGTTTCTATCGATGTATTATTGGTCATTTGTTATAACATATCCTTTACTGTACATAGGTTTAGTCAATTCTTAGCTAATCCATACAAACCATCTTCCAGCAACCTTTCATGTATTGAAATATCTCAAAGGCATTATTTCTCTTAGGCTTTTTTTTTTTTTTTTTATCCTGCAACCAATTCTCTTTCTATGCTTACATGTTCAAACTTTGATTGGGGTGCTTATCTAGTGGATAGGAATTCCAATAGTGGTTATTGTATTTTGTTGGGCAAAGCTTTCTTCATGGAAAACAAAGAAGCAAAGAACAGTTACCACCTCCTCTGTAGATGTTAAACAGCTAAAGAAATTTTGTGGATCTCAAATATTCTAAAGTTCATCTTTTCTTTCTTGTTTCTTTACATGTTGATAATGAAGTTGCACAATTAATTACTAATTATCCTTGTTTACACAATCATACTAGGCATGTAGACATTGATGTTTATTTTATACGTAATCATATTACTACTGGTTTCTTGA
The DNA here is from genome assembly GCA_037954665.1 of Laguncularia racemosa. Classification (NCBI taxonomy): domain Eukaryota; kingdom Viridiplantae; phylum Streptophyta; class Magnoliopsida; order Myrtales; family Combretaceae; genus Laguncularia; species Laguncularia racemosa. The sequence continues at coordinate 65,268 of JBBMOL010000259.1, read as the reverse complement.
AGACTTTATATGTTCCATCCAAGCTTTAGTCGGCCAATCTTCTTACCAAGTCTGTCTCTAACGCTCAATTACAGTTTTATAGGTCCAATTTGTTGTCCCAAGTTGGACCTTTCAGAGGTGCTATCTTGAGGGGGTGGGGATGGGAGGCTTTATATATGTTGTAAATTATAATGATGTATTAGTTTTAGGTCATGTATTTTTGAGATAGGTCATGTCACTAGCATTTGTTAGTTAGTTAGTGATATATCAATAGTATATATAGAAAAGGCTATGTATTTTTCAGTTAGTTACAGCAAAACATTTCATCTTCTTCTTTGTAAAGAATTCCATCTATTCTCTCTATCTGTTCATGGCTTGATCTTGTTTCAAATATTTTTTCATATCTACTTTTACAAATAAAAGAAAAATGATTCTTCATTTTCAATTCATTTTTTCTCCTTTTCTTCCTCTTATCCAAACATAGAGTGGATATCCAATCCAATCGCTAATTCAAACTTATCCCGGATCCAGGTTTAGTCCAACATTTGATCATTGAAGTCGTGAGGTATCCAATCCAATCCCTAATTCAAACTCATTCAGAAACAGTATTTTTGGTTAATGTTGTACGGTGATAATTTAGCTATTCCCAAAGGCAAATGCATACATTTACGGATCATAATGTTGAGAAGAAGGTATCCATTAAAAAAGAAAAAAACAAAAAATCAAAATTTGCGAACAAAATGACTAAATACAATATTAGCAGATGTTATAATTGTATTACAGATATTTTAAAAAATGATACATAATTAAATAAATAAATCATAAAAGAGAAATTTTCAAAAAAAAAAATGTATTTTTTTTATATCATAGTTATCATGTGTCTCTAAAACCATCTCGGATAACTCTAAACTTCATTTGTTGTAACTTTTATTCCATTTCTCTAAATAGAACCTTAATTGAGACCTTTATTATCTTATTCTTTTTTATTATTTAGACATTTAAGACATCGAACTTCTCTTTAATGTTTTAATATTATAGATATCTAAGGCTTTACCTTGTTGAGATTTGAGAATTTTCAACTTCTTCGACATAGTTTTTTTACTTTTAACAGGAGCTATTTAGTAAAAGCAGATAGCAAATATCCTTATATTATTCGATATCGATCCATATACAATAAAACTTACATAAAAGCAATTCAAAAGTCGGAAAGTATCGATTTGGGCATGGAAAAATATTTATTATAGAAGATCAAAAATATATATAAAGGTAAGAGAGCACTCTAAGATTGGTAGTCATATAAGCATTTTTCAATGACCGCATAATATAACTGTCCAATCTTTAAAAGGTAATTTTTTTCCACTTAACCTATATATTTTGTATTTTAATTCCCTTGACTTCAAACTTTATCGTTAATACATATTTACAGAGTTGGGATACATATAAAATAGGAGAATGGGTTTAATTATTATCTAGAATTTTTTGTAGTTTAATTTTACTTAACATTATTGTATAATAGTAAAAATGACGCCGTACACACGTGTCGATGAAGTGATACAAGAAGGAATTACATAAACAAAAGGAAAGAAGTTGACTTTCACAGGCTACGACGGCTCCATTTAAGATGGTACAGGTACATGTACAGATCAAAGATGGAACAGAAAGATGGATAGATGCTTGGTTTCCGTATTTTAACAACACTTTCTATTTGTATCATAGCACATAAGAAGATAATCTCGTATACGAGTCATTGTTGCTAAGATAAGTAAGTCAAGAAGCTATCTAAGAAGTGCTACTTAAGACCCAGAAAATTATGGAACCTCTGTTACAACAGTTTTGACGAGATTTAAGGAAACAAGAAAGTTAAATTGAACCATTAGAAGCAAGGTCATTGGGACACGGTGAGGATCATGGAGATAGCGAGCGAGATATTGAATAAACATTGGAAACATTTTTTTGTGCTGATTATAAAGAGAAGGATCTTGTTAAAGCAAGTCATCTGGCATTATCACGAGCTTACTACAAAATATAAAAGAGCACCAGATCAATATCAACTCTTAAGTATAGGATTAAATTAGTTAGGCTTCTCTAGTGTTATTATAGTTAAAATATTTGTACTCAATGCAAAGCATTGAACCATAGGATTATCGCCTATGCCAATCATTTGCGTCTGTGATATTATTACCTGAGTACAAGCATTTCCTTTGAATATTATCTTCCACGAGCAACATTGTCATTTGACGATTTTTGCTAGCGATTTGTTGTAGTTATATCTACAGTTGTACTTGCTACCTTTTTGGCTATTTGCTATGGTTTTATCTAGTGACTAATTTCGGAAATTTCTGAACTTACCAAATGCAACATATCATTGAAGGATGAGTAAATCACTTTATCGAGTTCCGAGAGAATTCTTTTAGGGTTAAGTATATCTTATCCTGAGTTTTATCGTGGCTTAGCCTGAATCATCAAAATGAAATTGTCCTCTTCAAACTAGATGTTTCAAGCTAAATCTTCAACCTTGTCAACAACGAGAAGGATTTGGAGAACTGTTTCAACAATCTGGGATTTGTCTACAACAACATTTGGAGATTGAACTTGTTTCCCCATTATAATTACCCTTCCCAATACCTATCACCACTTTATTCTCTTGCCTTACTTATGTAAGATGATTCTCTTTGCCTTTTCAAAGCTTCCTCTGATGATTTAAAAACTATTGGTAGGGGGGTTATTCGAAAGAAACAATGCTAATCTTGTTGGTTCAAATTAAGAGATTGATCTTTTGTATAGCTGGCCTCCACATCGTGTCCGGTTTAAAACAATGAGTTGAAAGTAGTTTTATTTCTCAATACCAACCCAGATTCTTTCACTGCAATGCTCAGGCGAATCTATCTCCCCTATAACTCTAGCAAAACTGCGGCCTAGAAAAGTTAGTCACGGGTTCATTTGATTTCAGAGGGAGTGTAAAAACCAGACTAAGTGCAAATTACAGTGTTTAGACCATCAAGAATAATCAGAGTTGACAAGCAATGAAATTCTATTACTGAAGCCCAATCATCAACTGGATCGGCATGCAAGAAGAATCACAATCAGGCACAAAATTCTATTGGTAAAATCATATCGATTTCAATATCAACATTTTAACCTTCTTCCTTCAAGGCAAACATGATACAAATAGCGAGTTGACATTGACTAATAATTAAAAGTGAAGCTATTCTTCTGTAGACATGAAACTTTACAAGAAAACAGTAGAAAAGTGAAGACAGCTGTCAAACTAACTATACAAAAATTAGAACAGTTAGGGTGAACTCCATACGACCATCGGTGCTCAGATCGACTTTAAAGTTACTGTAAGGGTATAATATTCGTGTGATTGAAGAATATATACATTGTGCTTCAACTTTTAAAAGCGCAAGTGAACGTCATCATTTGTAAGCTTGGAAAACATATCATTGTCAAGGCATCATTGTGAAAATTGACGTCTATTTGATATCCATCGATGACCACGAGCAAATGAAAGAGAGAGTTTGTATTGTGATCTACTGCATTGAAAGTAAAACTAGCTTTGTACGGTCAATTATTTATTTACAATCAACAATTTATACTACAATTCTAATATCTAACTAACCGACCGGCACATACAAAAGGTTAAGTCACAGTCAAAATATGCCATGTGTATTAAAATAAATAAAGAATATATATAACTCTACATCACAAACCCAACACACAACCCCCCCAAACCCCCCCCCCCCCCCCCCCCCCCCCCCCCCCCCCCACACCAAAAAAAAAAAAAACATAAATAAATAAATAAAGTTGACCACGCTCTAAAATGTTAATAGTAAATATTTGTAAATGTATATAGTGTACAGTAGAATAATATAGTTAATACAATAGAATATATAGCACAATAGTATATTCTTTTTATGCGTGTCATACATTTGCAACATGTGTCTAATAGTTGTTGATCTAAATACATATCATACAATAGAAATGACAAACATGCTATTCTTTACATCTCATCTCTGTTTTCTTCCATTACTTTGTTTCACATTCTTGAATCCATAAACAAGAAAAACTGCAATCATTGTCTTTCCACATGGTATCATAGCAATGGTGCATGGTGTTTCTAATGAAATCTTTTTGAGTAATTGAAGTTTTTCTTATTGTGTTTTCTTTTGACTATGTCAAATAAATAGATGGAATTTAGATATAGTGATCCACTTTACCTTTCTAGTTTGGATAATCTTCGATTAGTTCTTGCAAGTTTAATCTTCAATGGAACAAATTTCTTATAGTGGAGTCATTTAATAAAACTAACCCTAGGTAACAATTCAAAATTAGGATTCATTGATGGAACTTGCCTAAAACCGAAAGAGAATTTAGTTGATCTTTAGAGATGGACACATTGTGACTACATGATAAGGTGTTGGATCCTAAATTCAATGACAAAAGAATTATCTAAAAGATTCATGTATACACATTCTACAAGGGAACTTTAGGATGATATATGTGAAAGATTTGGGCAAACTAATAAACTGTTGGGCCCCCGAGCTCCGCCCATCCACTCCACATAGTATGATACTGTCCGCTTTGGGCTAAGCCCACAAAATTTTGTTCTTAGGCTCCTTCCCAAAAGGCCTCATACTATGTGTGGGTGTGAATGCTTATATATTGCTCAATTTCTTCTTAACTTTCTGATGTGTGATATTGGATTGACATCCCAACAAACCTCCCCTAAATCCAAGGATCACACATCATCACGTACAACACATTACGTAGCCTCCCTTGAGTGATAATCCACATCGATCCGTCTATCATCTTGCACCGCCATCACTCAACGGGACACGTCGCCTGACCACCACAATATCAGGAAGACTTTCGACACAAGGCACACCGAAACACGGATCCATCTACGGGCTCTACTTCGCACCGTGCTCTATACCACTTGTTGGGCCCCCGAGCTCCGCCCATCCACTCCACATTGTATGATACTGTCGCTTTGGGCCAACCCCGCACGGTTTTGTTCTTGGGCTCCTTCCCAAAAGGCATCATACTATGTGGTGGGTGTGAATGGTCATATATTACTCAATTTCTTCTTAGCTTTCTAATGTGGGATATTGGATTGACATCCCAACATAAACCTTTACTCTTCAAAATCAGTATGAGATTATAAATTTTAAGCAAGGAAATAATTCAATTACAATATATCGCAATAGCTTAAAGAAGCTGTGGGATGAATTGGGTAGTTTAAATGCATTTTTCGAAGTGTGTCTATGGAGCTTTAAGCAGTTGTTCTTGTAGTGCAGTTTCTAAACTTACTGAAATAGAAAATAGAAACAGATTACTATAGTTTCTTATGGGATTGAATGAAGCATTTGTTGAAGGTGATAGAAAAGAGAAGAAGGCTAAATTTGGAACAAAAATTATCTATTAATATTGTAAAAAGACTAATCATTTAGTTGATTCTTGCTTAAAAATTATTAGTTATCTAGGTAGGTATAAAGGAAATAAGGAAAAGAAATGTTTAAGATTTGCTTGACATATAAATTAGGAATTTGAAACTTGATAATTCTTTAGAGACTACAATTGTTCCAAGTGTAGAAAATAGGAAACAATGGTGTAAATACCTATAAAATATAAATTCATTTAATATTTATTGTAAAATAAAGCTAAGGTCTAAAGTGTGATTATTATAAGATATGGGGGATAATTTGGTTATTTCATGGACATGGTATATAAACCCTATATTGACCTAGTGCTCCTCTCTTTACCATTTACATAGTAACTAAAAAAGGCACACTCTCTAAAACTTTAAGGTGATCTAGTGATTACCACAAAGATCCACTCCAATTTCATCAAGTAAGGAGTTTTAATCATCTAGTTATTGTTTATGATGATAGGATAGATGATTTAACCAACTTCTATTACACAATTTATAGAATTTGAATCAAGAAAGGAGGCAAAACAAGAACGGAATCAAACAATTGAGGGTTCGGATCACGGATTGAGACAAGTACCTCAATCTTCATATTGTACTAGAATTGACAAATTTTTTGGGTCAATTAAGCTGAAGAATTAATTGGAAAAGAGGAAAAACAATTTATGTGGAACAGCGTAGTACACGATCAAGTACATGCCCATGCATTTGGCCCTATAGAAATACAAATTGTGTACATAAAAGTACATGGATGAAGGACATGGCTACATACTTAGGTGTATTGAAATAAGGAAATCCACAAAAAGATATAAGGCCAACTGCATGATTGTGTACCTTGGTGTGCCAAAATTCCAAAATACACCAAAAGATATATGGCCACTATACATGACCATGTATCGAACCATGCCAAAGTACACAACCTAAAGTATGACCGTATACCTAAGGACATTTTATTGCTTAAATTATTTTCTACCTAATCGAATTTCCATGCAACCTAGGTAAAACCTTAGAAAATTTAGTAGAGAAAGATAAGTAATTCTAGAATGATTAAGTGAATAGGAATAGGAAACTTAGATTATTCCTAGATTAGTATTAAGCATAATTTCTTTATATTTTTTATGGATTTTAGTCTAGCCGATAGTTTAAGATAAGTTGTGCTTAAGACTATGGTTATAGGTACATGTAATCTTCATTTTTGTTTGTAAATGTTAGGTTAGAATGAAACTGGAATAACATTTAAAGAGTTAGATTAAATTGCTTATTGATTATACTTAGCTTAACTTACAAGCTTGTAGTGATAAATCCTTAGGTGCACTCTAATGATCCTTATGTGATGTTGTCCTTAATGGAGTCATGCTTAGAATTGATTTGGGTAGGTTTAAAGACTCATTGGTGTTGGGCCCTATAGTTGAAATTCTCAACACCATATTATATATTAAGTATGTATATATGGTTTAACGGGGTCATGATTACCCCATTGTTCTCATGTTGGCTTAAATGAAATAATAATTTGTTATATGATGTTTGTTGTCTACATTGATGCATGTGATATTGATGCGGACATGGTGGAGGACAGAGGCTGACACGGGTTCAGGCATGGCTTGAGACACGGCTTGGACATAGTAGAGGACACAGACGCTGACACGGTTCCGGGCACGGCTTGAGACACGACCTAAAAGACTGTCACAGACTCTGACACGGTTCTGGGCACGGCTTGCGACACGGCTTGCAAAACTTTCACAAAAGCTTACACGGGTTAAGACACGGCTTGGGACACGGTCGTGTACTGCACTTGTCACATGCCTAGAGACATACACGGCTAGAGGCACGGCCGTGTATGCGATAGATTCCAGACGCGTATATTATTATTTATTTTCACGTGTATGCTTAGATTTTCCCCCTTTAGGTATTTTACGGGGAAGTATAAATACTCTTTTGTCAGACATATTAAGGTTACGTTTTGTTTTATTATCAAATACATTTCGTGAGAGAATTTTCTCCCTTTTCCCGGTTGTGCGCAACCAGATTTGCATCAAAGAGTGTTTCTTTGTTGTGTGAAACCAATCCATATTCGGATTCGTTTCGTTTCGCTTTCTGTGTTGCGTCAGTTAGTATCAGAGCAAGGAAAATTTCCTGCGGAGATGTCGGCTAACGACGGTGTTGACGGCGGTCGTATTCTTGACGGTGTTCGAGGTACGGAAGTCCTACGTTATGGGCAACCAATATGAAGGGTGGTAGAGGAGACCATGGATCAGAAAATCCGGCGAGAGGAACAGCGTCTGGAAGCCCTGATCTATCGATCCAATACCAACAGTAGCAGGCAGGTCTATTGGAGACGACCGGAAGGCGATCCAAGGAACAGTTCTGTTACTTATGATACGGATGATGAAGATGAGATTTTTAATAATCTTCCTAGGAGAAGAGGCCATGGTAACACAAGACGGTACAACAGATGTGACTACAGGTATAAAGATGAAATCTTTTCTCAATTTAAATATGTTGTATCGGAGTTTGATGGTTCCGAGAGTCTGAATGAGTTTTGGGTTTGGTTAGAGGACATAGAAAGATTCTTTGACCATATGAGGGTTTCAGAGGGAATGAAGATAGAGTTAGTGGAGAGTCGTTTGTGGGGTGATGCATTTTATTGGTGGGAACGACTTCGGGGAGTAAGACACCTTGAGGGTAAGGATCCGGTAAGGACTTGGTTTATGATGCAATACTTGCTAGAACAAAAGTTCTTTCCCCTTGATTACGAGCGAATCCTCCCTCAAGAAATTCCACAAACACCTAAGCCGGTAAATTTAATTCCGGAAGTGTTTAAAGAGGAGATGGTCAAACAAGAGGAAAACTCGACTCTTAACGATCATAGTACCTTGATTGTTGATGGTAGGGGCAATGGAAAAGCAATTGAAGCCTATGAAAATTGCGTTGGTGAGGAAGCTATTGTGGACTCGCCATTGTTGAATGACGAGCAGGTGATGGTGGTAACTGAAGAGTCGAAGACTGAGGATACTCTGAGCCAATTCATCGCACCAACGGGGGAGATTAAGGATGTAGAGTTTAGTGCTTTGCAAAAAAACTTATATTTCAATCCAGAGGAAGCGCGAGAGGTAATAAGTGCAACTGTTCTATTGCTTCCTAGCGACACAGGCCGTGATTATCCCATTAATACTCTAATCCATCCGGATTATGCGCAAATAAATTTAATAGAAAATTCGATGACAAGTGTTACTCTAGGTGTGGTAGTTGATGTAGTGCGAATCACGATCAAGCGACGAGATAAATGGGATAAATCAAGACGATTCAAAGAGAGGGAATGACGTGGAAAGTGTATTCACAAGAAGAGAACTCGGGGTCGAGTTTTGTGTAGGTGGGAGAGAATGATGGAGAACTCGGGGTCGAGTTCTTTGCAGGTGAGAGAGAATGATGCGGACATGGTGGAGGACAGAGGCTGACACGGGTTCAGGCATGGCTTGAGATACGGCCTGGACATAGTAGAGGACACAAACGCTGACACGGTTCTGGGCACGGCTTGAGACACGGCCTGAAAGACTGTCACAGACACTGATACGGTTCCGGGCACGGCTTGCGACACGGCTTGCAGAACTTTCACAGAAGCTTACACGGGTTAAGACACGGCCGTGCACTGCACTTGTCACATGCCTAGAGACATACACAGCTAGAGGCACGGCCGTGTATGCGATAGATTCCAGACGCGTATATTATTATTTATTTCCACGTGTACGCTTAGATTTTCCCCTTTTAGGTATTTTACGGGGAAGTATAAATACTCTTTTGTCAGACATATTAGGGTTACGTTTTGTTTTATTATCAAATACATTTCATGAGAGAATTTTCTCCCTTTTCCCGGTTGGGCGCAACCAGATTTGCATCAAAAAGTGTTTCTTTGTTGTGTGAAACCAATCCATATTCGAATTCGTTTCGTTTTGCTTTCCACGCCGCGTCAGATATAGTTCATGTGTATGTGTTTGCCGGCTATATATACTAGGCATTAGCTCACCACTTAAGGATATTTTGTTTAACCACATGCACAAATGAATGTGCTAACTAGAGGATAAGGACCTAGGATCAAATGTGTAGGAGAGGGAGGATGAAAATTTCTTTTATTATTATGGTGATTAGATGTTGGAAGAATTAGAGTTCTTTACATGTATTTAGCATGATTTTCTTTGGAAGATATTAGACTATTTAATTTTTAGAAGTTCAACTATTTTAGTTTCTTATTAAGAATAATTTTTAAGCTTTTATTAAGAAGTTTGATGGACATAATGGGTTTTACTAGAGTTGTCATGAGTATTGTCAAATGGATTATTCTAAATGTGAGTAACAAGTACTACAAGTTATAGGAGTTTTGTAGAGTTAAGAGCTTTAAAGTATCTTTGCCTGGTGAAGATATACGTCGGGTAGTAACATCCTGGGTTTTGGGGCATCATAATTTAAATGGTATCAGAGATTAGGTTTGATGGTCTTTAGAAACTAGATGATGATCAATAGATATAGGTTTGAAATAGTAGAAAGTGTGATATGATCTTTAGAGGAATTAAGAATTTGATCTATAAGGGGGTAAGACATGAAGAGAGTTATTGAAACTATAGGACAATTGATTTTGTTTAGTAATTTAATTCACTATTATTTATTTGTATTCTTAGTTTTCTTAAATTATACATTATTCACATATATATATAAGCATGTCTAGAGGTATATATGTATACACCAACATATAGCAATACTAACATTAAACTAACACTAACTCTTGAGTTTATCTAGTTGTCTCTTCTCAAATAGAATGTTTCTAAGAAGAATGACCAGATTAGGCTCATTAAAGGGTGTTGGGTGTAGCAACCTACATTAGGGAAATCCCTATAGACAGTAGCCACAAGGGGGATAAGGTTAGGTAGTAGACCAGTCTGCCTAACTTTTGCAGTTTGTGAACAACTTAGTGAAGTTATTGAGACAGCAACATCAAGCCTAAAATGTCCCACAAAATGGAGTTGCAAAAGAATTAATCAACTTTGATAGGTTTATTAGGGTGGTAATGGTGTTCAATCCTAAAGTGGATGATCTAATTGAGGTAGAAGATTGGATATAGGAAGTGGAGAAGACATTTGCTGCCTTTTGGGTACCTAAAGATAGGAAGGTAAACTACACTACCTTTATGTTAAAGGGGACTATAACAAAATGGTGGGCATCAACTCCTAGACTGGTAGAAGAGTGTGTGAACTAGATAGGGTCTAGGGAACTATTCTACTAGAGGCACTTTTGTAGCAATTCTAGAGACAAAATGGAAAACGAGTACTATAACTACAAACAAGGGAGGAGGACAATGGAAGAATATGAGGCAAAATTAAATTGCCTAATTTAGCTCTTGCCTAAGACCATCCATGGTGATGATAGATTTAAGGCAAGAAGATTTCTAAGGAGATTGAAGTTGAGTCTCCAACATAAGGTTGGAGTCTTTCGATTGACCCCTTATGCTAAAGTGGTTGACAAAGCCAAGTATTTGGAATAAAGTAGAAGAAGGACAGAGGAATAGAAGAACTATAGAGTAGGGATAGCTTTGGGTAAAAGACTCATTTTGAGTGTGATGAGGTAAGATAAAGGGATATCTAGAACAATGCACATTCTAGCAACTTAATATGTCAAAATCTTTTACATAGCGTTCATTATTTTCTCCTAAAGTACTTCTCTAATTTTCTTTTTTTTCCAAGATTTTTTTCCCTTTCTGGTCATAATAGTACATGGAAACAAAGTTATTATTTTATTCATCATAAACATCCTCCTTCTCTTCTTTGCTTAAGTCACAAAACCTTGGGAACTAAAACTTGCAATAGACTTTTAAGCCCACTTATGCCACCATAATAGCTAAATAATGAAATAGCTACAAATGGAACTTTTTTCACTAATGTTTTTTCCTTTTCATTAGTCATCACCATATACTTTCTTGGCACCACTCCAAAAAGCCTATCTTCTGGCAAGGATCAAATACTACAACAATAAAGAACATATCCTTATTGTTGAAGTTAGCCCTAATAATTATCATGCTTGATATTCATTCTCATAGCCATCATCTTTACAAATATCTTGCTACTTTGAAGTCTTTCCTAATCTTGTAAGTAGCACTAAAAATATGTCAAATAAATTCATTACAAGTGGAAAAAGGAAGTGTTAGAAATTGTTATTGTTTCATTATAGAATTTTTGTAAAAAAGCGAAACATTATGGCCATAAGTTTAATCCTTCTCCATAGGAATTTCCTTTGCTTTATCTCTAGTAAGTTCCTCCATAAACTTGGGACCTCAAATATCAAGAAAATCAAATGCCTTCTTATATTTCACCACTGACTCCAACATCCAATAGTTGGAATTCCATGTAATCTCGACATCATGGCACAACAAACTCTTACTTTCTATATTTTCTTGTTCTATACAATGCATAAACTTTGCAAACCTTGCTAGAGATGACCTCACATATTTAATTGCTACATGAATCCTAGTAGTTGAGTCATATAACTCCTTCATCCCATCCTTAACAGTTAAATTCAAAATGTGAGCACAACATCTCGTATACAAGATTTCTTCCTTCATAAGAAGAGTAGATTAAAATCTCTTCTTTAAATATTGCATGGCAAGATTGTTTAAACTTGCATTGTCAATAGTGATGGTGAGAATCTTACCAATACCCTAACTAAGGATACATGTTTCAATGCAACTACCAATAACATCTCCTGTATGACCAATAATTTGACAAAAAGTAATATTATTTTCTACAAGTTTCAATCATTATCAATGAAATGATATGTCAAGCACATGTAATTCATATTCTAACATCATGGCCAATTATCTATGGTTAAGCACACTCTATGAGACAAAGATGATAAATATTGCTTTAATTTATTCTTGTCTTGCTTAAATAAATATAAAAATTGTTTCTTATTATAATGCATGATGAAAATATAAACATTTGTTAAACCTTTTACAAAAATATATGCAATTTCCTATTCTCTATAAATCTATAGGGTATTACTCTAGTAATCAAAGTTTTAGCAAATTCCTTTCTACAAGATGCTTTTTTCAAATACTCTAGACATTGTACAATGTATATTAAGGCTAACAATTCATGTTAATGGTTCATGTTCACATCTTCAAATTATATATAATACGTGTCAGTGCCAAAAATGTATAAAATTTAATAAAAATGATAAATAATAAGTTATAATGTAATCATGTTTATTTGTGTCATAACCATGTCTTCATATTGTGTGTCATGTTGTATCTCATGTTTTCTCTCTATAATCATATTCCTAATTGTCCTGTATCATATGTTGTCTTATCATATCATATGAGCAATTGCTAGTCCTAATGCTTGGTTTTAAACATAAAGCTAAGCAGGTGGCTCATAGGTGTTATTGGTAATTGGCATTTGGGAAAATGTGTGAGTGGTTTGACTTTTTCAAAAGGCCTTACTTAATGCATATATGTTTGAGAATAGCTCCTAGTAAAAGGAGGTTTCATTGCAAGCTATTATCACTTTCAACTTATATAATGGAAATGACATCATGACAAGACTATTAACATTGTACATGGATAAAAGTTAGGGAAATTATTAATATAACTATCACCATTTAATGACTTAAAAAGATATGGTAGTGAAGATATGGATATATGAAGTAATTTGATGATGGATCTTATGCCACAAATTAATCTAATGGATTGAATCAAAGAGTTATTTTTAAGTTACCATTTGGTGACTTATTTTAATATTGTTCCATAAAAGTTAACACAAGACTTTGCATTGCCATTCTTTCATTAGATCTTTATTCAGTAGTGTATCATGCTCTCATGTATAATTCATTGACAATTGTATTGATAATAAAAAAAGGAAAACAAAATAAAAAAAAAAAAAAGAAAACCTAGAAAAGACCTATAGTTGTAGACGTTATAAGTGTTTGTGTGAGACGAGGGATAGTTGAGTTGATTGTGCAGGTAAGTTGAGATGAAAGTAGAGGTGGTAAAAGTAAATGTATGTTGTGTTTGGTTCATTAGAGAGGAATTATCCTTTCACCTTTATTACTACATAATGACCTTTTCTTTATTTGGTTTGCAAAAAGTTATAACATAAAGAAAGCTCATTCCATGTAATGTAGAATAGATAAGGAATTTTGATTCCTTGTCTTTAGTAGAGGATTAGCTATTCCTCATAGGATATAAATTCTACCAAAAAAAAAGAAATACCTATATCATTAAACACAATAGTATTAGAGGAATTGCTATCCCATTCCAATCTTATTGTATTCTAGTAAAGAAATGTAATTAGGGTCAAAACCTAGATTGAATGTGAGATAGGTTTCAAAAGTCAAGGGTGTTGCTTTTCTTTTTCTTTCTTTTTTTTTAGAGAGTTTTTTTTTTTTCCTAATGAAAGGTTCAATTCAAGATAAAATAGTTCTATTCAATTTGATATCTAAATTGAACCATGAACCATGAGGACTCACTCTAAATTGAATCAAAATATAAAGAATGTATTTTGCAATTCAGTTTGAGTTTCAATTTGGTTTGATGAATAAACTTACTTGAATGTATAGTCACTAATATAAAGAAATTGCAATTCCACTTTCTAAAAATAATTCTAAACATAAGAAAAATAATAGAACCAAAAATCATAATTCTAATCAAAGTCCATTCTCATATGCCAAACATAACATTAGTTTCTAGCTTCTAATTAGGACAACCTAGTACTGTTAGTCATTTTATTACTATAATGTATGCCGAGTAGAACCCTACCTCCTAAGGCCTATTATGTTGCATAATGGTGCCTAGAAAATGGTATGCTATGCCAACTTCAAGTTGAAGATAAGGCTAATTGAGCTAAATGCATTGCACATATATAATAGTGCAGAAAGTGTCTTTACACATAATATTAGGGCATTACATTGCCAAAGTCTAACGGTCATAAAATATAACATAATCCTATCATAGTAATTCAATATTTATTTATATTATAGAAGCTTGTTCTCACTCACATAACTCCCACCCAAAACCTATGCTCCGATATTATATTCATCTTTATAACCTAAGATTTGAATAAAACTAACCCTTTAATATCAAGTTGTGTGAGCAATATAACAAGTAATAACAAGAAATCAAATTACACATAACTGAGTACATTCCATTATAGAAATTAGAATATGATTATGGATGCAAGCATGGGGTATATACTTAAATAATATCATTTTTTATTTAAAATCATGAAATAGGACACTTGTAAAAGTTATTCAAAAAATGGGTTTTCAAGTTGTGGACCCTATCTATGCCTTTAATTCAAATTATAGTACTGAAGGTTCAGTACATGCCAAGTCTATCCCATACATGTAATCTCATCATTGAATTTTTATCATTAAGGATCTACCCATCATGTGTGTACTGTAAACCTAAAAAAAATAAACATACGCAAAGTCATGAACACTACAATATTTAAAGTTAATAATTGAAACGCAATTACAAAATACAATTATTTTCATTTCACGTAAAAACTCCATCCCTTAATTTTTTTTTTCTTCTCATTTACAGTCTTGTGGGAAGAAGAAAAAATATATGTGTAGATATGAAGCTTGTAGGATTTGAACAATCTAGTGAGATCTACCATTTCCTCAACAAGATACTTAATTAATTTACATCTAATATGTATTTTGATAAAAAAAAAAGTTGAAGTTTTTTCTATCAATGTGTTTGTTTTCAACATGTGAGAAAATTGTAGCTAAAATATCATGTGTTTTAGGAAATATTACTAGTTGTTGTTAGTTTATAGTGTTGTGGAGATGATTTATGTCGATCTTGTAATATGTAAAATGTGGTAATTAATTTTTCCATTAGTAGGAGAAGAAGATTGATAATATACTAAAGAAAAATTGCATATTATAATTTAATGTGACATTTGGGTTTATCATTTGTATTATTACAGAAAAATGTTGTAACTAGATAATTGAAAAAGAAATAGTTTTCTCAGTATACACAATAAAAATAATTTTTACTATGTTGTTTTTTCTGTTGCAAAATTTTCAAAAAAAAGTTAAAGTAAAACGTAATTTTTTTTTCTCTTTTGGTTACTTAGCTTGAAAAATATCAACTTTATGCATTGTAAAATATAAAAACCTGGTATTACCTATTTATGTAAAATAGCTTATAAGTTATATATATATATATATATATATATATATATAGATAGGCAAACAATGGTTAACTACATGAAGTTGATGATCTACGCATTTGGAAATATTGTTAGTGGTAGCTAAGGATCGAAATATGGTAGGGATCCGATTCGAAAATGAATAAAATTATGAATTACACCCAATTCCTAAATAAAATATTTTGAAGTATTGGAGTTGATCTAACTGAAGTGGGGATTAAGATAATTCACAGACATCTTATTTTCCAAGGCGCTAATTTACCCTATTAGCAAGTGACGAGTATGGGAGGGCAAAAAATGGGCTATTGAGCATGTCCACAGGAAATTGGAAGAAGTCTTACAATGAGAACCCTATGCTTCTAAATACTATAAAAATACAAATCCCAAAACATGAGTTAATTGGGAGTAGAGAAGATTGATTACCCCTAAGGTTTCAATTCATAAATAGGTTTTTTAGGCATTTAAGTTGTGTATTGCAACTTGGAAACATCAAATACCAATTGTTACCATCAATAGAACTTTTCTATACAAGAAGTACACATATAAGTTACTGATTGCTTGTGGCATCAATAGCAATGGCAATACACTCTTGCACTCACTTAGTTGATGACAAGAATGCTAAACATGGGGCTAGTTTTCTTAGGAAATTAAAGGAACATGTCATTAGTGATGTGATGGTTGTGAAGCCATTTACCACATATCAAATAAACACATGGGCATCAAGTCTATAGTTAAGGCCCAACACAATGGATGGCACCCTCCATTTATAGTGTAGTGGTTTTGTTTATGACACATTGCAAGTAACTTCAATAACGCACACAAAAATACACATTGCAAGAAGTTGGTTACATACACTGGGTTGCAAGCATAAGCTTAGAAACTAAACTATTTGATGGACTAGATGGGGAACATTATGCTTAATGCCCTGACATAGTTTGATGATGTGTCGATAGAAAAGTGGATGCTAGCTTATTACAATTGCTTTTAGCTTAGCTACATTATCTCCAACATTGTCGAAAGCTATAACTCCGTCTTGAAAGGAGCTTAGGGGTTACCTATGACTACTTTGGTGAAGAAGACATTTTACAATTATGTTGAGTGTTTTATCAAGATTCATTCAAAGGCACTAAAGAATATAGTGAAGGGGAGAATCTTTACCAAATATATCACTAAGAATATAAACAAATGGAGTTCATGTGCTAGCAACCATAAGGCCATCAAGTACAACAGGTAGGTGAGAAGTTTTTATGGCCACATCAGTAAGGGTTGTGTAGCAAGTGGGTTCAAGGGAAGGGGTCGGATGCACACTGTTGACTTTAGTAGCAAAATATGCACTTACCAAAAGCGGCAAATATATCGAATCCCATGCTCCCATGCCTATGCAATTGGTGCTTTTGATCAAGCTTGATATTTCCGTATCTATACTTGATTAGTATAAATGGATACACCAAGAGCTTACATATGGGACCCACTTCATACTAATAGGTGATGACCTCAATTGGGAGTCGATATAGTTCCCATCACTTGATCTGTGACCAAGTTGAGATGAAAAAGATACCACTTGGAGATGGACATTAGGGAGCATCCATATGGGATCATATATGGACTTTACCGAGGGGAAGGCTATAATAGAAGAACGTGCTTATATTGACATGACAATGTTAAACATTACATAATCAGCTACAAGATTTATTTAATCTTAGCTTACCATTATACATTTATCATATCGAATCATTACCTATATGACACCAACATTTTCTATTTTCCTTGTATAGATTAGATGAAGCCTCAACTATTTCATCTAGTTAATTATAATGCAGTAAGAGGTATAACTTTATAGATGGCAATGATTCTTATACATTAATATTTCCAATTTTATAATTTATTTACATCTTGTAATAATTTTTTTTTCTACTACACTATTTATGCATTTATTTCTAAACTTTTTTACTAATCATCAAGTTTTTTTTTTCAATTATAACTTCCCTCAAATTACTTTTTTTTTATTGTTTTTAAAAATTAAAATTTTACATAACAATGAAAAAAATTAATTTCCACAAATTTAAAATTACAATAATTTACATTAAAAAAATTATGACAAAAATTCATTATTTTAAAAATTACCAACCTTGATTTCACATTAAAAAAAAAAGAAAAATTCAAAACTTAAAGTGTGTATGGGGCCTATGACTTTAAAGCCTATTTTTGGAATAATTTTTATAGGTACCCTATTTCATGAATTTTTTTAAAAAATAATATTGTTTAAGTATATTCCCCATGCAATCATATACCTTGCTAATGCACATGACATGCATTGGTTAATATTTTGAATGAGCAAATATTGAGTGACCCTTGGGTTGAAACATCTCATCAATTTTGAAAAACTATAATAACATTAAAGAAAATAAGTAGTTCTAAGTTAAGGTAGCGATGACAATGTTTTGTGATTTCAAAAATTTGAGAAGGTTAATAATGAAAATTCAATGGAAAATTAAAGAAAATAAAGTAAATAAGTGAAAAAATGATGGGAAAATTTCTGACACTGTCAACCTTTTCAGAACCCAATTTGGATGAGGATCCAAATTACTCATATTTACCCTTATGTCTTTATTTCTAATAAAATTTGAGAATAATCTTACAGGTATAATTATAATTCTCCATGGGATGCCAAAATGTCCTACAACTTCAGTTGGACACAGAACATTTTTCAAGATAACAATCAAAGACCTGCTGCGATTGTTCTCTATTCTGAGGCATTAGATCATGAAGACTTATGTTATTTTGTATCTTGTAATTGTTTATTGAACTATTTTGGTTTCGGGACACTTTTATTTCTTTGTAATTTTCATTTAGGGTTAGTCACCTTAAAAGTGGCAAACTTGTAATTTTGAGCACTTTTTAACCCTAGGAGTAGCAAGTATAAATACTTGCTTAAGAGAGGGTTTGAGGAGGCTTATTTTTGCAGATCAAACACTTCTTCTACACGTGAGAATTAGGGTTCCCAATTGTCATTTAGACTCTTATCAATTTCAATCCCAAGAGTTGAAATTGTGGCGAGTGCAACACCTTGAAATTGTGAGTTGTATCAATTTCATTTTGTTGTGATTTCTTTTCTTCTCTAGTGTGTCATATCTAGGGTTGAATTGAGATAGTTCTTGGATAGATTTGCTTCTAATTGTATTCGAATTCTTGAGTTTATTTAAGGTACTTTGCAATTGAATTCGAATCTTCATTGAAGAATTCCCTTGAAAACGTGTTCTTCACTATTGGAAAGGAGTTCTTGGAATTGAGATTTTCTTTTTAATTTGTGGATTATTTTCATGGATTATGTGAGATTAGAGTGTTGTTAGAAGATATTATCATTGAGGTTTCACAATTGCATCATTGAACATTTGGATTTCATTACATCTCACTAGGGTTCACGTGAAATTGCCCCTTGTAGATTCGGTTTTGCCTTGACTTGAGATTGTTTTTTCTTAAGTCTTTTAATTGTGCTTCTAAGTGGAATTAGGCACATCATCTTTTTGGTATCAGAGCAATCTAATTTGGATACTTAAGATTTATCACATCCTCATTGGAAGAATTGGTTATAAATATTGAGATTTGACACCATTGTTCATGTGATTGAGACTAGTTTGATTGACATTGTTTCTTTGTCTTTCAACTTGGTTTTTGTATGTGCTTAATCTTGGTTTTAGACAAATAAAAAAAATAAGTACTTCTAAGTTAGGGTAGTAAGGACAATGATTTCGTGATTTCAATAATTTGATAAGGGTAATAATGAAGATTAAATCACTTTAATATATTGACACCAAAATAGACACAAAAAAAAATAAATCAATGAGTTAAATACTTAGTCTAATAAATTTTGAAATCAATAAATATAAGTTATATAAGTACACAAATAATAATCTAGCACTTAATCTAATTATAAATATTAAATATAAGTACAATTAATAGAGCCAAAGGATTACAAGAATACTATAAAAATCCTAATAATAATTGGAAGTGATTGTAGAATAAAATTCATATATATATAAAGTTATGATATAAGAATACAATCATCAATATAAAACTTTAATTCTAATATATTTTGGACTACTAAAGTGTCACGAGTAAATTTAGTAATAGAAAAAAGTTTTGAAAAGATATATAACATATTTTTATAATAAATTAAAACTAGTTTAATACATTACGTTTTAAAAAAATCTTATAACAAATAATAATGGACTTTAAAATGGAAAATTAAAAAAAAAGAAAGAAAGGGCTTTTGTTAGGTAATTATAGCAAATAAGAAAAAAGAATTAAAATTTTAGATTTATGATAGTTTCTAAATACATATTTAAACTTAAAATAATTTATTTAGTATATACATAAATTTTCATATAAAAATATTATAGTTTAAATAATTTAATAAAATATTAATACATGTACTAATTGAACCATAAATAGATATTTCATTCCTCTTATCTATATTTTTTCTTGCCAAGCTCTCTATCTCTCTCCTCATTTCATTTTCTCCTTAATCAGACTCCACTTTTTTCTTTCATTTCTCTCTTTCCTCTTCCTTTCCCTTCTTCTTTTTCTTTCTTCTCTAGTTACAATTCAACTTTGCGCTTTCAACTAAAACAATACCATTTTTTTTAAATTTGCAAAATAGTGTACATAGAAAAATTATTTAAAAAATAGGTTGTAAAGGCACAAACTAGATCCACATCTTCAACAATTTGTATTGAAGGCACATATCTAGTTTACACCTTCAATGTTATTTTTTTAATTATTATTAATAAATTTTTTTAATGAAAAATCACATATAAAAAATTAAATCTTTTGTTTTAAAAAAAATTAAAAGCCTAAATAAAGAATAACTAAAAAAATCTATACCTCTTTATGCTTTATTTTATAATATATAGAAAAAAATGATGCTAATACGATTTGTTTTTCCAATTTTGAAAAGTCATAACTTTTCACTTATATAGATTTACGAAACCTATAATATATATAAAAAAGAAAGACTAATTTGAGTCTGTTATAGCTAGGATTAAACTATGCTATCATTTGATATTTTTATGAGGATCAAATTGCTATATTTTCGTGGGTTACTAATCACTAGATTAATTAAAAAAAAAAGAGAGAGAGACAAAGTTATGACATAGTAGACTCTATTTTTTTTTCTTGTATATTACTTTATAAAGTATAAATGGGTGCAAAAAATTTTTTTAATAAATTTTATAATTTTTAAATTTATGAATTTTTTTATTTTTTATGTAAACTTTTAATCTTTTAAAAAAATAAATTAATTTCAGAAAATTTATTTATTTTAGATAATTTTCTATAAAACAATTTTTCAATAATAATAGAAAAAATTGGCATAGAAGGTATAAACCTAGTCCATACTTTCGCAAAATATATTTGGAATAATTTTTCTAGGTATGTTATTTTGTGATTTTTTTTTAAGAATATTTTTTTCAATGAAAACCCATTCAACTTTTCCCTCCAAACTTTAAAAATCCATAACTTTCTTATACTAACTCCAAATCAAAAACCGTAAGCGCCATTATGATCTTTGAGAAAAGTACTTCACATAAAAGCCTTACTTGCTAAATACATTTTGAACTCTAAATTTATACCAAATTCACATGAATTTAAAAAAAATAATTATAAACTTGATTTTTATTCTAAGTTTTAACGAGTTTAACTACTTGAATTAATTTTAAGTTTATTATTCATTTATTACTAAGTGCAAAACCTAACTTTACATGACTTTCCGAAGGTTATTTTGAGTTTTAAAACTAAGAGATTGATGTGAATGGGAAACTTTGTGATATATTGCAATATTTGTAAATTGCTAATAATATAGTTATATATGTAATTATAAATAAATAAATAAATATATGCATAAATATAAGGAGTGGCAATGTTGTAAATAGGATAATGGTATAGGGACAATTTCATCTTTTCTTAGTAGGACTATATATATGTGAAACTAACCTAATGTTCTTCTCTTTTCCGCATATTTTTATAATAGCCTCCTAGAGAGATCGAGTGACACAAAAAGAGAGAGAGATCTTCCTTAGGAAAACTTAAACCAATTCGAGGAAGTAGCACTGCGTAGCAAAAGGTAATGATTTCCATTTTATAACCAAAATCTATTCTAATAATAGAATTTAAAGATCATGGACTTAACAAGGTTATTTATAGGAATCTTGTTTAAGGGCGGATTGAACAAGTACAGGAGTGGTTGAATTTGAGGCTTCAAGTGAAATTCCAATCAAGTAATAGATTCTAATTTGTATTTTTGGATTTACTTAAGCTTGTGATTAGAAAATGACGAGATTAGATGAATTAGGATAGAAAAATAAGAGTTCAAAAAATGAACTGAGAGATACACGATCATTTAACACGATCGTGTTGCTTTCGTCTTGATTTATCAAGACGTACTGAAAGATTCACAACCATGCAACTCAGTCGTGTTACCTCCGTATTAAAATGAGAAGAACACGACCTTTTAACACAATCGTGTTTCGACCGTATTGAGTCTAAAAGTTATGTTGAGAGATATACGGTCTCCCAATACAATCATGTTTTGATCATACTCAATCTAAAAGTTATGCCAAAAGATACACAGCCATGTTTTGATTATGTTGAATTAAGAGAAACATAGCCTTCTAGCACGGTCGTGTAAATCTCATCGAGAGATACATGACCTCTAACATGATCGTCTACTAGCTTGTGTTAGGCAACACAGCCTCCAATGTGGTAGTGTTAAATGATGAACATTATTATTATATATCAAATTCCTTTCTTAATTAACCAAGTTTGACATAACCAAGACAATCAGTATAACCATAGATAACCTAATAGATTAAGAGAAATTAAGATAAATATATTATATTTGGGTTAATATTGAGAATGATGTCTTAATGATCATATAGATATTAACTTAGCTTAAATTTAAGACAAGAAGTGCTTAAGGCTAGGATTCTAAGTATGTGCTTACTTTGTTTGTTGTATGTAATTGTTAGGAAGCTATTTAATGAGTTGTATGTGAAATAATGAAATGTTAAGTTGTAATGTGAATTAAAAGGTATCATGAAGTAATACATTGTTTTTGGTTGAATGAGATATGTTGCTTGTTCTTGGCTCGACCTAAGGGTCCGTAGTGGTAGATCCCTAAGGGGTATCTCGATGATCGATAGGTTGTGTTATCCCTAATGGAGCCATGTTTTGAAATGATTTGAGGTAGATTGGGGCTATATAGGCCTCACAATGGAAATTACCATTAAGGTTAGATTAAGCCTGTAAAGGTAGTTCCCACTAAGACAAATGTTGTGTGTACTAAAGTCATGAGTACTCCTATTTGTGATAATTATTTAAGTGTTGATGTGTGAACTAAATTGTGAACAAGTTGTGGATAAATGTTGCATATATGCATGTAATATTAATGTGATGTGTCATGCACATGTGGGTATAGTACTCAAGTACTAAGCTTAGGCTAACCCCTTTTTCTATTTTTTTTTAGCTGTATGCGAAAATAATGAGCAACTAGAGTATGATGAGAAGGGAAAATTGGTGGGATATTATATAGATGAGATGCGAAGAGAACACTATTACTATGTAGAGGAAGAGTGATAAGGATTATGAATATTTGTAAATAGATGCTTTATTGTTAAATTGAAGTTGTGGAGATAAATTGTAACTTAAGATTTTATTGTTGTTAAATAATGAAATTTGGAATGATTCATTTGTGAGTCATTCATTTGATTATAGTATAGTAGTATGATGGATAATGTATATGAGCAGGTTTTTAAGTATGATGAAGTTTTAGAGCCTTAGCATGTCTTTGGATAGTAAGGACACGTGATGAGTTGTAATGCTTTAGGTTTTAGGGCATTACAATATATGTGATAATCTATTATGTTTGGTTGTTATGGTGTTGTGATAATAATTTTTTTTCTTTTTTTTTTTCCTTCTTCCATTTTACTTTTCTTCCTTGTGATTTCCTTTCTTTTCTTTTCTTCTTTTTCTTCTTTCTTTCTCTTGTCTTCTTACGTGTGCTTTTCTTCTCTTTTCTTTTCATTGTCCTTTTCTAACAAATCCATGTATCTATGTGCAATATATATATATACTTAATAATAGCTTATAGAAGGAAAATTTAAGTATAACGTAAAGTATATGATGTATCTAAAATATAAATATATTAATCACAGGCCACATGAATATATATATATATATATATATATATATATATATATATATATATAGACATATGTATTTATATATATGGTTTAACAAGCTATATATATATATATATACACACATATGGTTTAACTAGATATATCTATAAATAAAAGTATATGGACATCTACTCATGTGCACACACATATATGCATAAGCTTAAAGACTTTGAAAATATTTGATTAAACAAAACCATTTCTACCCCCACTATGTTATATGTATATATATATAAATAAGGTTAGATAATATCTATCTATCTATCTATCTATCTATCTATATATATATATATATATCCATATGAAAAAAGCGTATGGTCTTATTTTTACAAATTTTGGGGTTTTGATGATTGAGGAATGGAATGAGTCGTTGGTGTAGTGAGATAAGTTAAGGATATTAGAAGGGTGCACATATGGTTACCTTGTTTAGTTCTTGAATGCAGATGATTGAATGTTTGAGTAATGGAATGACTCAGTTGTTGCTAAGGAATAAGAGCTATAAATCAATCTTGTTGGTTGATTTAACGATTGATAGGATTGAGTTGTGCTATACTATTATTGATTTGGCCTTGTATGTTGATTCATTTTTAAAATTTATTTCTTTATGATTTTTTTCGTCTTGTTTTCTTGATTTTATCTAGTTGGTTTTGTCTTCCTTACATTATCTATGATTTGTAATGCATGATTCTTCTTGTTCTGGTAAATGTAAGTATGGAGTATAATTTGTTTTGCTTGTAGGATTAACTTAGTTTATTTTTGCTTGTGCATGGAGTTGCATTCTTTAAATGTTTTAGTGGTTTATTGTCTTGAATGTGGATTGACTTGTGATTATATATTATTTGATCACCTCGACGAAACTAATTGAAGGATTGGACCTAACTGAAATTTTACATTCATTGCATTGTGTTGAAGGCTATCACTGTTACAAGATGTGCAAAAAGTAATCGTTTAGGGATTACTATTCCACCATTGGTGAACTATGTCTCGGGGGTTGTTGTGCCTTTGACGAAATCAAGTGGGAGAATCTTGCCTATTCTTAAGGGTTTGTGTGCTTAGAATGCAGTTAAGAAACCTTAAGCTTAAGAATTAAAAGATGTAAGATAATTAACTAAGTAAGAAGACAAGAATTAAGTAAGATGTGGTACTTAGACATTTATGGTAAATGAGAATTCCCAACTTAAGGTCAAGAGAGTGTTAAACCTAAGAGTTCACGTTGGTTACTGAAAGACCACATGTGATGTTACATTACATATAGTTGTCTATGTGTACCATAAGATTGAAAACTTACTTAAATCGCTTATTTGTGTGTAGTATTGAGAGTATTGTACTTCCATCTTACTAAGCCATGCTATGCTCACCCCTCAATAAACAATTTTGCAGGAAACATCATAAAAGCTTTGGATAGGATAAGATAGGATGTGACAAGAGCAATGGGAATCAAGAATGATGTAATAAGATATGTATTAATAGATTATTTAGATGAAATCTTATTCTTAGGAACTCAATGTAGAAATGGAATTTGTAAAATTTAGAGGTGTTTTTCCATTTTATAGTTTTAGTAGGGGATTCCAATTTTCTACAATCTAGGTTGATTGTGAAACATGAGAATCCATAGTTATTGTCTTATTATATAAATATATGTAATATGATTAGTTGTAATTAATTAAATAAATATTTAGAGTCTTGCAACCTCTAACTCGCAAGGTGGTTATTATATAATAGGTGCACATGTGACATGATAGCTTTAGTTGAAACTTTTAGGCCTCCCCTTTGGGGCGTGATATAAGAGGCTCCCGAGTAAATATGAATAGCACTCAATGGCTTTCGAACATAATATACAAGTGGCACTTGGCAGCTCTCAAGCAAATATGTGAGTGCCCTATGGTAACTCTTGAGAAATAAATGAGTAGCACTTAGTGGCTTAAAAACTAAGGATGCAAATGTATATGCTAAAAAACAAGCTTAGAAAACTTAGCTTTATAGTCAAATTATGACCCGTAGTTCCTTTTATGGAAAATGAGTTTTCAAATGTGGCCATTAGGTTTATTTTATAAACTGGCTATTTCTAAATAACCCTTAAGTCCTTAGTCAAAACTAAGCTTTATAAAAATATGGCTTTTAGGTTATTTTCATGTTATACCATGAATGCATCTACTAAATAAATAGTAATTAAGCATATAAGTAAAGGCATGATTGCAATTCCATAATTTAATTAGCTAATCTTCCATAATAAACATATTAGTATAACAGTAACTACTGTCAACAAGTCATATCTATAATATCAGTCACTAATAGACATGCTTTTCAAAGGATCATTATTGTTTACTAGCCACAACTATAATTGAGGTATGCTCACAACATATGCATATCAACCACAACCTCATAACATACCAAGTCATGCAATAATATAAATTAGATCACAGAGTTAGGTAATTTATTTAAGTAAAATCACAATGACTCTACAAACATTTGAGTGGTCATTTCATTTTACATTCACTATGCTGAAGTGCAAAAAGATAGGGAGTAATTACTTGAATTATTGCTTATACTTAACAAAATCCTCAAATACTAGTGACCACCAATTGTCTCAAAATCACCTATATTATATAAAGGATATTTCAAGTTATTTAAATTTTTTGTAGCAAAAAAGTCCCTACAATGCCTTGTAAATTATCATTTAGGTTGCTAAACTTTCCAATTGAATGAACAAATCCTCAAACTAGTTTAATTCAAAATTATTAGAGTTTCATTTCCCTTAAATTTATTTGTTGACATTGTAGTAAAAATTACTATTCCCAATATACTAGACTAAAAGATAATATTTAGTTTGGTAGTGTTGTATGACATATAATTATTATAGTAACTGCTTATAGAAAATAAAATTATATCATAATGGAGTATAAGGAGTATCATAATCACAATCTAATATATAATGTTCATTTTCCAAAATATATATCATAATAGTTATTTCAAAGTTAAACAATCAAACTTATAGAAACATGTTTAATTTTTAATAGTATAAATCTCCAATATACGATGTAATTCATTTTCATAATATCATTAATTCAATTTGAAAAGGTATGTAAACACCAATATACTAAGTAAATTTTATTATTTATTTATTTTAACATTACATATATATACATCTAAGTACCAAGATATGTGTGCGTGTATTATTATTTAGTCATGTGAGGACACATCTTTAAAATAACATTTGTTTTCATATAAAAGGCCATTATTTATAAAATAAATAAAAAATAAAATTATACAATTCACAAGTACAGTAACAGACAAGGAACGTTCACATCGACATAGCGCTCTAGTGGATGTATATATACTGGATTGGATTTTATGGATTACTCCATGTGGGACAAGCGGTTTAGAGTTGTTTCATAGGGTAATTTTACAGATAAGCAAGTGCGACGACACCACTTTGGAACTTAGTTTCTCCACGCTCAGCTATTGGAAGTGCGAAATAAGAACATATCCTTATTTGTGTCTTGATGTAGATTACATAACTCGAAATTCATCTCAAAAGATCATCATTTACTGGATTAAATCTCAAGTTGAAAAGTAGGCATCATGCTATCACAGTACAGTTGCAGCAATGTTTTCATTTTTTTTTCCAACCTTGTATCACGTTTTTACTTTCTTATTCATTCTTAATATACAAAACCAACACTTATAATGTGATACTAGGCCATAGATACTATACAAACAGATGAGATTTCTCAAAAAATTGAAATAAAAACGTCTTCAAATTGAGCGACAAACTAGGGAGTTCAGCTTGATTTGCATCCACGGTAACATTTACACATACAATGTGCACGAAATTCTGAAGAAATATTGGAAAATGTCAAACTTTAAGGCTATTTCTCTTACCACACGATAAATGTTAAACTGGTTTGATGGTGGTAGTTTGTTGATTAGTGGTCGGAGGTGGAAAATATAGTTGTCTAAATTTGACGATTTTTCTAAATGTTAAAACCAACTTGATAGGCCAACTTTTGTGGAGTTTTCTGACGATATGGTAGTTTTTTGCGCCGACTCACTTATGTAATGCATTAGATTTTTGTCCATTTTGCTAGATTTACACCAATACATGTGAGCGCAATTTATACACATATTAAAAATTATTTTTCTTTTGTTTTTCAATAAATATTTACGAGTAAGCCCAAAATAAATTACATAACATAAAAATGTATTGATTTTATTAATTTCTTTTTGTGGCCTTATATTTAAGAATACCCACATTTATTTTAACGTTAATTGACCAATTATATACTCAATTATGTATTGCATTAGATCTTCGTCCATTAATGCATATTTTGCTAGATTTGCAACAATACATGCATGCAATTTATACACTATTAAAAATTTTACTTTTTTTTCAATAAATATTTATGAGTAAGCTCAAATAATTAATAACATAAAAATACATTGACTATGTTATATTCTTTTTGTGGCTTTATATTAAGAATATTGGCATTTATTTTAACGTTACTTGACCATTTAATATCGAAAACTCAATATTTTAGAGTTCTGATTTTAAGCTCAACTTTATATCACATTTGAACACTAAGTTTTATTTTATTTTATTTTTTACTATTTATTATGCCATAGCATGATTGCATGTCCATTTAATATATTTTCTTTAATCATTTGACTTATGGTTTGAAATTTTTTATTTTTGTCAATACCATTAGTATTCTAAAATCATCTTCTTGAGTCTTGCCAAAAATTTCCATAAAGACTTCATGTCTCTACATTATTTTCAATTTAACAAACTAATTATTATATATATATTGTTCTTCTTTTCTTTATTTTATTTTTTTCAAAAAGGTCGTGATATTACATCCTACTCCTCTTAAAATAGTTAAGCACAAATGCCAACATTGACATACTAAGCACAAATCTTAGTAAACCAAAATTTACCATTTCGTTACATCAAGTAACATGCAAGAAAAAAAAATCAAAAGGATCCATAATTCAAAGACAGTCCATCAACAAAATTAAATAAGCACCAAACTAGCTACCTATTAACAATTGAGGATATTTAGCTTGCACGAACTCCAAATTCTCCCATATAGCTTCCGCTTTAGTATGCTAGTTCCATAGAACTTTTACATACGTAATATTTTTATTCCTCAACTAGTGAACCATCCAATCCAAAATCTTAAGTGGTTGCTTCTCACAAGTTAATTTTTCTTTAACGTCTATTGGAAGGGCTTCCAATATTATAAAAGGATCTCCCACAAATTTCCTCAAGGATGAGACATGGAATACTTTGTGTACATTAGCTAATTCATGTAGTAATTCAAATTGATATGTTGCCTCTCTCACTCTTTTTACAATTTTGCAGGGTCTAATAATTCTCAGGCTTAACTTCCCTTTTACACTAAATCTCTTCGACACCTTTCATCGAGGACACTTTAATGAATATGAAATCTCACTCTTGAAATTCCAAGGGTCTCTTGCATACATTGGTGTAGCTTTTCAACTTACTTTATGCAGTCTCCATTCTACTTTGAATTACTAAGACCTTATCCTTAAGCTCTCCAAGTATAGTTGGTCCCATTATTTGCCTATTTCCATTATCATCCCAATAATAAAGTGGAGATCAACATTTTTATCCATAGAGTGCTTCATAGGGAGCCATCTTGGTAGTGCTATGGTAACTATTATTGTAGGTGAATTCTATCAATGGAATATGTTTATCTCAATTCCCTACAAACTCGAGCACACAAGCTCTTAACATATCTTCTAATGTCTAAATTGTATGCTTTGACTGTCTATCCATTTGTTGATGATATGTAGTACTAAAATTTAATTTTGTTCACATGGCTACTTGTAATGATTACCAAAACCTCAATACAAACCTTGTATCTTGGTTCAAGACTATCGAGATAAGGACTCCATGCAATCATACTATCTTTTTTACTTATAAAGCAACCAATTGTGATAGTGGCATCCTAAGGTGAAAGGGTAGGAAATGGGTTGACTTTGTCAATCTAACAACTATGACCCAAATAGCATTATTCTTCTTTTGAATCTTTAGTAATCCAATTTACAAAATTCGTTATAATATGTTCCCATTTTCATTTAAATGTAGGAAGTAATTGTAACAAGCCTCTTAGCCTCTGATGCTCTACCTTAACCCTTTGACATGATACATTGAGCAACATACTTTACAATGTCCATTTTCATCATTGGCCACCAAGATGTTATCTTATCCTAAACAACTTATTACCTCTAAGGTGACTTGAATAACTTGTACTTTGTGCTTCTTCATTTTTCCCTACAAATCTCATCGTTTTTTGGAACACACACTTTGTTCCTAAATGCCTTGATTCCATTGTTGTTGACTGTGAAGTTAGGATTCTTTTCTAGATTGTCCTTTAACTTTCTTAATTTCTACATCCTTAGCTTAAGCTTCTTTATTATGATATATCGACATAGGTTGCATTGTCTAGCATGCAAAACTAGGCACTTCTTTTTGTACCCTAATTTCCAACCTCAGTCTTTCTATGTCCTTAAGAATTTCTAACTTGTTTGTCAACATGGTTGCCATATTGCTATAACCTTTTCTACATAATGCATTAGCAACAACATTTGCTTTGCTAAAGTGATAATGTATTAATAGGTCATAGTCTCTAAGCAACTTTAGCCATTGCCTCTAACACATATTCAACTCCTTTTGCATAAATTTGTACTTAAGGCTTTTATGATCAGTGTACACATTACACTCATCTCCATATAAATAATGTCTCCAAAGTTTCAAAGTAAACACCATCACTACCAATTCTATATCATGTGTTGGATAATTCTTCTCACAAGGTTACAATTGTTGTGATGCATAAGAAATTACCCTACCATGATGCATCAACATGCATCCTAAACCATTATTACAAGCATTATAATATGGAGTATCTTCCCATTCCATCAAGTATGGTCAATATTGGCACTGTCACCTACCTTTTCTTAAGTTCTCGAAAACTTTTTCTCACACATATCACTCTAATCAAGCTTAACACCGTAATGTGATGCAAACCCCGCTAACCTATGACAAAACTCAACACTAAAATTTACTAAACTCAACCTAGGATCTCTTAAGAATAACGGATATCATGACCCTTTGTCTATAAACAAGATAAGAACCTTAGTATATGCAATAACGGCACAATCAATTATGGAAGGATCAATTGGTAAGTTAAGGGATGGATGCCATAGATTCAAATTTGATAAGTTCAATAATTCTTCAAAGAACCGAAGAGAAACCTCTCTTCAATTGATGAGTAAAATATGTTCCAAGATAAGCCCCTACAAATGAATGTGTGACGACTATTTATGGTCTCACAACAAAAGTACACAACTAAGTCGGCATTCAAAGCAGCTACTTAAATTGTACTTTGAACTGCATATATGGAGTAAGCCGACCACTTAAGTTGATGGCTTACTTTGCTAGCCTTTGTTGCATTTTACACTAGCCACTTAGGCTAGTGGCCTTCTCCCTATGCTGACTATTTAAGCCGATGGTCTTCAACAATCTTCAAGTTGTTAGCCTTTGGTTCCATCCCTGACTTCCATCCTCGTAATCCATACTTCGAATATGCATGTACTCTTTGTTCCAAACTCCATATCTTGTCCTTGATCATCCTTAGACCAATCCTCCAAATGTGATCTTCATCATTCCCCTCCTCTTGAAAAGAAATTGTCCTTAAATAAACATCTGCATTAAACCAACTTAAATTAATAATATCAAAATTAGCATTAGTTGGATACATACCTAACAGTTCTAATCTATAAATGTGATCATTGATTCACTTGAGGATTCAAAATAGATCCTCACCTCTTGGAAGCTATTTTGAATGCCCTTGTGTTAGGAACCGCCTATGACTTATGCGCGCCTAAACCCAATCTCTAGGTTTAAGTAAAACTTTATGATGCCTTTTGCTGGTTTGTTTAGCACACTGTTCTTCTATTATTGAATATTAAGCTCGGTCTCTTCAAGCACTTCAATAGATCTCTTTGTTCTTGCACATAAATATTCATATGCTCATTGAGTCTCTTATCAGAAATTTCTTTCTAGTCTATTTTTCTCTTAGCACTCAATCTTTTTCCCTTCTTTTCTTTTTCTTCTATAATATCACTTAACTTATTTCTACCACTCACTCTTGTCTGTTTACCCTCTTTTTCTTCTGCAATAGTACTCATTTTCTTTTACTCTCTCTTTTTCAATATTCACATTTGATCTTCATAAACCTCACTAGGTTTTAAAGGATAGAGAGTAACCAACTTTTGATCATGTACAAATGAATACTTGTTAGTAAATCCATCGTGTTTAACCTGTCTATCAAACTACCATGGCCTCCCTAATTACAAGTGTGTAGTTTACATTGGAATTACATCACACAATATTTCATTCCCATACTTCCCAATGCTAAAAGAAATTAGCACTTGTTTTGTAACTCTAACTTCACCACTATCATTTAACCATTGCAATTTGTAAGGACAAAAATGTTTAATTGTAAGAAGATCTCGTTAAGCATTTTCCTCTCCTATAACCTACACAGTCAAAGATTTCCTGACTACTAACAACTCCCCTGACACAGTATGCTCCTCTCCATTATCATCCTCTAGTGGTGGCATAGAGTCATGATCCAAGTCACTGTTAGTTTGAATCTAACAATTATCCTTCGTCACCATCACTCGTCTATTAGGATATTGACTAGCTATGTATCTTCTACCCTAGCATTTAAAACATTTATTATCTCAATTCCTAGAAGTAGGAGGATCAAATTTACCTTTAGTCTTATGAGATACCAAGTTTGATGTTTATTCAAGTAATGGTTTAGAATGTAGCTATTTCTCCTCCTTCTCCCTTATGTTAGCTCTCCAATTAGAAGAACTTGATATGGCATCTGTGGTGCTATTGCTCTTCCTCTTGAGTTGCATTTTTACTCTAATGGCCATATGAACCATATCCTCTAATTCCACAAATTGCTGCCGCTCCACCACATGTTGAATCTCCCTATTCAATCCCACTAAAAATTTGGCCATAGTTACCTTAAGGTCCTCCTCAATATGATACATCTCTACACTACTATTGCCTTACTTAAGGGTTTGTAATTTGTTGTACAATTCCCTATAATAGTATGTAGGTATAAATCATTTCCTCATGATCCTCTTCATCTCCTCCCATATGCTTACTAGTGGTTCCCTATTCCTCCTCCTATTCAACAAAAGTTGCTCCCACCAAACAATTGTATAATAAAAAAGTTCAATGGTAGCAAGTTTTACCTTTTTAGCCTCAACATAGTTGTGGCACTCAAAAATCATCTCTACCTTCTTCTCCCACTCCAAATACACCTCAAGGTCATTCTTCCCTTGGAAGGAAAGGATTTTCATCTTTATGTTCCCCAAACTATTATCTTCTTCATGTCTAACTCCTTTACTTCTCCCTACATTCCTTCTATAACCCATAAAAGAGTCCTAATCAAATTCAGCTGTAGACCCTTCTCTACCCCACTCATCTTCCTCCATGTGCAATGCCTTTTTGACTTTTTATCCCTCCTATGCCCAATAGAAGCAATTCGAGACTGCTCAAAATTCTACTCTATATGCTCATGAAATTGATCCATTTCCACTCTAAACATTCTCCTCATCTCTATAGTTAGATTTTTCATGATAAATTTTGTATCAATTCCCCCCATCACACTTTTAGGAGAATTTCTCTTAGGCATATTGCTGCACAAAACAATGTTAGGAGTAATAAAATGTAATATCTCAAATTCACTCACTCATGCGTTTCACTCAAATCGCTCTACCATTCTCATCAATCTTTACCCACTAAAAAATTCCTCTTTTCAGTTTTTTTGGAACTAACAATCCAATCATATTTGTTCCTATAGAAATCCACCTAACTCTCCCAACAGCAATTTCATAACTCAACTTGACAAGATTCATAGAATGCTAAGAATTTAATTAAAGATCACCAAAATAAACTCTAAAGCACAAACAATAACAATAATCTCCACTCAATTTGTAATTCTAACTCAACACAACCCAATTGACACCAATTTCCTTTTTCTTTTTCTTCTTCTCTTTTTTTTTTTCTTATTTCTTGAGAAAGGAAATGTGTATGATTCCTTTCAAACACTAACAACAATCGACCAAAATCTAATTGCAAATTGAATTCAAAAGGAACAAATTTTTTTTTATCCAAACCCTAGATCTAAGAACAAGTAATTGAAATAATAAAAGGATAAGCGATCCTAACAAACCTAATTGCTCTAATACCAAATGACGCAAACCCCGCTAACCCATGATGAAACCTCATGATCAAATTCACTAAACTCACAACCTAGGATCTCTAAAAAATGATGGACACCACAGCCTTTTGTCTATAAATGAGATAACAACCTTGATATATGCAATAATGCCACAATCAATTATGAAAGGATCAATTGATAAGATAAGGGATGAACGCCATGGATTTAAATTCAATAAGTTTGATAGTTCTTGAAACAACCAAAGAGAAATCTCTCTTCAATTGATGAGTAAAATACGTTCCAAGATAAGCCCCTACAAATGAATGTGTGACGACTATTCAGTCTCACAACAAAAGTTCACAAAACGTCACAAAACCCTACTTGTGACTAAGGAAAACAATATACACCAGTGGACAAAAGCCAATCTATAATTTCAATCTAAGTCGATAGCTTACTTTGTCGGCTTTCATTGGAGGCCGATGACCTTCTCCCTACGCCTAGCCGGCAACCTTCTCCGTATGCTAGCCCAGCCTAAGCCAATATACTAAGTAAAGTTTATTATTTATTTATTTTAATATAACATATATATCAATATATGTATGTGTGTGTATTGTTAATAGTATACATATATTCATGTGATGATATATCTTTAAAATAATATACGATTTCATATAATAGGCCATGATAAATAAAATAAAAAGCAGGCTTCTAGCTCACGTAATTAAGTGGACAGTAGCTAGCTTATCTCAGTAATTGGGCCTACAAAACAAGTAAAGTAATAGTCTAATTGTAAGTGAACAGTAGCTGTTTTATTTCATCAGTTGAGCCTACTCCCCATGTACGGGAAATAAATCGAAATTAAATCTTTGATGGCCTTCGAAAAGCAAGGGTAGCAGGTTATATCCTAGATTAGGCATTATGGACTATTTCCATCTGGGACAAGCAGTTTAGAGTTATTTCATGGGGTAGTTTTGCAGATAAGCAAGTGCACCGACACCAATTTGGACCTTAATTTCTCCACGCTCAGATATTGGAAGTGCAAAATAAGAACATATTCTTATTTTCGTCTTGATATAGATTACATAACTCAAAATGCATCTCAAAAGATCATCATTTACTCGATTAAATCTCAAGTTGAAAAGTGGACATCATGCTGTCACAATACAGTTGTAGTAGTATTTTATTTTTTTGCAAATTGTATCACGTTTCTGCTACCTTATTCATGCTTAATACCCAAAGCCAACACTCACACATGATACTAGGCCATGAATACTACACAAACATATGAGATTTCTCTAAAAATTGGAATCAAAATGTCTTCAAATCAAGTGACAAACTAGGGATGTCAGCTTAATTTGCGTCCACCGTAACAGCATATATATATATGATGTGCAGGAAATTATGAAGAAATATTGGAAAATGTCAAATTTTGAGGTTATTTCTCTTACCATATTTGTAGTATCCCATGCTTAGAATATTACATTTTCATAGTTTTATCAAGTTTTCACTCTAAGTTTTGTTTTGCTATTTATTATGTTATATTAGAATTGTGTGTCCATTTAATATACTTTCTTTAACCATTTGACTTATAATTTGAAATTTTACTTTTGCTAATATCATTAGCATTCTAAGATCAACTTCTTGAGAGTATCACCAAAATTTTTTACAAAGATTTCATGTCTCCATAATTATTATTGATTTAACAATCTAATTATTATATATATATATATATATATATATATATATATATTTCTCTTCTTCTTTTCTTTTTTTTTTCTTCATCAAAAAGGTCATGATATTACACCCGATCCGCTTATTGGAGTGTTAGTGTAAATACCCCATTTTTTACCCTAATAATTAATAATAATCATTTTCATTTTTTTTCATTTTTTTAATTTTTTCTTCTAATTTAGCAAAAAAAGGAAAAATATTCAAATAAATAAAATAAATAGGAAAAATATATCAATTTTGGAAAATAATGATAGAAATAATAAAAAAATGAGTTAAATAATTTTTACAAATTTTTAGAATTTCAAAATAATATAAAAATAATAAAAATTGCATCGCATGCATGCAATTTGCATAAATTAAAAAACTAAGAAGTGGGCTAACCCAGCTAGTCTGAACCATGGCCTAAGGCGTGCAGGAAGGGACTCAGTCAAGGGTTCGAAACGCAGGGGAAGCAAATCCATGTTTTGCCTATTTTTCTTTTTGCCTAGGATACGCGTCAGCTCTTCATTGGATGGAGGGAGCGCATGCGTCGAGCACATGATTCTTCTTCAACCTCCATTCGAGATCATCATCAGTAAGAAAAAATTCAAATTCGGTCGTTTTAACATGATTTTTTGCACAAATCCACTAAATCTTTAATCCAGATAAGATAAACATAATCTAAATGAAATCAAATCATAACAAAATCCAAGATTTACATGAATAAAGGGCAAATTAGAGGAGGGTTTCAACCGGTGATTTGATTCGTGCTAATCAAAGGAAATCCAAGCTTATATTACTTGATTTCCGACACCCATAAATAGAGCACAAGAGGAGGAAGCTAAAGGAGGAATCAAAAGAGACAAATGAGAGAAAATAAGAGAGATCGAAGCCTCGCTGGAGTTCCTCGAGCCACGATCGCCGATCAAGCTTAAAACCACTACTAAGAGGCATTTTTTGAGAAATCCACCACTACGGTTAAGTTCTCCATCCCCTAAAAGCACGGAAGC
The DNA here is from genome assembly GCA_037954665.1 of Laguncularia racemosa. Classification (NCBI taxonomy): domain Eukaryota; kingdom Viridiplantae; phylum Streptophyta; class Magnoliopsida; order Myrtales; family Combretaceae; genus Laguncularia; species Laguncularia racemosa. Next base: position 28,434 of record JBBMOL010000259.1, on the reverse strand, counting down.
TACCTTCAAACCCCCTCGAAAGTTGCCGGAATGCCGCCGTCTAAGGACCTCCAATCTCCACCCGGTTCAAACCAATTTAACACGACCTAACCAATTCAACCTAACTGACCTAGCCTGCGAACTGAGCCCAAACCCAAGTAAGTCAGATTTTTCGTATTTTTTATTATTTTATTTATTTATTTATTTTTAATTCAAAAATAAAAAATGAAAAAAAATTAGAAAAATGATAGAATTTAGATTAGTTTTTTTTTAGTTTAGAATAGAAAAAATAAAAAAAATTATAAAATAAAAATGTTAAAAATACTTAAAACAATAAAAAATGATAATGAATAAATAAAATAAAATAATAGATAGTTAATAAATAAATAAAATAAATAAATAATAATAAATTATAAAATATATTTAAAATATTTAAAATATTGAAAAATATTTAAAATAATACGAAAAAATAAAATAAATAATAATAAAAATAAAATAAAAATAAATAATAAATAATATAATAAAAGTAATAATGATTAAAAGTAGGAAGGTAGAATAATAATAGGGATATAAAAATAATTTTTACCACTTAGAAAAATCCTTTTCTTAAATAAATCTAAAATTGGTTTTTTCCTTAAATTATTTTTTTTAATAAAGCTTAGGCTTAAATTTTTTTCAAAAATACTAAAAATGATAAAAACGTAAACCCGAGGTATTTTCATAACTAAAATTAAATAACCCATTAAATGATTTTCATAAAAAGCGAACTACGGCTTGTTTGATCCTAAATAGTAGATACGTGGGTACCTATCCAGGGGCAACTCTAAAAAGAAAAAAAAAATCATTTTCCAAATTAGAATAAGTTTTTTTTAATCAATAAGAAAAAATACAAATATATATATATATAACGCAAAAATAAAATAAAATAACAATAAAAGATATCAGAATATGGTATAAATTTCAGAATAATAAGGTAGTAACTTTAAGGTCTTAATGGGTTAGCTCCCGAGTTCAAAAACTCTGGTTTTCCCTTTCCTCTTTCATAAAAATGAAAAGAGGAAACCTTGCTAACTAGTTGTCCATATTAGGATTGATCTACTTAATTAGTCCTGATTCAATAATCTTTCCTAACTTCAATTGAGTGGCGACTCCAAAATAAGACAAAATTCCTAGTTCAAGTTGAGGATTTATATTAGATAAGCATAGAGTCTAGTATAAATCAATTAGGAATGAAAATAATAAATAAATAAATAATTAGACTCAATACGATGGTGACTCTATTAGGGACTCCTTAATAGGTAGCCACCTAGACCTTCTGAAATTACCTTTTCCAAAAAGTCTCTTGATTGTTATACTACTGATGCTAACCTTTTAGGGATTTAATGAAATTTAGGATTTATGTATTTGCTACTGTTGAGTTTGCATGTATATAATCGTGTGATAGATACAATCGAACCCAGGCCATCTTAGGACCCTAAGACTGGGGGCCATTGTGTAGGTTTCAAGTGAAGTGATATGATCACTGTTCGGGACTGATTAGGCCACCCCACCTAATGCTTTGATATAGCCTGAGATCCATTTCTTCAATAATGCGGGAGGCCATAAAGCTTGGGGACTTGTTAAAACCCACCTATCTACATACATGAAGGCATGGGCCGACACTTGATTAGTGATATAATCCTTTTGTTCCTTTTTGCAGTTCAGATACATTTACCTGTAATAGCACCATTTGTAAAAATTTTGTAATTAGAAAATTCCTATTGTAATAGATGGCTAGTCCCATAGTTGACCGCCTCCTCCATAAAGAAATCCGGGTTTGCAAACCTCTGGATCCAAAATTGGTATTAGACCATTGGTTTACTCTATACGACCCCGAAGAACAAGCCTTCATCCAGTAAAAGATAGGACCCATCCTTTCACTGATGAAGATGGAAATGAACTTACCTTTGATCGGGCAATCCTCCATCTATAGGAAATTGAGCCCGCGACTTTCTTTATTGGGCCACATGTGATCACTCCCACCCTAGAAGAATATACCCAACTGCTATAGGCCCTATCACTAACCAGCGAGGTATATGTGCCAGATCTTGAGGCTAGGCTGGCCAGTATTTTCAGTAAACTTCTAGGTATTCGCAAGACAGCAATCAATAAGGCACTGGCAAAATGTAATGGATACTGCATACGGATGGACAAGTTAGAAGCCTGGTTCATAGCCCGGAATGAAGATGGGAATAGGAAAGATATATTATGCAGGGATCCTAAGAGCTACAAATAGAGAAGGATGTAAACTTCCATCTTGACAGCCTTCGTCACCATACTCTTTCCTACCAGAACCTTTTATATTCATTACCAAGTCGTAGAATTGGTGACCCAATTCCTAGAAGGGAGATCTTATATCCTAGCTTTACTGGCTAAATAGATCCGAAACTTGAATTTTGTTAAGAAGAAAGGACATGAGATCCTTCGCTTAAACATCAACCTCATCCTAATCTGGTTTGTGAGCCATCTCAAATGTTTCAGGTTGAACATGGTCCAGAAATCACTAGCTCAACAAGTAGACCTTGTGGACTCTTGCATAGAGAAGATAAAGTCACCCGATGATGTTACTAGTCAAAGTTGGGTAAAAGTACTTAAGAGCTTTAATGCCAACGACATCCTTCGGATAGCTAGATGGAGTTGCTACAACAAAGTCATCCTAGCCTGTAGAAACCTTTAGGTTATTCCTCTAATTGGTATCAATGGGTGCATAGGTTATCATCCAAACTCGGTAGTCCGTCAGTTCGATACCAGCCAAGATATAGTTTATAGACCATCATTGGAAGTAATCACATTCAATACCAGGACCCAAGTATGTTGGTAGCCAGAAGTTTGCCAAGCTGGTAGAGGTCAAAGCCTTATAGGAAGCTCGAATTGAGAAACCTAACATAGACCTCGGAGACCTAGATGGAGCAGTGGGTAAACATCAATCCACCAGGGATTTCGTTATCCACCAGCTATATTAGATAGGAAAAAGGGCATACTGAAATCTAGATGCACCTCACACTAACCCAAGCTAGAATGAAAATATACTTTGAAGCTACAGACTACAAAAAGCATATCTGGAAGGGCAGATTTAAAGAGTCTGATCAAAAGAACAAGGCCTTAGAAGCTCAGTTAGAGAAGACCTAAGCTAAAGTCAAAGAGCTGGAAGCTATCATCAGCGGAAAACCAACACCTACGCAGTAGAAGAAGAAGAGGACTAGGAACTAGATTAGCTTTGTACTTTTCCTTCTTTTTCATGTTTCAAGTATCGAACTCCAAGTTTCCAATATTAATAAAAGTAATGTTTTTGTATTATGTCATTAATCAACTGTTGGCCCTTTTATTTCTAGCATCGATGTGATACATGCATCAAACTAAGAAAAAATTCGCACCTAGGTGTCAAAGATAGCTAGACTTCAACCTAATTAACACTTGGAAAGATTCACTTGGGTATTATACGACCAGTACAAATTTAACATAGAAGTTGCCCCTTAAGTAATTGATCTAGGAAGACTCCGAAAGAAACACAGTAAGTTTTTCAAGGAGTATGCTCACCGCTGGAGAGCTCAGGCTGCTAAGGTAACAACCCCAATCTCTGAAAAAAATTGACATTCATCTTCGTCAACACTTTGGAGAAGACTTACTTCTCATATGTGGTAAGCCAGGCGTCATCCAGCTTTATAGAAGTAGTAGAGCAGGGTGTCGAATCAAGAATGCCATCACATTAGGGAGACTCCAAACAATAGATCCTCCTAGAATCACATCATCACAAAGACCCTTAGGAGGTAACAAAGTCAAGGAGTCTATCGTCAGTACGTTAACTCTGGTAGAGTAGACAAGGTTAGGACCGTGTGACATTTCAGACTACGAATGCCCCAATCCAACAATCACCAATGAATCACACCTAGGCTACTAGGTCTTAAGGCAATTCACTCTGATACCGATCCCGCTCAGTTAGGTCTTTACTCGGCTGCAAGTAGATAATTTGATCAGCTTTGAGATCCCAAGTAACTGATGCAAGCCAGGAATTTTAACTCAAGCCTCAAATGTGATTACCATATGGGCTAAGAGGGGCATTCCACAGATAAATGTTGGAGGCTCCGAAATAAGATCCAAGATCTGATTGACACCAGAATAGTGCAGTTGGACTTTGTCAATGCATCAGCACCCAACATCAATACTAATCTACTACCCAACCACAAGCCCATTGTCAACATGATTACATCCGAAGAGTTGCACTCCTAATCAAAAGAGTTCGCAAAACAGGAAAAAACAACAGCACAACAAGAAAGTCACTCGCGTTAAGACTCAGATAAAACCCCTAATCATAGATCAAGAGGAGATCTTTAGCAGGAGACTCAACTATCGGTACCTTGGGCAGATCACGTAGGAGATTTGAGTATCTGGTAAATTACTCTTTCACATTAACCGAGTATGGGCCACTTAGTGGATAGGGCCCAAGTTTGAGAAAGAAGACAATTCACTAAAGGAAAGGGGGGAATCCATAAACATTATTAAATCAGGCCAAAAATCGATAGTCGTAAAGTGTTACGAAGGATAACCTATGAGGTACAATTCCAAAAAAGAGACGTATTTAATGTCCTAATACCCTCACAGAGGTATACGGCAATACCATTTGACTATCAGGCTCTCGATCAAGAAAGGCCCCCTATCATAGGAGGAATCACCCGCTCTAGGAGAATTTATGACCCTAATACAAGATCTCAACTGAATAGCCTAACACTACAGTAGAGAGAGAGGAAGAAGAGGGGCTCTCTGCATTCAAAAAAATGTTAAGGCAAGTGAATACAAGATCATGGAACAACTCAATAAGGTTCCAGCCCAGATATCACTCATAGGCTTGCTCACAACATCTGAGCCTCATAAGAAGCACTCCTCAAAGTACTCAAGCAGATCAAGATACCAGAGTACATCACAACAGAGAAATTAAGCCATGTGGTAGATTCAATCTTTACTATGGATCAGATATCTTTCTCTCTCGAAGAATTGGGAGAAGATGGAGACCAACACACGAAACCACTATTCATAGTGGTGAAATGCAACGACACAATTGTCTCTAGAGTACTCATTGACAATAGATTTTCTCTTAATGTATGCCCTTTGGCCACCCTCAACCTATTGGGAGTCGACTCAAGCAACATCAAGCCAAGTTCAATAATAGTTAGGACCTTTGATGGGTTTAAAAGAGAAATAGTGGGGGAAATCAACTTACCAGTGGAGATTAGTCCACAAATATTCCACATCTCCTTCCAAATCCTCTCTTGAGATCTTTCAATCTACTATTGGGAAGGCCGTGGATACATACCATTGGAGCTATACCCTCAAGCTTACATCAGAAGGTCGAGTTCATAGTAAATTGACAGATCATCACCATGCTGGGAGAGCAAGACTATGCCATCTATAAAGAGACCGCCATACCCTACATAAGGAAGATGGTTTCGAAGACTTTGGTCTCCAAATATTCAATGAAGAAGGCCATCAGTTTAAGGAAGGACAACAAGGGACGTTTGGGTTAGAGTACGTCCCTACACCCTAGGAAGAGGCACAAGCAAGAGGTGTTAGGGGCAGAAAGAAAGAGAAGCTTAGAGACACCCGAATGCATTTTCCACCCCCCAATCATTCAAGTAAGAAACTATCGTGCAAAGGATAGATAGGTAAAACCGATGCCAACAACGAAGGCTCGGCCTCTTGCACGTCTGATTAACATTAAACTCTAAACAATTGGTTCCATTATCCTATTGATAATGCTAGGTCAGCTCAAGGATAGGGAACAATTATTAAACAAATTTCTATTGTGATTATTTTTCATATTCAATAAATTAAGTTCATTCCTTTTGCATATATATACATGCTCTCGTTTCACTTTACCTACAGATTCCCTACTATCAAACGTCAGGGACATTTCACGCAAGTAAGTAATGAAAACACTGATATCGTTTATAATAATGTTGGGTCAGCTGTTGGAGGCGATGTCCTTGACCACAAAATAATATGAGATAATTGGCAAAAACATGAACAAAGTAAGATCTCATTGGACGAACCGATGGAAACAGTAAATCTAGGAAGCATCGAGAAACCCAAAAACCTCAAGATTGGAGCCAATTTGAGTGTCAAGCACAAATGCGAGATAGTCGAGCTACTAAGTGAGTATGCAAACGTATTCGAATGGTCATATGGCGACATGCCAAGACTAGACCAGTCAATAGTAGTTCACAAGCTTCCCACAAGGGAAGATGTCAAACCTAAGAAATAGAAATTGAAAAGATTTAGGCCTGACATCTTACTAAAGATTAAAGAGGAAGTCAAAAAAAATTATAGAAGTGGGATTCATTAAGGTGTCAGACTACCCGAATTGGGTAGCAAATATAGTTCCTGTTCTAAAAAAGAATGGGAAAGTGCGAGTATGTGTAGACTTTCGAGACTTAAATCAAGCCACGCCAAAAGACAACTTCCTTCTACCTCACATCGATGTCCTGGTAGATAATACCGTAGAAAACCATCTCTTCTCATTTATGGACAATTTCTCAAATATAATCAATAAAAATGGCTAAAAAAGATAAAACTAAAACAACTTTTATCACAACATGGGAACTTTTTATTACAAAGTCATACCCTTTGGTTTGAAAAACATCGGGGCAACGTGTTAGAGAGCCATGGTCTCAATACTTCATGACATGATGCAACGAGAAGTCGAAGTATACGTCGATGATATGATAGCCAAGTCTAAGGGAGAAGAAAGCTATGCAACTATCCTGAGGAAATTGTTTAAGCGGTTAAGAAAGTTCCAACTCAAACTAAACCTTGAAAATTGCACTTTTGGGGTCACAGCAAGCAAGTTGTTAGGGTATGTCATAAAGCCGAGAAGGCATTGAAATCGACCCTAATAAAGTCAAAGCCATACTGGAACTACCCTCTCCACACACTATCAAAGAAGTGAGAAGTTTGCTAGGAATATTGAATTATATAGCCCGTTTCATCTCACAGCTCACGAACAAATGTTACCTACTATTCCATTTGCTAAAGAAGAATTCCACAGTAGAATGGGACAATAATGTGAAGAAGCATTCAAAATGATTAAAGACTATCTCATAAATCCCTAATCTTGATAGTTCCAAAACAAGGAAAGCTCTTATTCTTATACCTCACAATACTCCTGAATCCATGGGATGCATGTTGGGACAAAAGATGAAAAGGGGAGAGAGCGTTCCATATATTATCTAAGCAAGAAATTCACAAACGGGGAACAAAGGTATTCTAAAATAGAGAGGACTTGATTGTTTTTATTTGGGTCATGCACTGATTGAGGCAATACACCCTTTACTATCCCATTGAGTTGCTGACAAGACATTTTCATTTGAAATACTTGGTAGAGAAGCCCGTTTTGTTAGGGAGAATCTCCAAATGGCAAATGCTCTTATCAAGAATTCGATATCACATACAAAATCAAAATTCAATAAAAGGGAATCTTTAGCCGATCAGTTGGTAGAACACCTAGTTGAAAGAAATCCCTGAGAATCACGAGTCCAATTCCCTGATGAAAATATATTAACAACGGAGGGCAAACCAACAGAACACTACGGGATAGACCAGAACCAAAATGGAAGATATTCTTTGACGAAGCTACCGAGGTATTGATTGTGAGATTGGGGCAATACTAATATCACTAGTAGGAACACAGTTCCCTTCAGCAATGTGACTCACACTTCTATATACTAATAATATCGCGAAATATGAAGCATGCATTCTTGGCCTCAAAATGACTTGCCACATGGAAATCCGTGAATTAGAAGTATATGGAGATTCTTCACTCGTCATATTACAGACAAGAGGGGAATACAAAACTAAAGACCCCAAGTACCATACCATCAACATTTGATAGGGCTGATCGACGAATTTGAAGCAATCACCTTCACATACATCCCGAGAACTCAAAAATTATTTACAGATGCACTCACCGCACTAGCATCTATGATTTAGATAATGTGGGGAGCCAAGTTCAACATTGAAAATAGAAATCGAAAATTGGCCCACCTACTGTTTGGTGATCGAAAAAGCATAAGATGATAACCCTTGGTATTACGACATCAAAACTTTTCTCCAAGAAGGAAAATATCCTAAAACGACTTGTAAAAACGACCAAAAAAAACTTAGAAGGTTAGCGAGTCATTTCTTACTAAATGGGTCTATGCTTTATAGAAGATCACCTGACACCACCTTACTAAGATGTGTTGATACAAATGTAGTATGTGAACTGATGAAAGAAGTGCATGAAAGAGTATGTAAACCTCACATGAACAGTTACATGTTAGCCCGAAAAATCATGAGGATGGACTACTATTGGCTAACCATGGAATCAAATTGTATCAAATATGTCAAGCACTATCACTTGTGTCAAGTTTATGCAAACTGAATAAATGCCCCGCCTAAAGAACTTCATTCGTTGTTTGCACCATGGCCTTTCACCATGTGGGGGATCAACATCATCGGCCCAATCGCTCCAACAACATCCAATGGTCATAAATTCATACTGGTAGCCATTGATTACTTCACCAAGTGGGTAGAAGCTTCGTCATATGCTAATGTCACAAAAGGGTAACAGTTCGATTCTAGAAGACGGACATAAAAGCTCAATATAGAGTTCCAGAGTCAATTATCACCGATAACGGAACCAATCTCAACAACAAGTCGATGACGGATTTGTGTCAACAGTTCCACATAAACCATAGAAATTCAACTCCCTATCGATCTCAAATGAATGGGGCAATGGAAGTAACCAACAAGAACATCAAAAGAATCATCGAAAAGATAACAATCATTTACAAAGATTGGCATGAAATGCTACCGTTTGCCCATATGACTTATAGAACCTCAATTCGAACATCTACTAGAGTTACCCCATATTCTCTAGTATATGGTACTAAGGTAGTCCTATCAGTTGAAGTCGAAATACCATCCTTCAGGATCCTATTGGAAGCACTATTAGATGAGTCGGACTGGGTAAAGAAGAGGCTCGATTAGTTGAATTTGATCAATGAAAAAAGACTCACTGCATTATGCCATGGTTAATGCTATCAACAAAGAATGGCTCAAGCATTCAACAAGAAAATGAAACCTCGATGTTTCAAGGAAGGAAAGCTGGTGCTAAAGAAGGTTCTCCCAAATGTTCAAGATCCAAGAGGGAAGTTTACCCCAAACTCTGATGGTCCATATGTTGTAAAAAAGGTATTGTCAGGAGGTGCTTTAATATTAACTCAAATGGATGGTCTAGAATTGAGAGACCCCATTAATATGGATGCTATTAAGATGTACTATCTTTAAGTAAGGAAATTGAGATTTTGCCAATGTTTATGAATGCCAATATTCAGTACAAATTTCATTGAGTTTAGTTTTCATTTCTTTTACAAGCAAAGTTAATGTCTCTGAATGATCAATCATTCCAATCAATTTGCATTAAAGCAAACGTCCATATACACACATTACCTATTGCCTCACAATGAACAATGAATATTGAAATGATAATAAATCTCAATAGATTTTGTGATATAATTTTACCTATTGTTGAGCATTAAACCTGATGCATTAATAAGATAACACTACAATCACAAGAGCCATCCTCACAAGAAGGAAAATAAATCAAGACCCTCAGCCCTATTTGAAGCAAGAGCAAGCAAAAAGGAGCCAACCAACATGAAGGTTTGGTTGTTTGGTTACTATCTACGATAAGCTGGTAAGCATTTTAGAGTAAATAACCATCATTCATCACGAATCACACACTCTAAGCTAAGCAGTCTAAAAGACATCCATTATCAATCGTTTAACCAGTCCGCTAGAAGCATTGTCAAAAGTGTTAGGTAAGTCAGCCCACAAAGGGGTACTTTCTTAGATATTCCCTCTTAGGGTTTGCCTATAAGGGCACCTTTCGAGACACCTATTTTTCAAGGTTGCAAGTCTAAGAAGACGCTTCCCACCATCGGTTTCAGGATTTCAAGTCTAAGAAGATGCTTCCCACCATGGGTCAGCACATGAAGGGGCACTTTCCTAGATATTCCCTCTTAGGATTAGCCCATAGGGGCACCTTTCAAGACACCTATTTTTTAGGGTTGCAAGTCCAAGAAGATGCTTCCCACCATCGATTAGTTAGCCCATAAAGGGACACTTTCCTAGATATTCCCTCTTAAGGTTAGCCCATAGTGGCACCTTTTGACACACCTATTCTCCAAGGTTGCAAGTCTACGAAGACGCTTTCCACTATCGGTTAGTCAGCTCACAATGGAGTACTTTCCTAAGATATCCTCTCTTATGGTTGCAAGTCTAAAGAGACGCTGCCTAAATTTATCGATTAATCAACTCATAGGAGTACTTTTCTAATTTATTGATTAGTTAGCTCATAAGAGTACTTTTATAATTTATCGATTAGTCAGCTCATAGGAGCACTTTTCTAGATAAATGATTAATTTACTCATAGGAGCACTTTTCTAATTTATTGATTAGTCAACTCATAAAAGCATTTTTCTAGATAATTGATTAGTCATCTCACAAGAGCACTTTTCTTATTTATCGATTAGTCAACTTTTAGGAGCACTTTTCTAGATAATTGATTAGTTAGCTCATAGGAACACTTATCCAGATTATCCACTTTAAGGTTGTTAGTCCCATAAGACACTTTCTGATATTGATTAGTTAGCTCATAAAAGCACTCTTTGAATGCATTTCTCCCCAAATAGTCGCTAGTCTAGCCAGACGTTTCTGTTGATAGGTGGCCATCTCATAAGAGCGCTTCCTAAGACAATCTTCTCTTTAGGGTTACTAGTCCGATAAGACACTTCCTATTATCAGCTATTCCACTCACAATAACACACTCCTAAACAACCTTTGAGATGTTTTTTATCGTTGATTAGTCAACCCATAGAGCACCTTTTGAGAGGATACATTACTTCAGATTGTTAGGTTATTTAAGACCATTCCCTGAGCAATACCAATCATCAAAAGGCACTCGTGGGATTATTAGCTCATGGAGCATTTTCCTACTAAAGAGCAAATTCTAGATAACTAGCCAAATTATGGCGTTATCCATTTAGTCTAAAAGCGAAAAATGGTATATTTCTTGTTTTTATAATTAAGTTTTACAAACTTTACTACAAAGAGGGGTAGCTATAAACACCCCCTTTTTTACCCTAATAATTAATAATAATCAATTTTTAATTTTTTTATTTTTTTTAATTTTTTCTTCTAATTTTGAAAAAATAGGAAAAATATTCAAAAAATAAAATAAATAGGGAAAATATATCAATTTTGGAAAATAATGATAGAAATAATAAGAAAGGAGTTAAGTAATTTTTAAAATTTTTTATAATTTCAAAATAATATAAAAATAATAAAAATTGCATCGCATATATACATTTTGCGTAAATTAAAAAAACTGAGAAGTGGGCTAACCTTGCTGGTCCGAACCATAGCCTAAGGCATGTGGGAAGGGGCTCAGTTAGGGGTTCAAAAAGCGGGGGAAGCAGATCCGCGTTTTATCTGTTTTTCTTTTTGCTTGGGACACACGTTAGCTGTTGATTGGATGGAGGGAGCACACGTGTCGAGCGCGTGATTGTCTTCAACCTCTGTCCGAGATTGTCGCCAACAAGAAAAAATTCGAATTCAGTCGTTTTAATGAGATTTTTTGCACAAATCCACTAAATCTTTAATCAAGATAAGATAATCATTATCCAAATGAAATCAAATCACAACAAAATCCAAGATTTACACGAATAAAGGGCAAATCGGAGGAGGGTTTCAACCGATGATTTGATTCATACTAATTAGAGGAAATCCAAGCTTATCTCACTCAATTTTCGATGCCTATAAATAGAGCACGAGGGTAGGAAGCTAAAGGAGGAATCAGAAGAGAGAAAGGAGAGAAAATAAGAGAGATTGAAGCCTCACCAGAGTTCCTTGAGCCACGATCACCGATCAAGCTTAAAACCACCACTAGGAGGCGTTTTTGGAGAAATCTACCACTATGGTTAGGTTCCCCATCTCCTAAAAGCTCGAAAGCCGCCTTCAAACCCCTCGAGAGCCGCTAGAACATCACCATCTAAGGACCTCCAATCTCCACCCGGTTCAAACCGATTTAACTAGACCCGACCCGACCTGCAAACTGTTCTTGGATCTAGATGAGTCGAATTTTCCATATTTTTTATTATTTTATTTATTTATTGTATTTTATTTATTTGTTTGTTTATTTATAATTCAAAAATAAAAAAATTGAAAATAGTATTAGAAAAATGATAGAATTTAGGTTAGTTTTTTTTTTTTTAGTTTAGAATAGAAAACATAATAAAAAATTACAAAAAATTATAAAATAAAAATGTTAAAAATACTTAAAACAATAAAAAAGAAAAGAAAATAATAAAATTAAAAAAATAAAAAATAGGTAGATAATAAATAAATAATAAAAAAATATTAAAATTTTTGAAAAATATTTAAAATAGTATTAAATAATAAAATAATAAAAAATAAAAAAATAGTAACAATAAAATAAAAAATAAAAAAATAATTAAAAAATATAATAAAAGTAATAATGATTAAAAGTAGGAGAGGTAGAATAATAATAGGGATATAAAAATAATTTTTACCACTTAGAAAAATCCTTTTCTTAAATAAATCCAAAATTCGTTTTTTCCTTAAATTAATTTTTGTAATAAAGCTTAGGCTTAGATTTTTTCCAAAAAATACTAAAAATAATAAAAATGTAAACCCGAGGCATTTTCATAATTAAAATTAACTAACCCATTAAAGATTTTCATAAAAAGTGAACTACGACATGTTTGATCCTGAATAGCAGGTACGAAAGCACCCATTTAGGGTAATTTTGAAAAGAGGAAAAAATCATTTTTCAAATTAAAATAAGTTGTTTTTAATCAATAAGCAAAAATAAAAAATATATATATATAACAAAAATAAAATAAAATAAATAACAATAAAAGACATTACAATATGGTCTAGATTTCAAAAAAATAAGGTGGTAACTTTAAGGTTTTAATGGATTAGCCCCCGAGTCCAGAAACTCTAGTTTTCCCTTTCCTCTTTCACAAAAATGAAAAGGGGAGACTTCGCTAACTAGTTGTCCAAATTAGGATTGATTTGCTCAATTAGTCCTAATTCAATAATCTTTCCCAACTTCAGTTTAGTGGTGACTCCAAAATAAGACGAAATTGCTAGTTCAAGTCGAAAGTTTATATTAGATGAGCATAGAGTCTAGTATAAATCGGATTAGGAATGAAAATAAAAAAAATAAATAATTAGACTCGACAGTTAGTATTAAGAAATTATGTGTTAAAAATAAATGTTCGCATCAAGTTTATAATAAATATTTTAAAATAAAGGTTATTATTGAAACTTTATCCCTTTTATCTCTTTTCCCTCTTAATCTATCCAAATTGAAGAAGAAAAAAGTATGAATCCTTAAAAAAAACTTTCCCTGCTGCATTACATTCCATTTTCCTTCCTTTCCAAAAAAATAATAATAGTAATAATAAGCCACTTTTCTTTTACTTCCCTCGCCTCCCGAATTTTCCCTTCATTTTAAACATTGATTAACGGCTTCACAGCCAAACCAATCAAAGAGGTCCGACCTTAGAAAAGGAGGACATAGACTCAACGTTGGACGAAAACCTTCCCAATTCTGATACAGATGAAGGAACAGCCTCTTGCCCTTAATTTTTTAATGCACCGTCGTCCGGACTATTTTCCATTTTTTTCATTTAGTCATTTTAAGTTCCTTTTTGTGTTTACATTGTTCCTTTTTTATTTATTTAGTTAGGTTTTTCCTTTTCTTTTGCAAACTTTTATTTAGTTAGTTGAAGTATCAATACCACATCAGAGTTCATGCGTTCATTTACATTTGCAAGACATATGGACTGTACGTGCAAGACATATGGACTGTACGTGTTAAAAGGGGTAAAACTAAGTGCTCGATTTTTCAAACAGGGAATGTTGGGTGTCACTTATAACATTAGAAGATATTTGGTATAATTTAACCCCTTTTATAATCCGGTTTTGATACCCTTTGTTCAGAAAAATAATATCTTCAATAACAAATTATTTCCTGTGTAAATACTGTGAAGAAAAAAAAAACCCGGAAATTATATAGTCATTCACACCATGTTTACGTGGGAGACCGACTAGGGAAGAAAGCGCAAGATACCACACCACAAACCTTTCACTATTAGTAAACAACGGATTTACAATGTCTCCTTATTAGTCAAATTAGTAGATCATAAGAATTTGGACAATAATAATAATAATAAAACCAATCAATTCGTAAAATTGCAAAAACACATGTTTATAGATGTGTGATCATATATGTGCAACGTACATGCAATATAAGTCCACATGTTTCACTTGAATACAAAGAAATTAACGTTGTGATAAAACAAATATAAGAATAAAATAGAGAGCCATAGGAAAGACAAGAAAGGCAATCATAAAAAGTCTAATGTCTAAGGTAGTGTTTGGTTGGCATTGAAATTCGGCACTGGACTGGACAAAATTTTTTGTCCCTCGTTTGGTTGCCACACATGAAGGAAGTACTGGACTAAACACCAATTAGGTACTGGACAAAATCAGAAATTTTAGTACCGCATGTAATTCGGTACTAAAAATTACGTATTGGACTAAATGTAATTTTTTTGAAATTCCGAATTTGCCCTTCATACTTACCTTGAAAGAAAATAAAAATAGTAAGTATAATAATAAATGATAAAAATGTAAAAATTCATAAAGAAAATAATAAAAAGATTAGAAAAATAAAAATAAAGATTTAGATTTTGAAATAGGATAGATAAAAATGTAGGAGAAAATTTTTCAATAAAAATTTAATAAAAATTATGAAAATTAATAAAAGTTAATAAAAATAATAAAAAAATATAAAAATCATAATAAATTAAGTAAAAAATCAATAAAAATTTATAATAGTAGAAATGAGTTGAAAAATAAAAAAAATGAATTTTTATCACTTAGAAAAATCATTTTCTTAAATAAATCTAAAATTGGTGTTTTTCCTTAAAATTATCATTTTCAAAAAGCCTTCTCCAGTAATTAAAAAAGGCAAAACTGTCAAATTTACTATGTCTAGTCCAGTACTTTGCAATCCAAACACTAAACAGCACAAAAATCCTTGTCCAGTACTGAACAAACCAAACGTGGTACAAAAATATTTTTTGTCCAGTCCTTCTTTTTTAGTACTGTCCAGTACTCTTGTTCTATCCAGTACCAATAACCAAACGGTACCTAAGTGTTAGGCACATTAGAGGGGTAAGGGAAGTCCCTTTCTTATAGGTAGTATACATAGTTATATTTATAGTGAGCAGTAAGTAATTATAACTGTTAGGTCTTATAAAAAATTAATGAATAAAATTACGATTAATTAGGTTAAAATGAGATTGAACTAGAATCTAGAGGTATCTTTAACTAAGATTTAGCGAAGATGCAATTGTGATAGAAGTGTCCAATTATATAAATATTGTAATAAGCAGTTAAAGAATGGAAAAGGAACATTAATTTAAGGAAGCGTGGAGCACGGAAGCAATATTTGCATTATAGGATTAAAAAGTTAAGTGAATTATAAATGCTAGTGGAGTAATAGCATAAATATATAAACAATATAATTTACAATTACGTCATCATGACTTAAAATATTGGTTATGCCTGTAGTTCAATTTTGTAAAGCTATGATCACCTAAAACGCGAAAATGATCTCTTACCCTTTAATTTATAAATATATGATATTTTGAGTAAAACTAGTTTTAGAATATGTTATAAGTTCATACTATCTTTTATAAATCACAATAAAAAAAATGAAACAAAAACGATTGTAAAGCTAAATGTTTAGGTTTCCTTAAAAAGAAAATCATGAAGAATTAAATTTCTTGATAGATCAGGATTTCTACTATAATAATATCCTCCAGAAAACGTAATCCATGCCATCTCCTTGATCATCAGCAGTTGCAACTAATACCTCTGGTTGGAAAAACCAACCACATAAAAGAAAACGTAAGATAACAGCTTTCTTGGTTTCACTTTTCTGTTGCTGTTTTATTTTTCTCTTTATTATTGTTTTTAATATCCATTTTCAAAGCGCCAATGACTGCGTAAGGATTTATTGGTATCACACACACGCCAATGAAAGAGTAATGGTTTATTAGTATCACATACTATGTGTATATAAACGGTGGTAATTATTAATAAAGTTTAAACTTATGATAGGAGTAACGAGTATAGTTTTTAAAATAATTATTTTTTATATTATCATAAATTTAAAATAAGAGTTATTTAATTTTAGGAATAAAGACGAGATTGAATTGGTAGTAGATTGATGTATATGCTCTAACTGTTGAAGTGTTAGAACAAAATAGAGGTGAGAAACTCATGTAATGGTGAAGCTTTCTCTCGGTCCTAGCACAATAAGGAAACTTTGGCTATGAATGTTAAAGTGTTAGAATGTCACATAACTCCATAATATGAACAAATAAAAAAAATCAAAATCATTTTTAGTTCGAGTTAAAAACAAACTTCTATAAAAGATTTTCAGTAAAACCCTTCATTAGTTTTTATTTATGAATTGAATGAATACATTTAATTTTGTTTTTTCAAAAAGTACTAATTATATTGTTTCCTATAACTACTAATTTCTTAAATAATCTTAATTAATTGTAACTACTTATTAATAATCCTAAATAATTTTATAACAATCATAACAATTTCTCTCATCCTTGACACAAACCTTATCTACAAGGTTTAAGGAAATTAAGAAAAAAAATTGAAACTACAACTAAGTAATATGAAGAGAAATAAAAATTCATTATCTTTAATGCTATGAGAATTTGCAAGTTAATTATTGAAAATGCCATTTTCGTAACTTTGTAATGTAAGTTCCAATGAATCAAATGCAAGTGAAATCAAATGCCTTGCCATACACTTGAAGAATGCATTTTGACACCATAGTCAATTTGTGTATTCCCTATTATGAGCTATCTTAAATGAGGCCATAATTTTGTACCATGATTCATTGCTTGCAATATAAGGATGGGAATTTTCAAATGTAATGTCTTTTTTCTAATAGCATACTTAACAGTTCTATGCATAAAACCACCATTATAAAGATCGACACCAACATCCGCACATACTTTCATTAACATCTTCAACATTATGAATGAAGTGAATACCTTTGGTTTTTTTTACAAAGTACTAATTAAACCATTTCTTATAACTATTAATTTATTAACTAATCCTAACTAATTATATCTACTTACTAATAATCCTAACTAATTTTATAATAATCATAAAATGAATGTTTCTCTCAGTCCTAGCAACAATGTTTCTTTTGTGTATGTTTTTGTTTTTGTTCCTCTAAGCTTTCTCTCGGTCCTAGCAAGGATGATTTTGTTTGTTTAATTTTTTTTTTTCTTTTCTCTTGATCCTAGCAAAGATGTTATTCATATTATTATTTTTCTTCTATTATATGTATGTTTTTTCTCTCTTTATGTATGTTTTTGTTTCTCTTCCTCTAATCTCTCGGTCCTAGCAGGTACGTTCCTTTTTTAAAGTTGTATTTTATTTTCTCTTGATCCTAGCATAGATGTTATTCGTTTCGTTTTTTTTTTTTTTTTTAACTTCTCCTTTATATGCATGCTTCTCTTTCTTTATGTACGTGTTTGTTTTTCTTCCTCTAATCTCTCCGTCCTGGCAAGGATTTTTTTTTTTAAACTTGTTTTTTATTTTCTGTTGATCCTAACGTAGAGGTTATTGTTTTTTTTTTTCTTTATAGTTTTGCTTTTCTCTTTTTATGTATGTTTTTGTTTCTCTTCTTCTAATCTCTCGATCTTGGCAAGCACATTCTTTTTTTAAAGTTGTTTTTTCTTTTCTCTTGATCCAAGCGTAGATTTTTTTTTTTTTCCTTTATATGTATGCCTTTCACTTTTTATATATGGTTTTGTTTCTCTTTTTAAAGTTCTTTTCTATTTTCTCTCCATACTAGCATAGACGTTATTCTTTTGTTTATTATATATATATATATGCTTTTCTCTCTTTATGTATGTTTTTATTTCTCTTCCTCTAATCTCTCAGTCCTGGCAAGGACGTTCTTGTTTTAATGTTGTTTTTTCTTTTCTCTTGATCCTGGCATAGATGTTACTCTTTTTTTTTTACCCCTTCATATGCATGTTTTTCTCTCTTTATGTATGTTTTTATTTCTCTTCCTCTAATCTCTCAGTCCTGGCAAGGAGGTTCCTTTTTTAATGTTGTTTTTTCTTTTCTCTTGATCCTTGCATAGATGTTACTCCTTTTTTTTTACCCCTTCGTATGTATGCTTTTTTCTCTTTATGTATGTTTTTGTTTGTCTTCTTCTAATTTGTCAGTCCTAGTAAGGACGTTCTTTTTTAAAAGTTGTTCTCTCTTTTCTCTTGATCCAAGGATAGATGTTATTCTTTTATATATATATGTATGCTTTTCTCTCTTTATGTATGTTCTTGTTTTTCATCCTCTAATTTCTCGGTCCTAGTAAGGACATTCTTTTTTGAAAGTTGTTTTTTCTTTTCTCTTGATCCTAGGATAGATGTTATCCCTTCTTCTTTTTTTTCCAACATTTCCTCTCTGCGATTGTCTTAAGCTTTAGCTTTCCTATATGTTTTTCTTTCCTTTGCTCTGTGACATTTTCTTTAGATGACATACATATCCATCGTGAGCACATTCTGCTTCAACTTTTAAAAGCACGTGTAGACCAGCGTGTATTATCCCCAAAGCATGTCCACGAGATCAATGCCACGGTAATAAAAAAGTAAGAATCCTCCTTATAATGGGCAAACCGAATTCAAAACTTGCGAAGCAACTCACAACTAAATATCACACCAGCGAAGGACGTTTGTGTTATGATGAATGACTTACAAAAATTTGCGAATTACAAACTGTCATCAATCCAAGAATAGAATTTTGTGATATTTCAAATAGAGTTAATAAAAGGGCAAATGAGAAAGAAAATTGATGGTCTCAGACTGTCGATTAATTGTATGATCTCATATCATATTATGAACATATTATCATACCAATCTTGAAAGTAATTTTATATAATCATTATCTTATTTATATTTAAAACCATAAAAACAGATATTATCTATAAAAAAAGTAAGGTCAAATATGAGTCTTATAACACATAAATCTAATCTAACCACTATTAATAAGCTATTTAAAAAAAAAAGAAAGAAAATTACAATTGGAAAACAACAATTCTCAAAATCGAACTAATTCTAATAAACTAAAGATAATAATAGAAATAATCTAGCCTAAATAAGGGTTCAAACAACCCTTCCTATTCCGTCATTTCCTCTGTGAGATTGTATTAAGCATTACCTTTCCCATGTTTTTTCTTTCCTTTGCTCCGTGACATTTTCTTTAGACGGCATACATATCCAACGTGAACAAATTCTGCTTCAAATTTTAAAAGCACGTGTAGACCTGCGTATACCATCCCCAATTTTATAACAGCACAAGCATTTCAGTGTCTAAGCATATATAAAACAAACGACCTCACCGAAACTCAACCGCACATCATTCTTTCCAAAACTATGGAGTAAAGTAACCTAAAAATATAAAATTGTGGGCCCCTAAGTGTTTAATTTTAAAAATCATGACACCCTTGCCATTATGCAAGTTTTTTAAGAGTTGTTTGCACAATAAAAATATTAAATTTTACGCAACCATAAAATTTATCAACAGCAACAGAAGAAATGAACCAGTCTTTTAGAAAAGGATCCATGGAATATTAGATTCTACAGTTCCTTAATCACCCTTTAATTTGTACGCCCTTCAAATATTAGATTCTGCCTCAACTCGTATACGCACGTCTAGGCCAGCATATACTCATCCTCCTAACAACACATTATTCTTCTCAAAGGCACCATGCAAGGCTGTTTCGCGTTCCTACAACTTAAGGAACTGTATGACTTTATCAGTTGTTGAAGCAAAACGGTCAATCAGAATCAAACCCAAATCCAAAATTTTCAAACCCAATAATGATGTGCCCATAAGCCACCGAGGAGTTGATACAAAGCGAAACATTGCGGTTCTGCTACACAATAACGTCGGAAAGTATAAAATTTATGCTTTTCTTGATTGCAAAAGCATGAAACCTAGCGACTGATTGTTTGAAACGATTAACTCTACAATGTTTGGATGCGATATAGGTGTGGTCCTATTCTCACCTAGGTATTGTGAGTCCTATTAATGTCTCCGAGAGCTTGCTCTATTAGTGGAGATGGAGAAGAAACTGATACCTATTTTTGGCGACGTGAATGATGATCAACTACGAATAATAGACGACGTAATAACCTATCATATTGAAAACGAACTTTATTAACTTATACCCCAATGTGGTCTTTGTTTTCAATTTTCAGTAACCAAATAACTATAAGTACGAATAAATCTTCAATTAACATTAACAAATACCTATTTAAAAATTGTATAGTACAAAGCTTTAATTTTCAAGCATTCTCAAAACATAAATTTCCTCTGGAAAGTAAAAAAGAGCTATATAACCAAAGCTAGAAATCAAGTCACGAACATTTGCTGGAGAAAGAAGACAGAAATTGAAGGGTTTAATATTTATAAAAAGACCCAAGTTTTATCACACGATAGGCATAAAATAACTGAGAGAGTAAGTCGTATGCTTAAAAATTCTAGTAAAACTGCAATTGTTCTGTTTGCGCAGAAAAAAGTTACCTCATGGTAATACATTAAAAATTAACTCGAAAAAAAATTCCTTAATTTATTCACCAATTTGGTCAGCCACCGCTGCCAGCCCTACTATTGTCATTTGAACTCGCTTGGATGCTACCCTTCGACCCCAAAGCAATTGCACAGTAGCTTCATCCAAGCCCCACAATCCATGCACCACCGACCAGATCCTGTCTCAATATTTTCTTTAATTATCTACTATTTCCCTAGAATTCCACTTAAACTTCCTTTTTATCATTGATTATCTTTCAGACCTTATTTGTGTCGGTTTCCTAAGAAAATTGAAGATTGTAGGTCCTGGTGTGGGAAAACTTTTGGAAGAGAAAATTTGGGTGTAGTTTGAGGTGATAATACCTATCCTAACGTCCACGCCACATGTTTTTCCTATTTCGTCATTTCCCATCACAATTTAGGTTAATTACGGATTACGATATAACATGAAATGATAACTACACAATATGTGCAGAGAAAAAATTCGCAATACTTGATAAATTTTGATAAAATTCTTGGTAACACTATTTCATAAGTATTTATAGACTAGAATCCTTAAAGCTAGTAAAGAAACTAAATAAAAATAAAATAAGAATCTAAATTAATGAAAATAGATTTTTTTAATCTAATCACAATATGAAACAAAAGATTTTGACCAAGGTCCTTACGCCAAATGGCAAATTTGTTTACATTGAACCAAAATAGACTCAAATAATTCTTTATTAACATATTATAAGCTATTTCACAAGTATTTATAGAATAGAATCCTTAAAGCTAGTAAAGAAACTAAATAAAATAAAATAAGAATCTAAATTAATGAAAATAGGTTATTTTAATCTAATCACAATATGAAACAAAAGATTTTGATGAAGGTCCTTATGCCAAATGGCAAATTTGTTTACACTAAACCAAAATAGACTCAAATAATTCTTTATTAACATATTATAAGCTCCATAACTCTTCATAAATAAAAAGTTATAAAGTTTCAAATTGAGCTTTCGAAATTAAGTCTTTCTCCTACAACATTAGCTTCCAACAACTTATCACTCACTTCCAACAGCTTTTAGCATGTTTGGAGCATTATCTTTAAATGCCCTCTAACTCCTACCTTTGGTTCCAATAGCTTATTCCAAAGTTTCTTATTCCTCTTCTTCTATAACATTTGATGGTCAAGTTGTTTTATATCCTAAAATCCTAACTTGTCTACAATAATCTCCTCCATTAAGGAAAAACTCGACCTCAAGTTTGTATACAAAGCAACTAAAGAATCATGAAACCTAGATAAATTGGACACATTAAGTGTTTTGGAAATTCTAAAACTATTAAGAAGATTAATTATTTAAGCATTGCCATTGATCTTCTAAAGCACTTTATGAGGACTATACATCCTTGGTTGCAATTTACGATAAGCTCCTATTGGAAAACACTCATTCCGAAGGTATATCATAACCTAATCTCCTACATTAAAAGTCTCAAACCTCCTCCGTCAATTTGTTGCAAATTTGTAACTCTAATTTGCAACCTCCAATTTCTCCTTCACCTCGTTGTGAACTTCAACAATCTACTCAACTAAGTGTTTAGTTGAAACTTTGTCTCTTTCATCCTTTAGTAGCTTAAACAAGTCAAGTGTATGCTAAGGAATCTTGGTATATGCAATAAGAAATTATGGTCTTCCTATTGCACTATACACAACATTGTTGTAAGTGAACCTACTTGTGCCAATGTAATATTCCAATACTTTAGCTTGTCTCCACAAATACTTCATATCAAATTTCCTAATGTCCTGCTGACAATTTCATTTCGCCATCAATCTATGGATATGTCATACTATTAAAGTTCAAAGATGAACCAAACATCTTGTACAAAGTTCTTCAAAAGCAACCCACAAACTTACTATTTCTGTTAGAAGTGATTGACTTTGAAACTCCTTGGAATCATATAACTTCCTTGAAGATTAACCTAGCAACATTAACTGCATCGTAGATCTTCTTGCAAGGAATAAAAAAAATTATTTTTAAAAATCTATCAACCATCACAAAAACTAAATCAACTCCTCTTTGAGTTCTTAATAGTCTCAATACAAAGTTCATGGATAAATCCTCTTAAATATTTTCTAGAAAGTGTAAAGGCAAATAAAATCCTATATTTTTATATTGTCCCTTTGCCCTTTGACACACCATACCTCTCCATAAACTTGTAAACATCGATCTTCAACTATAGATAGTAAAATCTCTTTTTCACTATAGCAAGAGTTTTATCATGGCCTAAATGTTATACTAGTCCTCTTCCATGCTACTCTTAGATAACTTGGTCTCTAAGAGATGCTCTAAGCGAGCACAACAAATTCCCATGCATCATGTATCCGTCATGTACATAAAATCCATCAGATGGTTGATTTTGAGAAGTCCTTCAATTTTAACAAAATCCTCATGATGTTCATGCTCACCCTTAAGTTACTCAAATCCTACAATCTCATTACACAATGTATGCAGTAAATATGTTTTTTTGGCTTGAAGTGTCAACAACTCTATTCTGAATGTCAGATTTATGTTACAATATGAAAGGAAACTTTTGCAACAATTGACACCACCTAGCATATATGTTGTTGATAATCTTTTTCTAGCTAATATGGTATTTAAAAGCCTCAGGGTTAAAATACAACACAAATTTCTTAGACATCAAGTAATGTTCCAATGTTTTAAGAGTTCATACCAAGAAGTAGAACTCCTTGTCATAAGTACTCCACTTTTGCCTAACCTCACTTAACTTCTCACTATAAAATGTCACTAGTCTCTTCTCTTAGTATAGAACAACTCCTATTCCCACTCCATTAGTATCACATTCTACTTTAAACAACTCATTAAAGTCTAATAGTTCTAAAACTAAAGTAGTGAATAGCTTTTCTTTTAATATTGCCAATCTATTGGTTACCTCTTCACCCGATTGAAACTTTCCTTTCTTTGAACACTCTATCATTAGAGTAATAATAGTATTGAAATTTCTTATAAAATGCTAATAGAAAGTTGCCAATCCATAGAAACTTCGTAAGTTTGACACATTCTTTAGTGTAGGCTAATCTCTAGTTGCCTTAATATTTGAATCACCCACTTGAAGTCCATTAGCAAACACACATACCCTAAGAATAGTAGCCTATTCCTCATAAAGCTACACTTCCTAAGGTCAATATGAAATTTATGCTCCTTTAATATGGACAACGCTTGCCTCAAATGCAATAAGTGCTCTTCCTTACAATTGAGGGTATAAATGAGTCAAACTACTTGCACATTACTTGAGTTCAACTCAATATTTAATCAAGATCAACTCAAGAATAGTTAACTGGAGCTACTCGAGTGGTTAGTTTAATCAAGCTTAAGCTTCATAATATTTGTCTTGCCTAACTTATGAGCCTAATTGAGCTCGAGTCAAGTATAATTATTAATTGAGTTCAAGCTAAATTTACATATTAATGTTATTATAATTAAAAAATAGATAAATCAAGCTTAAAAAAGCTTAATCAAATTGAGATAAAGTTTTGAAATTTCAAGTTGAGCTTGAACTGTAGCTTAAAATTCTAGGCTCAATCGAGTTTAAGTTGTGCTTGAGCTTTGAGATTCCAAGTTGAGCTTAAGTTAGAACTTAGTACTATATTGTCTCAACTCGACTTATTTATATCTTTCCTCGCAACTACTATAGATAAGAACAACATCAAAGTACACTACAAAAAAATTCCCAATAAAAGATTTTAGTACCCGGTTCAGCAAGTGCATGAAGATACTAAGGAGCATTTAACAATCCGAATGGTATCACTAACCATTCATATAATCCTTCCTTTGTCTAGAACGCTATATTCTACTTACACTTGGTTTGATTCAAAATTGATGATATCCATTATTCAAATCAATCTTCAAAAACCACTCAGCACCATGTAATTAGTCTAGCATGTCATCTAGCCCTGATAAAGAAATTGTAAATGGTTTATGCCTCTACTGTCAAGACACATTCTCTAACTCCCATCCTTCTTCAAAGTTAACAATGTAGAAACTGCATATGGACTCATGCTCTCTTAAATAAGTCCATTTCACAACAATTCTTCCACCTTCCCTCTCAAAATCTCACTTTCCTTTAGATTCATTATGTAATGTGGTAAGTTTGGCAAGCATACTCTCGGAATCAAATCAATGTGATTTTTTATTTCTCTCAAAGATGGTAAGCCATCAAGTATCTCTTTTATCTTCATAAACATCTATAACAAAGGATGTACTACTTTTGGGTGCTCCTTTACTTGTAACTCAACTCCATTAATCAACACTTGCTTAAATACCAATACATGAACATTTGTTGCTTCTTTAAACTTAGAGCTAAACTCATGAGTATCAGATAAGAATGTGTTCTTTTTCCTTAAGGCTTCCAACTTACCCTTTAAAGGTAACAATGTATATTTTACCACATTCTTCTTTACCATATAACATTATTCCAATCTGAATGCTAGGCATCTATATCATATTACCAATGCCTTCCAGACAATAAATGACATAAATCTATATTAACTACATGCCACAATAAACTTCATAATAGTACTTACCAATGGAAGATGGCACCTTGCAATACTCTATCACCTTTATCTTCATGACTTCCATCTAGATCCATTCTAATATATAAGGATTTGGATGCTTCTCCACAAAGAGTCTTAACTTCTTTATTGTATCCCTTTTAATTAAATTTTCATAGATTCTACAATCTATGATGACTATAAACACCTTGTTTTTTATAGTGCACCTAGTTCAGAGTAGTTGGTGCCTTTGAGTTTGATCCCCTTGTTTTGCAGATAAACATCAACCTTTGAAGCACATATGTTTGGCCTTCTTCTTCATCCCCATCAGGTTTATAACAAATTTCATCACCTACTTCATCCCTTTCCACAATATTCACTGCCTTTAACAAAAGTCACTCAAGATTGGTTACATTGAAAACACTTTTTGATTGTAGGCTTGACATAAGAATTCTCAACTTTTATGCTCGTCCTTTTCTTTTATGTCCATCACATGACATTTACTCGTAGCCTTCTCTTACTTATAACATTTGTATTCACTACCGTTACTGCCCTTTGCTTTAGATTTTGACACTCATTAAATCTTTCACTAGTTCCTATAGCCTTTTAACCCTCATAATTTCTTTTGCTCCTTTCATATTGCATAAGCTAAAATATTAAAGTCATATTTTTAGCTTCTGACAAAGTGTTAATAACTCGTAAACCAATTCTATGTCTTAGCATTAGTTTCAAGCCATCTTAATTTCTTGTAACTTGCTACCCTTTCAACTCGAGAATGGTAATCCTCTTTGCAAGTCTCATAAATACCGTTATGTACACATGCATAATTCTATTTCCCTATTAACATTTCTAATACTATTGAAACAAAATCTATTCATAATCAGGGGTAGGAATTCCCTTTTTCAATAAATCCTTCATCCTACAACAAGTTCATACAGGACCACTTTCTTCACATGCCCTTCTAGATTAAATCCTTTTCCACCAAGCAAATACACCTCATTTCAATCTATGTGTCACCAATAAAACTCTTTTCTCTAGTGAAGTCTCCAAATAATTAGAAAATTGATATACCTCTAGAAGCCAATTCAAAAACTCTGTTATTCCCAAAAAACCATAGAAGCAAAAAAAAATTAACTTTCAATCGAAAATCTCCAGTGCCCCTATCATCTCTATAAGCAACTCTCCCACCATACCTTTAATAAGGTTGTTAGCAACTGTATCTATATAGATCAGGGTGGTCATTTTCCTTTGACTCATCATCATCATAGGTGTATTGCCTACAAGCAAAAAGTTATGAAGTTTTAAAGCTAAACTTCCAAAATTAAGTCTTTTTCCTAGAACATTCACTTCCAACAACTTTTAACATATTTGGAATGTCATTTCCAAAAGCCTTTTGACTCTTAGCTTCTAGTTTCAATGACTTATTCCAAAATTTCTAATTCTTCTTTTTTTGTAACTTTTGATGGTCAAGTTATTTCATACCTATAATCTAACTCATAATTACCATTCTCTAGTTGTTGCTCTTCTGTAACCCATCCTACACATGGAATTAGTTAAATTAATTTATTAGTTTTTCGATTAAGGTATAGTTACCTTGTTTTTTCAAGTTAAATAATATAGCATCTATGCTAACTATGTTAGTTTATAATACATAATCACATCAACCCAATGTTCTATAAACATTTTTTTAGTTGTAATTATTTGTCTTGTAAGTTAATTAATCCATTCCCAACATCTTGTTACATATTGAGGCTTGCTATTTGTGCTCTTGATAAATATCAGATGTAAATGTTAATTAGTATTCATAATGGAATTAATTCATTGATAATCTTTATTTTAAGAAATAGACTTTGTACGGTCACTTTAACTAGTATTCATGGTCTCATTGTAAAGTTTGGCCTAAATCAAAGAACATTGATCTAAACCTTAAATTAATAGTTCAAAATCACTAGGAATCACAAAATAAAGAAGAGATTGAATTAGTAGTAGACCGATGTGCTTTTAACTATTGAAGTGTTAGAACAAAACAAAGGTGAGATTGAACTAGTAGTACACTCATGGGATGTGCTTTAACTTTGGAGTAGAAGAGCAAAATAAACAAAAATTAATAAATTTTAATGTCACCGAAAAGTGCATACCATATTCAAAATTCCACTTTGAGTTAAGGTGATACTTAAACCGTGGTAAATTCATGTGTTCAAAGTTAAAAGTTCAAACTAAGGTTAAGGGAAGATGCAATTATGATACGAGTCCCCCATTATATCAATATTATAAAGTAGATAAAGAAAAAGAAGGAACATTAAATTATGGAATCGTTATATTTATGCATTATATGACTAATGAGTTAAGTGAATTACAAACGCTATTGGGGTAATAGGATTTATATAAATACAATATAAATCACAATTATGTAAAATTAACACTAAATTATAACCACCGAAGACATGAAAGTGGTCTTTACACGAAGATTTATTTCTTAATAGATGAAGATTTCTGTTTTCTACTTTATCATCGGGTCGCCAAAAGTTATGCTGACGTGTTCTTCATTCTTCTGCTCCCGCGGTTTTTCCTAATAAAAAGTCCGTGAGAACGAGAATGATATCTTCCGTGCCCAAAACCACTTTAAATGATTATCAAGGTTAACCATGGGAAGTGGATATCTTCCATGCACAATTGAAATATTACTTTCTATTTCTATACGCCCATAAAATTTATCAACAACACCAGTGAAAATAACCAAACACCGATCCTTTAGAAAAGTATCCATAAAATATTATATTATGTGATGTGGACATCATGGTTGATACGGGTTGACAAGATGTGTCTTTTACAAGGCACGGCCATGTAATAAGTCTGGAGGCTTCAGAGAAACATATATGACCGTATACACGGTTCAACGGCACTACCGTGTGTTGAGTTGAGATAATTCACAGAAACATACACGGCTGCATTCATGGTAAGAAGGCACGGTCGTGTGTTGTATTTGGAAGACCCATAGAAACATACACGGCCTTATACATGGCAAGAAGTCACGGTCGTATATTGTGTCTGAAATATCCACTGAAACATACACGACCGTGTCTCAACTAAATGATGGG